>JARYHS010006853.1:0-24984 GCA_031002005.1 Vandiemenella viatica
CATACATACATTCATCTTTATACAGGGTTTGTCCGGAAAGTAATAGGACTGATTTTTTTCCGCCGTGATTGTACTTCAGAGCGTGCGCGTACCGACTGGATTCGGTAGAGGGGGTTCCTAGCTAACAATCGAGCGGCTGGTCAATTGTCTCCGAGCACCTGGAGAGTCAGGACAGGCATTTTCGCGCGACGTGTTTCTGTGAGTTGTGCAAGCCGAAAATGCAGCGTTCGTTAGAGCAGAGGTACGCGATTAAATTCTGTGTGAAACTCGGTAAATCTGCGACAGAGACGTTTGATATGATCAAGCAGGCTTACCCAGATGTTGCTTTAGCAAGAAGTGGTGTGTTTCGGTGGCACCAGGCCTTTTTGGAGGGCCGGGAAGAGGTCGCCGATGAAGACCGTGCTGGAAGACCTTCGACTTCGACAAACACCGACAATGTGACTCGTGTGTGCAAAGTTTTGAACACAGACCGTCGACTAAGTATTCGTTTAATTGCCCAGATGTTAAATTTACCAAAATCTGTGGTTCATGACATTGTGACGGAGCATTTGAACATGCGCAAGGTGTGCGCGAAGATGGTCCCAAAAGTGCTCACTGACGACCAGAAATTGCGGCGAGTGGAAATGTGCCAAGAAAATTTGAACATGTGTGAAAGTGACCCCCAATTTTTGAATAACGTAATCACAGGTGACGAATCATGGATCTTTGAGTATGATCCCGAGACAAAGAGGCAATCTTCCGAGTGGCACACGCCGGCGTCTCCTCGCCCAAAAAAGGGAAGAATGAGCAAATCCAAAGTGAAAACGATGCTCATTGTCTTTTTTGACATCAAAGGCATCGTCCACCATGAATTTGTTCCTCCTGGACAAACCGTAAACGCCAAGTTTTATGTGGAAGTGCTCAAGAGACTCAAACGAAGGGTCAATCGGGTCCGACAAGACATCGCAGCCGACTGGAAGTTGCACCACGACAACGCCCCGGCTCACACCGCCTTTCTTGTGAACAGCTACCTGACTAAGGCCGGCATTCCAACGCTTCCGCAGCCGCCCTACAGCCCAGATGTGGCTCCCCCGGACTTTTTTTTGTTTCCTCGCCTGAAAAGGCCGATGAAAGGCAAGCATTTTGAGACGACAGAGGGGATCCAAGCAGCATGCACCGCGGCTCTCAAGGCTATTCCGGAGAATGCCTTCCGTGACGCCTTCAATGCTTGGAAATCGCGTTGGCAGCGCTGCATCGATGCAGAAGGAGCCTATTTTGAAAGTTTCTAAAGAATTGTAACGATTGGCTCAATAAATTTTTTTAAATCGACTCAGTCCTATTACTTTCCGGACAAACCCTGTATATATAGATGTAGCTTCCAGTCCAATGTTACCGATGTTTATAACTCGTCAATAAAAAGATTAACATAGTCTTAATTATTTTATCTGAAGCAATCAAAGGAAGCAAGCGTTTCTATTTTGTCCTAAGCTAATTCTATGTTGTTGAAAGAACTATAATTTCAGAGTGCAATGCATCGTAAATGATGGAATAGGTACTGTCCATAATAGAGCGTCCATAAACTACGCGGCCGGTATAAAAATGCGGGGGGGGGGCTGAGGGGTTGAATAGATAGCTACGCTGGGCTACGTGGGAGAAGGGGGGAGGGGTTCCGAGCCAAGCAACGCAGCTTTTCGTTCATATTATTTGTCACAGTTAAAGTGAGGTATAGAACACACAACAGCATGTGAACATTTATTTCTGTCATTTAATTATTTCCGTATGATGTTTAAGATAGTCTGACAAGAGAGAAAGAATACAAAACGTCTTCTGTAATCAATAAGGGAAAAAGCTACGTACCATGGGGGAGGGGGGGGGGACATAGTAGTGGCAAAAGCCACGTCAAGCAAGGTGGGGTAAGGACGGGGGGGAGGGGGAGTGTTTTCACAGGAGGCCAAAATGGAGCTACGTAGTTTATGGACGCTCCTTAACAGTTGATTAAGAATTTTTGATCTTCCAGCCGCTCAAAATGTCGCACTCCTGGGATCTTACATCACTGTCTGTAATAATTTGGACTGTACACGCGGCAACGTGACTACACAACCTGAAAATATCCGCATCCGGCCGTCTCACCTGCCACGGAGCCAGGCTCCACCTGAACAAGGCGATTTTATATTTTCTTCCGATATTTATCACAATTGCGGCCGCGTTGCTAAGGCGGTAGAGCGTCTAACCGACTTTCGATCCCCTCGAAGCTGGCCCACCCAGCCTGCTATCAAATGAGTACCATAGGGGAAACTCCGCAGGTAGGTAGAGAAAAATGGCCGGACCGTGTCGCTGACTATGGCACATCCATTCTAGTGCCTACGATCAGGAAATAGGAATGCGGAGCTCTAACTCAGCTTATCCTACGGGAATACCGCTTGAAAGCTGTGAAAACCCACTGCCTTTACCTTTAGCCATTTATCACAATTACACAATTGTTTCTTCCCGATTCCTGTTTTCTCCAAATCCAAACCAATCTTCAATTAACGTTCCACTTTTCCTTCTACTGATTAGGCCTCACATTGCATACCATCTTGTTTTTAGTCGTTCCACCTTTCTTCAGCCTTTTGGTTTATAAGGTGCCAATTGTTTAATTTTTTCATTCATTCTGTCCAGATGGTCTCCCCATTGTTGTCTTCACTGTTCAATTTTGTCGATTACACAATATATTTTTAGGTCTTCAATTATTTCATCCCTTAATTTTTCCCGTTGTATTTTTAATTTATCCCTGCGAGATGAAATCCATACACCATTACAGGCGTTGCCATTATCTTATACACAATGTTATTTAATTTAAACTAATTTAACTGATATGGAGCGCACGCTCAGGAAGAAAGTTCCTTACTCGCGCATTTTTCCCTTTCCTGTACCCGCCTACTTTATCCCCTCTACAAATTTACTCTCTTTCAGCGTTTTTGGTAAATTATTCATCATCTCTATGGGTAATTTATTCCAATCCTTGGCCTCTTACCTACGAAACAAAATTTTCCCACACCCTTATGCCTGAAATCGAGTACCAGCGTGTGGTCATGGCCACATTTTCCCTTCCACGTACCTCTCTTAATTCTTCCACCAGTATCTTTTAACACCTCATCATCAATATACGCTTTGTACGCTTCCAGGACTCTATTCTCCTTCTTCCTTTCTTCCAATGAAACCCATTCCAACTCCTTTATCGTATCAGTTACTAATTGTGTTCTGTGGTAATTTCCAGAGACAAATCTATCAGCCCTTCTTCGCTTCCACACCAACGAACACCTGTACTGGATACCAAAACTAAGGGTTCCATACTACACCACCATATTCAAGCAATCATCTAATCAAAGTTTTTTTTTTTTAACCCAATTTCTTACTTGCCCGTACAACCAACCCCTCATCACTCTACAACAGGCGAAGGATTTTGAAACCTTATCCTACTACCTGTTCAATGTGTCCTGCCCAGTCGAATTTGTTATCAAATGTTATGCAAAGACATTTAAATTTCAAATCTTCAACAAGCAATTCTTCCCCACCCCCTTTTATAATCATAATCAACCTTTAGATTTTATCTGTGTACCTAATGGGCTGACTATTCTTTGTATTTATAAAATTTGCTGTTTTTTTTCTTCTGTGTTATATGAACGGTGCCACAAATATATTGAAATCAGAGTAACTTGTTACGTAAGTCGCAATCTTGGTCATAAGTTACGTTGCAACCCAAACAGTGTGAAACGTTTTCTATATGTTGATTCTCTGTTTTTTTTTCCTTTATAATTTCCTTAATGCTTTAAAATCAATAACTCATGTCTTCGCTATGATATTTACATGCTATACTTTCTGTACGATTCGTGAACTGCTGTGTGGAGATCATATTTTCATCAATAACGTTTTGAGCATCAGGAAATAGGACAAATATTTATGTATGTGTGTTATATTTGTCTATTACCTTCTTTTACTTCTGTTCTTTTACTATGACGTCCATATATTAAATAATTACGAAGAAATGCTATAACACTTCCTCCGGTCTTGGTTAGTTATTGTAGCCATAAAAAAAACAAGGACAACATAAATAGGGCGCCCAGTTAATTATGAGACATGCGGAGAGCCCCAAGCGTGATTCATGTTGAGGCTTGCCGCATGTCAACAATACGACGCAACAAATATTCCGTATTTATGTAACCGCAGCACTCGTGCCTCCGGGGTTGGGACGTAGTGGGTTTTTTTTCCCCCTCATCTCGTTAAAGTCTTCTTCTTTGTTCTATTTATAAAGTGATGGAAGTTGTTTTCACATTTTTCAATCTTCATCTTCTTCTGAAGTATGAAGATGACGATTTTATTAAAATCATTCACTGTATCTCCTGTCTATAAGTCAAAATTCTTTTTCATCTAGAGACTTCAGGAATTACTAGTGAAACCCGCTGCTAGAAATGCGAGCAATTTATTGGGATTTTGACAAATATTTCCGTACATTAAGTGTTTGAAACACTTTCGGATTCTAGATTGTTTTCAATTAAGGTAAAACCTGATCCGCTGACTCCAGTGGACCTTCTAGAAATGACAACTCTTTTTGGTCAAATTACACCAGATTTTTTATTTTAAAAAAATTCCATGAGCTTCAGTTGTGATGAGAGAAATTCGCGAAATTGTGTCTAATCACAAGTGTAGAACGGTTCCACACATCTTACATTTTCAGTAGCAAAACCGGCAGGATCTCGCGGAAATCATAACAAAGGATGAGGATTTTTCCACAGAATAGTTTTTTGCTTTGCTCAACATGTGGAATATTCTTAAGAATTCTGTAAATAGCATCAAGAGCTTTCACAGGAGTCATTAGAATTTCGTCAGTTGATCACGAACACTGTTTGCCCTATTTAACGACACCTATCTCTCTGTGAGTGAAATTGGGCACGGCAATCAGCTTAGTCCAAGTGATCGCAGTTTGCACACAATCGCTTTCTGAATAATCTTCTTACCACAGTCAATGTAGAGCGGAATCAAAGGCGTCAATCTCGTTCCTTTCTTCGTCATTAGTCAGTGGATGTAGCTGATCTAATGCTTCACTGTGCTCTATGGCATCGTATCAACATGTAGTATAGGACGAAACTTGCAGTGAAATACTTGTATAATCAACTAGGGCTCACTGAGATAGAACCTGTTTTCTAATTCAGAGTAGTTAGGATTGCAGATTATTGTTATGAAAAACGTTAGCTTAAAAGCTTATGAAGTAAAGAAACAGCACCCAAAAAGCTTTTATGCATGTTTATAGGCAAGCCGATAAAGGATAACGACAAGATTACTTGTCAGTCAATACATGCTTGTTATTGTATATAGACACGTTCGAGTGAAGTTCAGCTCTTAGTTGACTGGTTATTCCGGATGAAGTCAAGTCTCACGCCTTCTACGCCAACGCAGGCGTCGAAAAGCCATTGCAGGAAAAGTTTTCGTGAATTGTGTAACAGAGTGAATCTTTCACGAATCTCTAATCGATTTGTCACGTATTGCAGCGCGGTCCTTTTGTTCCACACCGACGTCTGCAGGTTTGTGTGTGACATTCGTGGGTGCTATTCAAATTCGCAGATAGGGAACAACAGTGGATAAGCCATGGCGTCAAGAGACACGACACTGGAATCAGAATGGACAAGGAGCATTTTTTCACCCGAATATAGGAGCTATATTCATTTTGGTGTGCACGCCAAACATTCAGTTAATATTTTTGTTTATGGGAACATGTATCATCAACCCTACGTTAATTCAAAGGGAAAAAATTGACACTATGACCACTGATATATCAAGTTATAGAACAGTTATCTAAATTAGGTCTTGTTTGTGTGAAACTACACGATGAACAATAAAATTTGACACATCAAGCATGAATTTGGCCCTGACAATATTGGAATGAAGGAAGCCAAAAATGTTCGTTCAGAGTATTAAATAAATGGATCGCGTAATCTGAAAGGTCTCCAATCAAACGAGGCGAAGCTTCATTCAGTTCTATACTTAATGCTGAATTTACGCTCTGACCTCGCATTTGGAAGGACGCTGGTTCGAATCCCTGTCCAGCCATTCAGGTTCGGTTTTCCTTTTTTTTTTACTTATTGCTTTACGCCTCGTCGACGGCTAAGGTCATTAGAGGCGGGATGGGACTGGAGACAAGGAACGGGAAGGAATTCGGTCATGGCCTTTTTGAAGGAAGCATCTCGGCATTCGCCTGGAGTGATTTGGGGAAACCATGGAAAACCCAAATCTGGATGCCCGAACGGGGATTCGAACCCGCGTCCTCCCGAATGCGAGGCCACAAAGTTAACCGTTCATCCACCACGCTCGGTGTTCGGTTTTCCATGGTTTCCCCAAATCACTCCAGGAGAATGCCGGAATCGTTCCTTCAAAAGGTCATGGCCGAATTCCTTCCCTTTCCTTGCTCCGAGTCCTTTCCCGCCTCTAAAGACCCCGACGTTGACGAGGCGTAGCGCCATAAGAAAAGAAAAAAAAACAAGTGAATTTCCTTAATTACTAACATTTTTCTCTTCTTTATAGCCATTACTCAAGGGTATTAAGTTGTATACTGTATCTATTATCATCTTTCTTCTCACTTTGGAAGATATTTCTCATTAATATCTCTGATCGTAGTAAATGATTTATGATTTTCTTTACTGAACGTCGTTCAGTATTGGGGAAATGTGAATCAGAGCCTAACATATGGTTAGGAACAGGCGAATATAGCGATTGCCAAAACCTCAGTATTAAGATGTAACCTAAACCAAACCGAATCGGTGATAACTGGTTTCTAGAAAGCTGAAAAAGTTATGTATGTGCCACTGCTCCCAAAATATAACATTTACCTCCAATATAAACAATAAATTTCTATTTGTTGTCTCAAACATAATACAGTGCAGGAAATTGGCTAAATATGTCACCAAACCATCAATTAATGAAATGTTTGTGCCAAGATATTGCTATGTACTGATGAACTGCTTCAAAACAATGAAATGCGTCTGGAAATAAAATGATCACAGTAAGGAAACAGAAGCAATTAGAAGCGTTCGGTTTTTAGAGGCAACAGAAAAATTGAGAATTTTTGCTGTGTTTATCCACTCGTTTCTTTCTTTACAGCAAAAAAATACTTTTCTTTTTTTCTGACTCGGAAAAATTCTGAAAGAAATGTTTTGTATTTTTTCACTTTATATGGTATTTATTTAACTGGAAATAATATCAGAAATATTTTCAGATGAATTACTGTTCACATGTTTAATAAAACTAAAAGGGAAAGTCCTCTCTTAATTTTTTTTTAATATATAGTTTACCTTCTAGTAAAGTAACAACGCAACGTAAGAACAGTATTTGTTCGTCACTTATAGGTGGGGTCCACTGACTTGGCTTTGGGGGGGGGGGGGGAGTAGAGGTTGTGGACTTAAGTTAAAAATTTCTGGCTTATCGATGCCAATTGCCAGTGAAAAAACTGAGATCGAGCCATTCTAAGGAGTTCTACCTTCTGGAAGAAATTAATAAAGCAAAGCACTTAATTTGTTTGCCGAAAAAGTTCAAATTTAATTTCTAATGAAATAATGGTTTTATACCCAAACGGCTTTTAACTAAAGTATACCAAGTGGATTAAATGAAAAAAACTGTTCCACCTTCCTTCATTTATAAATAACACATAGTACGATATATAAAAGTGCATATTTTCGGCGTAGTGAGATCTATATTAAGAACACGATAAAAATTGATCCGAAAAATGAAGTTCTTGGATGTAATTTTATGATTTTTTTTTATGAAAAGTGCCTCAGATATTCGACGAGAGGTAAACATTACTTTTGAAATTGTGAAACAATAAATGAATTAGCAGAAGTGTCGTTAGTAGTGTAATAATTGGGAATAAATTAGCTGTAAAATTCTGAGCGGAAGCCGAATTTAGCTGCCAAAATAAATGTATAAATATACATTTCATTTCTCTTCGGACGTAAATAATGAAAAACTGAAGATTTTTGTTTTGCTTATCAAAGTGATGCATTCCAAAGTACAGTGGAAATCCATTTATATCTTTGCATTCATGCCAACGTTTAATTTATAAAATCTAACGATTTATTGTTAGGGTCTATATGTGAATAGATGCCTTAAACTTTCGAGTGAGATTTTTATATTTATATATCAGAAAATCGAGAATAATAAAGAAGATGCATTTGTGCCGGAACCATACGATCATGTGAAACGACGTCTAAAGATAGGACAGATGCTATCTGTTTCAAGCATGCAACAACGATCGAACTCAATTTTCCGTGCAATGCGGCGCAATGATATAGTTTGCCACAGGGAGATAACGATGTTTATGCACGACATCAGTGTCATAATGGGCCAAAAAACGTTTCAGCTATATTTGGCACATTATTAACTAGAAACTATTAAATAAACTGATCTGTATACGATATGATATAATGCAGATGCAATAACTGATGACGTAAGTTGTAAATGGTATGTTCAGATAAAGAGAGTAGTTCAAGATAGGACCGAGAAATGCATCAAACCAATCCAAAGACTTATAACAAAAAAATGTTTTCAGGAGGAGTAATTTTGAGACTATTGGGGTAATTGATATTGAGGTCATTGCAACCAGGAACAACAAGGAAAATGTTGTTGTTGTATTCTTTTTTTAAAAAAAATTCCACGGCGTTATAATATTTTGCCCAAAAAATCATTTGGCCTTCGCGCTATTCAGTCGGCTAAAAGTATTTTGACTGAATTAAAAATTATATCAAGCTTGTAATTACTCTATACGCCATCAAGATCAGCATTACATGGTCACAGCGTTTAACCAAATCCATCCCTGCTACAGGAAAGAGTGTTAACGCTGACCCATAAAACGCGAAGCCACTCCGCTAGAAGAAACAGAAAACATGGCGTTCGCTTGAAATTATTTGCGAAAATCGTAAAATTGAGATGTGGATGAACGTATTATTTATTCTTTAATACCAGATCGTTGACAGCGCCTGCTTGGTGTTAATATTCAGATACCACTTGCTGAATAGCAAACATCGTTTTTTTCCTTTCTTGTCTGATACGATCGTCACAGTGGCAGCCGGTCGAACTTCCTTGCGTGATAAAATACCGTCAGATTTCAATCGCTGATAACTCCAAGACGGAGTCAATATACAGCTCACGTCATGACGTGTTACCAGCGCCGGATGCGACAATGCGCGTCATAGTCAAACTTTTACTCGATGCAAAAATTTGAACTAGTCTAGATTGGGAACGCGTTAAGCCATGACGTTAATTCTGGTGTATTTTGAAAAATTCGCGGAGCACTACCAAAAGTGAAAAACTAAATATAATCTCCGGAATAGACGTGAAAATTTGTATCAAGTTGCAAATTTCAAAATAATTAATGATTTCGTCTCATATGACTTGAAAATATGCTTGGAATAATTGAAAACGTCAGCCACAGGAAAGTACGCATCAAAAGAATCCACTTAGCTCAAAAGGTCCGATGCCGAGTGAATGCGAGAGAGATGGAAACATCGAAAGTTAACGCGAATACGATGCAAGACTGGTTGCGCTGAGGATCTGTAGGATGTACAGCGGCAGAAGGTTGGTTAATTACCTACGGGTCATGCGCAGACGGCTTTTTGGAAGTAGACACTGACAATATGAACGTGTAGTACAATCCGAAATGCCAAATCCAACTGGTTGACGTAGCGTTCAGCCGTGTCATCTCGATAGAAAGACTGTAATTGCTGAACAAGGGTGGTGATCCCGGTTATACCATGGTTTGGAGTATGAAATCAATCAAAAATATCTCGCGATATTCGATAAGGATATAAACCGAGCGTGGTGGGTGAGTGGTTAACGCTCTGGCTTCGCATTTGGGAGGACGGCGCTTCGAATCCCCGTCCGGGCATCCAAATTTGGGTTTTCCATGGTTTCTCCAAATCACACCAAGCGAATGCCGGGATGCTTCCTACAAAAGGCCATGGCCGAATTCCTTCCAGTTCCTTGTCCTCAGTCCCATCCCGCCTTTAATGACCTCGACGTCAACGAGGCGTAAAGCCACAAGTAAAAAAAAAAAACAGGATATACTCGAGTGGTTCGACCACGTTTATCAACACTGACTTCGCAGTTCCGCAGAATCATCGGTACGTAGCCAATCAATGATTGCGAGGCGAGCGATGCAAGTGTACGTTTAATAGTGGTCGCTCACAATTGCTAGTTTGGTAACGCATTCGTCAGACATGGCTACCAAACAGATACTCCACCGTTGGAACTATCTAGCGCTCTCGGAAACCTGAATGGGTAAAGACAGCAGCGCTGTTCTGAGCTTGGGCTTCCAGTTAGTAAGGCCAGCTACAGCTTATCAGTCACCGCGGTGGCTGCAATATATCTGCTGGTAGCGTTGCCTTCTATAGAAATGTCGAATCTGTCGAATTTTATAAGGATGCGACAGGTTCGCGCTCGCATTCCAGGGTTCTACTGGTCAAGTAGGCAGTGTACGTATAGCCAACGCGATCCTGGGCGGTGAACTAAGTTCGGACTTGCATCGATCTAAGTTCACCCTGGTGTGCGGATACGGGATGTAAACATACAGATGCAGATCCTCTCGTCGCTGGCTCAATACTCGACCGGCATTCATAACATCATACCGAGGTTGGACGCCTTGATGCATTCACCCGTCATGATCACACGAGGCTGTAATGTTATTTTTTTTTCTGACATTACAACTATTCGACGTCGAGGCCAACAATGCCGGAAAGGAATAGAGACAAAGAACGGGAAGATGTTCGGCAATGGCGTTTTGAAGGAACCATCTTGGCATTACCCTACACTTATTTGGAGAAACCATGGAAAACCGAAATCTGGATTGCCGGACGAAGATTCGAACCCGCCAGAACGTTACCTCTTGCCGTCCACGCTCGGTGCTCTGATGTTAGGGAGTGTGCATAAACCACGTAGCTCCATTTTGGCTTCCTGTGAACCCCCCTTCCCCCCCACGTAGCCCTATGGGCTTTTGCCTCTCCCCCCCCCCCTCCCCCACCCCCACGTAGCACGTAGCTTTTTTTCCTTTTGATTCCAGAAGACATTTTGCACTATTTTCTCGTGTCGGACTATTGTAAATTACATACGGAGTTAATTAACTGAGGGAAATAAATATCCACATGTTGTGTGTTCTGTTCCTCATTTTAACTGTGAAAAATGTTATGAAAGGAAAGCTACATGGCCTGACACGGAACCCCCCCCCCCCTTCCCCCACGTAGCCCAGCGTAGCCTTCCAGCTAACCCCTCCCCCCCCCCCCCCCCGCCGAGAGCCACGTAGTTTGTGCATGGTCCCTTAGCAGGAAGTCAGCGCTGCACGACTTAGTGCTCCCGCAGTTCGGTGTGATGCACCTACAGCACTCGGCAACACCAACTTCGAAATGACGTTTGCTGCATTCGAGACAGGCCGAGGTGAACGAATGCTACTTCGGCTACCAAAGGCCTTTGCTCCAAGCGATAGAATTGTAACGTTCCTTCTTCCGGGTAACAATGTGTAACTATTGTATTAAAGAGAATGACAATTTAATCCCATATTAATACCAAACATTTATTATGATTTAATCATAGACCTTTTCAAGAAGAATTAACGGCGCGGACCCGTACTGTGCCCACCCCACTTTTAATGGAGATTGATTACTAGATCATTAGAGACGGGAGAAGATTTGTACAAGGAACGGGAAGGTATCGACCTTGGCCTTTACAGAGTCATCCAGGCCATCACCTGGATTGATCTTAGGAAACCAAGGAAAATCGAAATCTGGCTGGCCGAACTGGGAATCGAACCTGAATTCCAGGCTTGAAATTTTCCGCTCATACATAAGCATCGGTAAGTAACATCAGCAACACATATACATCAAGGATCCCAGATTTTATAATCTAAATTTATTACTATCTGGATGCATGTGCAATTCTTTACATATATCAAGGTATATTATCTATTTTTCATGTCTGAAATACATTGGCTGTACCTACTTTTATGAAAAATAAGTATTCACTTCCATTGACTATATAGTTCTTGCAGAGCCTTGATCGCCATTGTTATGACTCTGCCGAGCGTTATGAGTGAACGATAACGCTCTTGCCTCGCATTCTGGAGGACGGGTTCGAATCCCCACCCAGTTATCGGTTTTCCATGGTTCCCGAAATCACTCCAGGCGAATGCCGTGATAGTTCTTCAAACAGGACTTGGCCGAATTCCTCCCTGTTCCTTATACACAGTCCATTCCCGCCTCTAGCGAGCTTTAAGCTACGACTCTCCCTGTTCTCACATTTGGCGTCACTAGTTCTATTTATTTATACAATTTCTATGTGTAATCCGATTTCAGGCTATTGAGTTACTCCTTTACGTCACTGATGCAGAAGCTATGGAAAGACACAAATGAGTTAGAAACTACGGTAATTCTTTGCTGGTGATCACATCTTACAATAATTTCAACAAATCATGTTATTTTATATACAAATTAGAATTTCTGTTGTTCTTTTCTTTTTGTTTCATACCTAGATACTTGACGCTTAAGTAACCGAAACAAATAATACTACAAACATTAAACAAAGAAATATGACAAATTATGACTTCAGGATCATTGTAGAAAGAAGTCGTATAATTTTACGATTAGATATTGACATATATATTTAAAATCATAATAAGATTATGGCATTTTTTATAAGAGGTAACCTGCAGCGCCTTATCAGTGTGTTTCAATTGGCCACATAATACGCAATTTTCGTGCCTCATAATGTAATTATGGGTTATAACAGACCTACAGCTTTACATGTAATCCGAAAGACGGAGGCGTTTCACTGTACTTCACCACATATGAAAGACAGGTTTAATGACCTGTGAAAATCCCAGCCAAAACGCATATATCGGCAGTGATACAAATAACCATTGGACTACCAGAACGCGCACATTATTTAATATTAATGCAGAGAACGTCTCATACTCAAGAAGTGAAAAGCCTGCTATCAACATTCCGGATGCTCTACGTCAGAAGCGCTACATTATCAACGGTTGGAGAGTACAGTTTGCGAAATGTAAAACTAACTTTCATCATACACACCAACAATACTATTTATTTTTATCCTAACAGTACGGCAACTTGAAATAAGAGTTTTATTTTCTTAACTAGAAGCAATTCAGAACCGTCGGCCGGAAAATTTCTTTACTGATGGCGGCCACTCCACCAGCGAATTGGGTTCAATATGTTCGAAATGACAGCCTTTCATCGCCGATATCAGTTTATGAAACGAAAAGAAGTTTGCTGTATCTCTTCAGAAGAATAGCCTCCAGTAATTCTTGCATTCATCTGCGTCGTGTTGACGGAGCATGAAGTATCTGGCCTTCTCTTCCTCAATGTTTAACGAACACGTTTCGTCACTCTCAGGTACTGACTAAGCTTTGTTACCGAAGAAAATAATAGGGAGCGTCCATAAACCATGTAGCTCCATTTTGGTCTCCTGTGAAACCCCCCCCCCCCACCCACGTAGCCCGGCGTGGCATTCGCTCTAACCCTCCCCCCGTCGTGGCACGTAGCTTTTCTCCCTATTGATTCTAGAAGACATTTTGAACTATTTTCTCTTGTTAGACTATCGTAAATTACATACGGAGATAATGAACGAAAAGCTACGTGTCTTGGCTCGGAAAACCCCTCCCCCACTTAGCCCAGCGTAGCTTTCCAGCCTACCCCCACCCCCCTAGACCGAACCAAGCCGTTTATGGACGATCCCATATTACATGACGGACCAAGAATCGAAAAAACAACAATCAAAATTACCTTTACATTCGGCTGATATTGTAGCTCCTACCTAGGCATCTTGCACCATTTCTGCTTTGCAGTCTATCCAGAATTTGAATTCCCAAACATTGTTTTAGGAATAGACATTTAGCGCAGGAGACACGATTCCATATAAAACGGCTGCTGGCTGAGCGTAAGGGGCATCCATAAATTACATGAGGTGAGACATAAAAAAAGGGGGGTGTCTCAAAAAGTTGCGAGGGCTATTTCTAGGGGGGTCTCACGGACCAGATCATACCAGAGGGGGAGGGGGGCGGTCGGGCCAGATATCACGAAGTCTCACCACAAAGGGGGGGGGGGGGGGGTCCGGAAATCCGGAAAAAAACAAGTAATTTATGGATGCTCTAAACGGAAACGTCCTCACTAAGCCAGATGCATGATCCAGGCAGTACCGAAGTCAAGGCCTTATGTAGACTCGAACCGAGTAATTTAACAAGTTCACGGACCATTCTGAGAGACACTGCAGACAATCGGTGTCGAATATCGTTTTAACGGAATAAGAACAGAACCCGGATAAGATCAGGCATGCAACACGACAGACTTTCGCCTGCAGTTTTTGCGGAACCGTTATGTCTTGCGGTTCGACGAAGTCAAATTTATAATGTACCATTCTGACGAAGTACAATATCCAGCAACAAAATTTCAATGTGCAGTGTTTCTCAACCTGTGGTCCGTGAAAAGGGGGGGGGGGACATGTAGTCCTCAGGTAAGATATTAAAAATTTTATCCTAATTGAATTGAAGATATTTGTTCACATTAACAGATGCAATACTCATATTGTACAAGGCTGTAAGAGGGTAAAAGCAATACGCCTATAAACCAAACTTGCTTAAAGCCAGGAATATTTCAACGACCACGGCACGTGCCGATAACAATTGGTAGGTTTGGTTAATAATATACACATGGGTAAAAAATCAGGTCCATCTACGTCAGTAGTTCCTACAATTATTTTTTACATTTTACTGATCCTCGGGTTGAAAAAGTTTAAAAAATGCTGGAGTACAGGAAGTTAATGACATTCAGACTGCTTTACTCGGTTCTTTATACTGAAAAAATGATTTTTAAGCATGTAGAATCCGCATACTTCTTTAGAGGATGCCATAAAACCTCGTATCCTCTTACGTTTCACACGCACTACAGTTTAGTTACATGATTTACGGCTAGGTACAGCCAGCGAATTCTCAGTCAAACTGATCGTGGTAGAATCAGACATTAATCTTGGTCACAGAAAAAAACTGTAAGAAGCCAACACAGTGCTTTATCTGAGTGAAGGGTTTTGGTAAGGCGGCAAAATATGAAAATTTAAGATTCTGTAGTTTGATGCAATAGAAATATAATGAAAAACTGGACGAAATATAAATGGTATTTCTGGAAAAATCAGGGAATATCACTTTTTAAGACACGAGGGATTAATTAGTTTCTTAAAACGGAGAACAGGGAAAGGAAGAACTAAAGAGGAAATCAAGGATTAGAGTGCATAAATCAGGTACGTAGTCGAGGGCGTAGCTTGTAGCAGATATTTAGAGATGAAGAGACTAAGCAAGGATTAGAAAAAATGAAGGATGGAATCAAACAAGATTTTGATACCAAGAAGTAGAAGAGAGAGTATTAAAGCTAACGTCACTTTCAGAGAACCTTTTGATCGAAACCATCCTGCATTCACCTGGAGTAATTTAGAGGAATCTGGTTGGCCAGACAGAAGACCGAAGCTGCGGCATTAGAAATGCGAAATCAAAACATCAAAACACATAGAGGATAGGAGATAACTAAGAACGTAGGCTGGTTGGTATAAGGAGATGAAGGGACAAGGACATGATATAAATTTACTTGTGTCCAACCATTACGTAATAGAACTACCAGCAAAAAGAAAAACAAGAACAATTGGGCATTTATGATTGTCTTTTACAGCTGCTTCCACACTTTTTGAGTTTAATACAACGATTAAATTAGGGCTATAGAGCGGAAATGACTGACATGCAATCTCTTAAGATACAGGATTAGGAAAATAAGGTTTTGCAGCGAAGCCAGTAAGCATTCCCTTTCCCTCGAGCTGTTACGGACTGGAGTAAATTCTGTGCCACACACCGTAATATGAATTGAAGAATTATGTAGATGTAACAATACCGCTGCTTGCATAAACTTTCCACTCTCGCCTATAACAGAAAGGCGTGGCACATGGAATGTCCTAGTTTCATCTTCCCTCGCTCGAGTGGAGACAATATGCTCTGGATATGATAAAATGCTTTCCGCCGCAAAGTGGTACTTTTTTGTGGTTGCGGAATGAAAATGAAGTGTTGCTTCTTTGTTATCCAGAAACTGTACTGTATTGTACAGTGCATCCTCGTGTTACAAGATTGGCGCATTTGTGTCTGCAAAAACGAGGATTCTTCGATGGTACCATTGCATTTGTGAAATTTATGGGCGACCCTTAGAGGAGAGAAAATTCTAGATTAAAAGTTAAAACCGCGCTGGTAAATCGCTAGTTTCGGGGTCAGCTTCTCGTTATCAATTATTTTCTAACAAACGTTCATTTCATTTTGCCCATTATATACTTCCAATTTACTTTTCTAATTGCTATTTGTCCCTGAGCTTTCACACAACACGTCATCCAACTTTCACATGTCCTTTGTCACTGCAATTACGTGTAAGTGGAGTAATGACGGATATGCTTGCCGATTGTAAATCAACTGCGTCAACAGACAATTGTTTGAAATGGGAACATAGCAAGAACAGGTACACCAACATTCAAATAAAATAAAAAATGTATCTAACCATTATTATCGTCAGAAAATTAAATTTTGTTTGGGAGGATTTGGAGTCAGTACTCCTTAAGAAAGCCAAAGATGTGAAGTTTTATTAAAATTGAAGAAAATCGAAAGGATTTTAGTCAGAATATTTAGCCCCAATTAAAAACTGAAAAGCCGACATAGGACGTCTTTCATTCACACTATCATAACTAGTGGCTGCTAATGGAAATGTCGATCAAGTACACTGAAGAAATAATCTCGATAATATTTCACTTTGTTACTGAACTAGATAAGTTAACAAACCAACACACATGCCCTAATTTTATGTAAATGTTTGACGTATAGTTCATTGCCTTAATAAACATCTCAAATAATAAGATTGAATTTGAATTTTGTGAAGCATGTAATGAGAAGGTTACGCAGGAAGAGAGATTTCTAAGTCTGCATGCAGAAACTGGTAAAATGCATAAACATAACCTTTCCATGTCACACAATTCCTGTCTTGGCTAAGAGAAAATGTTACGCTACACTTCATATTGCTAATGCTGTACTTTCCTTTATACGACTCCCAAATTGTTTGAAATTCTATTTCGTAATCAATTTTTCTGCTGTATATATATAAACTAAATGGGGCGTCCCGAGTATTTTACACGAATAAAACTGTTGACGTGGTAAGTCCTGACGTAAGGCAACGCAAGACAACATTGTTAAAATAATTACAACTACGTAGTTACGCAGAAGATTGGGATTGGACTCGTGTTCCTCACAGAGGGAACTCGGTCAGAAAGACTGTCAATGATTGATGATCTACACGCGATGGTGGCTCTTGTTATCGAAGACAGGCGAAACGGTCGTGAATGAAGTCGGCCTGAGCTTTGTGTGTGTGCAAAATTATTCATGAGCAGCTGGAATGTCTAAAGCGTCAGCCTGATCGGTTCCCACTAGCCTCATTTCAAAAGCAAAAGCGCGGATATTGACTGTGTTGCAGATGATTTCACAACACGTCTCGGTGCTGTGCTTGGGTGATAGGTCAAGATACACAACAGAAGTGAGCAAAGAGTAGAAAGATATCTGCAGCCAAAGCCAAGAATGGGGACATCTGCATCAAATGCTCGTATTACTGTGCAACACGAGACCAGTGAAAGGAAAAACGAACTGGTATATTCTCCCACCAAAGCAGACACGAGTGGTTGTTATAGCTCGCCCCTCCCCCCTTTTCCCCAAAACGACTGTTTCCCGTTCCCCGCATGAAGATAAAAATTCAGTGTCTGCTATTTGATACTGCTTATTGCCTCGTTCTGGAAGCTAGACGGTGATTCTCAGTAATTGTTGTTTACGGATCCAGACACAAAAAAGAATTCAGGTGGCAGGAATGTAGCCTCTTAGCTCAATTTTGGGATTTAGGAGGGCAGGCAGGATACATAACGATCACAGACAAAGATCAGGAGTAAGGGCCCTATTGGGTGAATTACATAACTATCAATATTGATGGGTTAAACTTATCCAAATAATAAACAAAAAGAAATTGCCAAAGAATTCCATGGCTTTGGGAAACTGGAGCCCTCACAGAAAATATAGAACGACCAATTCTCCTAGTAAGCCTTAAAGACTGTAATGAATTATTAAGTACAGTATCTGGATGTTGTGGATCATTTTCCTCAATTGCTGATAATATTAATAAATAAATTACGCCAAAGCAATAGACTTTTTTGTATTTATTCGTCTCCAGTATGCGTTTCACTTCTTTTGCAGAAGCATCTTCAGTGGGTTTTTCGTTTTCCTTCTGTATAAATGAATACACAAACCTCATACACCCAACACTATACAAAACATTGAAACTAAAATAAAATAGAAACATGGATACAGAAAAACAACAATAAATAAGGACATACAAAACCACAAAAAACTACTGAAATTATTTATATTTGAAAAAAAAAAACGCCAAATAAATGGAAGGCTGAAAAAACAAAACAACACCGCATAACTACACAAACTCGATACTTGTAAACATAACAGAACTACCATTCGCAAGAAAAAACACAAAGTACAGTGCAGTAATGAAGACACTGCTCACAAAAAATGCAAAAGCACTGATGCTGAGAATGGAGCTAAAAGAAATGCAAGAGAACACAAAATGTAAGTAGATTATAAGTTAGATAATAATTCATTCCACTGTACCAAACACAACATAACCTGCTTACAACTTTAGTACGTAATTAAAAGTAAAAACCCACTGAAGATGCTTCTGCAAAAGAAGTGAAACGCATACGGGAGACCAATAAATACAAAAAAGTCAATTGCTTTGGCGTAATTTATTTATTAATATTAAGTACAGTGTTGTTAGGGACCAAGTGTTCCCACGGTGTGTGCGAATCTTGGCAGTGCGGCATGTCAAACAGACAGGTAGAGGTGAGTCAACAAAGCGTCCGGTGGGTGACTAAAACGTTCTACATGACTTGGACATTCAATGGATTTATTGCCGACCATAAATAACGAAGCCTCACTTTCTGGCTGGGCAAGTTTCGGAAAAGACCGGTCGAATACCGTTAACTGGTTCCGGCGAACGAAAATGTACCTTAGTACCGTTTCCTAGTAAAGAGGTGCTTTCTGAGAGTGGTGGGAGACGATCCAGCCAATAGAGAATCTGCCAACAATTTAGTAACGTTTTGGTGTTTTCTGTTTGTTCTGTGAGCCAATCAGATGCTATTACTTTGGCGGGCGGCGCGGTAATTCGTCAAGGGTCGGAAGCCACATCGCCGTGAGAGGGTACAGAATCTTGCTCGGAGGAGAAGAACGGGGCAATGGACACACTGGTTCGGATCTTCATCTGATCACGCAACAAGTAATCTGCTCTGCTCGGGGCGTCGGGAGAGGGCTCGCAGCTCGACAGACCAGGTCACCGGCGGAGGTACAACAACAGACCCCTGTGGTGCCATTCATGCCTGGGTTCTGACCTGACCCGTGAAGCAACGGTAAAAATCTTCATTCACGGCGAAAACTTATACAATCGATACCACCCAGTAATCGACCCTGAGATATTGCTCTAACTGTTTAGCATTAAAAACATTCAACGAAGTGTGATAGTTTATATCTTATTAAAACAAACTTCATGTTTCCATAATTTCAAGTTTTAATAAATTGTACACCCACTTTTCAGTTCTACTATTAATTACAATAATATTTCATGTGGCTAGCTAAAAATTCATTAATATTTTGATATTCAAAGTTGATAATTTTGTTATTGTTGGAACATATGACCCAGAATTTACTTTCCCTAAAACAAGACGCAACAAGACGAAACAGTCATATGAAGACTGATCCTTGAAGCTTCTGATGATGGTATGATCCATCCAGCATTACTTAACGCGTCAATAGCAACATACGGAAATGTTTGTCATGTATAAAAGAACGATATACGGAACTCCGTAAATTAAGAGGGGAATGTGCGTTCTAACTATCTGTCCAGGGATTAGAATAAATTACATTTCCTAATTTCCAAGCTCTCAGATTTGAGCATATAATACAAGCTTCTTAGTGTTGAACAGAATGGAAAATGTTTTCAAGGAATATTTCAGCTCCATAAGAACCACGATATCAGCATAACACTGTAGGCAATACACAACGATTCCTAAGAAAGTTTGATGATTGATATTCGGCAGGATGGTAGACGGTAAGACAATGCGAGAATTTCTTCTTTTTTTTTTTCAAATAGTAACCAAGTGTGCCAGTACTTTTTGTTTAGCTCGAAAATTACTTACCTTGGAGAAATCGAGGATGCCAGTTTTTGTGTGTTTATCCATATAACTCGTCAAACTACGCAGTGTACACTGTAGCGTGCATTGATATAATAAACAGGAAGTGTTATCGTGTTGGCAGAGGCAGGGAGGGAACTTCCGTCGAGCGTGCGGACGACGGAAAACAACATTAATAATGCACTGTTCTTTTCATTATTTTTCCATCAGTCTCTCGATTGCTTGATGCCTCATCCTACCCTGTGCTTCATTCTTCATCTCGACGCCTCTATAACAATCTGTTTACGAAATCAATAATTTCATATAATTTCTTGTTTCCTCTAAATTTCTCCTCTTAAAAACTAATCAAACTGATATTTATCCAACCACTAAGTTTAGTAATAATAAAAGAAATGTATTCATAGGTTATTTCCGGACTCATATCTCATCGGTTCTATTAATTTACAACATCGTAAGGCATAAATTACAAATATTTGTTTTCCTTCTTTCTGGTTTACCAAATGTACAAGTTTTGTTTCCACGAGATGGTTTACCGCGCACACACACACCATTTTTCGGGTAGATTTTTTATAACATATCAATGCTTGGCATAATGCAAAATCTTCTGAAAACGTTCTTACTTCGTTCATGGTTTTAAATTAAATTATTAAATAATAGATCCATTACTTCTGCCACTGATTTTCATGTTTATGTACAATAATTGCTGGTATTTCTATTGTAATTCATACAATAATTTTGCTTTTGAATATCTTTAAGTCACATTTCTCTAACATTCTGTCCATGTCATTCAGTTACATTTACACATCTTTGGTCTTATCAGCAAACATACAAAACCACCAGTAGATCTAACAGTATCTGTTCTTTCACAGTGAACATTTATTCCACATTAAAATTTTTCTTTGACTTTCTTGACAACGACAAATGCGTTGCCACGTTAGAAATTTCCTTCCCTCCCCCCCCCCCCCCTCTTTATGGTCTCACACCTCGACAACGTCATTAGAGGCAGGAGAGAACTGGAGCAACGAACGGGAAGGAATTCGATTATTTACATTTGAAGCAACCATCACGGCATTCGCCTGGAGTGATTTCGGGAAACCACGGAAAACGGAAATCAGGATGTCCGATCGGGGATTTGAACCCGCGTCCTTCCGAACGCTAGACTCGAGAGTTACGGCTCACCCACTCTGACATTATTCTTTACTTATATTATTCTATTTCTTTCCTGTACATATCTTAAATTATATATTCTTGTATTTCAGATCTAACACGTTGAATTATTTAACATTATCAATAACTTTTTACAAATTTTTGAAACAGATTTCTTATCTTTTTTTAAAAATTATTTGTCCGTTCTAAAACAAATAGCAACGCAACAGTTTTTCCTAAACCCAAACTGTTCTAAAGCTAAAGACTTTCTCTGTTATCCCAGTTAGTTATCCTGAAGCACGCGAGGAAAGAAATTCTCAAATGTAAGTACTGTCTTCTATGAAAGGCCAAAGATGGTGCTTCAATAACAATCCGCTGAATCTTTCCAGTATCCTGACATCAGCTTGTATAGTTTCTTCTTCTGCTTGAAACTTTAGAAATACAGGAAATATTTAAATATGCCTTGCTCGAGTAAAAACACTTCCACGTTCGGCTCCCAGGTGATTTCTGACATGCCTCCCTTCCCATTCATAATCGAAAATCGTTACCAACTAATAATTTCGTGTCGAAAAGCTGTGAAGCTTTTACAAAAATTAAAACTATTTATCTTCTATCACTAAAAAAGGTTTCCAATCAGCTGCTTTGCCGTTTATTCATATCTCCATTACACAAAATTTACGTACAACATTACTGCATGTAATCCTTGATACTCATCTTTCAGCTATTTCTTTCGCTTTCTCTGAATTAATGTTAATTTCATTTTTAAAATAACGTTACTGCTGTCTTCGTTTAACATCTTGAGCATTTATATGCTTCCTCCATGATCCTGCTTCTTTCCTTATGAAAAGTATTTATCTGCTCTATGTCTCTCTTCAGTACGTTCATATTAGGGATGTAACGAATTTTCGCATCCGCAAGTGCGGAACTTTCGCGTGAAATCCTACATCCGCTTTCTCATCCGCAATTTTTAATGCGGATGTATCGCGGATTTTTGCATTGCAATATATATTATTCTTTTCTTTTTATACGAGATTCTGCCCATCGTCGCTTAGCTAACGACAAAATAGTTGTTTTTTTCTGACGATCTTGCAATAAAATTAACAATAAACTGAATGGTGTTTTTACATTTTGAACTTGCATGTAAAGTAAAGCGACCTATTCCACTTCCAACTTATAGGACATCCATGTAGAACTACCGTAGGATGCGCCTACCCATCCACGCTAATAGGAGTCCAATAAAATATTCCAAGCATTCCTTTCCACTCATAGTTTCTCGCGTAACACCATGTGTCCTTATCGCACACTAGTAGGGTGTTTCCTCCAATATCAATAGCTTGTTGAACAGCAAGGATCCGTTTTGGTTACCTGGAAATCCAACAACATCCAACACGTCCTACTGTAGTCCTGTAACCCATTTCACGGCCCATCAAGAGTTCTTTTATCGAAAATCGGATCATCCTAGGTCCTACAAATTGTACTGTGAATGAGGTGGGAAGGTGGGTGGAAGGAACAGTGTGTGGTGGGTGAGTGGTATCGCTCCAGCCTCGCCTTTGCGAGGACGCGGGTTCGTATCCCCGTCTGGGAATCCAGATTTGGTTTCCCATGGTTTCCCCAAATCACTCCAGGTGAATGCTTCCTTTAAAAGGCTATGGCCGAACTCCTTCCCGTTCCTAGCCCCCTTCCTTTCCCGCCTCTAATGATCTCTCTTGACCTCTACGACGACAGGTCGTGTAGCCAAAAAAAAAAAAAAAAAAAAAAAAAAAACGAGCACGGAGATGTGCGGCGGTCTGGACTTGTGATTGACGCTTGCCTTAGTCGCACCACGAATTCCGCAAGGTTCATATGACAAAGATTTATTTTTAGATGTAAGTGTAGTTATATAAATAATTTAATTCACTTGTGAAATCATCACACTTTTTTTGTTCTTAAAATATGAGGCAAAAAATAAATCAATATGGCAGTTTTATATGGAAATAGACTTTACTTATGAAAAAAGATAAAATTTGGCATAAAATACATACTTATTTTGATTTTAAATATATTTTTGATAAAATATTAAAATCTAAGTAATTATAAATTTATTTTTCCACCTCCGCTTCCGCAAAACATCTGCATCCGCGTCAAGCACTGAACATCCGCATCCGTAAAAATTACTTCCGTTACAACCCTAGTTCATATTCAGATAATTTCTTTCAGGACTCTTTATCAGCTCTGCATTTACAATTTCTGATAGCTTCCGTTTTATATCATGTTCTTCTAGTTCGCAGTCTGTTGCATCTGTGTCAGAGTCCATATGCCTTTGGGCATGCTTTAAAAGATAAAATATGGGGTTTGAAGTACTTTTAACTATTATTTTATCTAACTGATATCTTATTATCGTTGGCGTGTGATCCTCTTGTGTTAATAATATGAAGTGTGTCTGCAGTGACTGGTTAATATTTTTCACAATACTCCCCGAGCCTACTTCCTCGTTTCTTTGTTTTACTAGAGCACGATTTCCTTCAATATTTCCGTCTTTTCCCTCCCCTTGAAATTCATATCGGGAATCTCTCACTCACCACATTAAGGAAAGGATGGCATTTTGTTGGAAGGGTTTAATGTTCTTACATCAAAATCTTTGAAAGACCAAAAACTTTTATATGAATGCACACCAAACAAGTTGTAGGTTAGGGAACGTTCTTAGAAACTGAAAAAAAACCTAGATAATCACAATAGTATTCTGAACCATCAAGAACTGTTACTGATATTTACTACATACCACCTTTTCTTACATACTCTCATCAGTCTCTCGACTGGTTTTATGTTATCCTCCATGCCTTCCTATCTTGTGCTAACTTCAACCCAACATACCCTTACAACCTACACCTTCATTTATCTGCTTCATATATTCTGACCTTTGTCTATCTCTACAGTTCTTTCCATCGATTGTTCTCTCCACTAACAAATTAAAAATTAATTAATCTCGCAAGTCTTAAATTCTGTCTCCTCATTCTGTAAAGCTCTTCCACAAGCCTCTTTTCTCAACCATCGTTTCAAGAAACAAAAAAAGGTAATTTCGTACTTTATCTGTCCACCTAATTTTAAAATTTTCAGCATCCATCTATAGCACCACATTTCAAACGATTCAGTTTTCTTTTTTCTGGTGTACCTAAAAGTCCACGTTTCGCTACCATAAGGTGCTGTGCTCCACACATAAAGTTATAAAAGATTCTTTCTGAGCCTTATATCAATATTTGAAACTAAAAGATTTCTCTTTTTCATGAAAACTCTTTTCGTGGTGCTTTTCTCCTTTTAACATCATTCCTGCTCCAGCCATCAGTTGTAATTTTACTTCCTAAGCAGCGAAATTCATTTACTACTTCTATCGCAACCGATCCTATTTTTATATTTAATCCACAATTATTGATATCATTTCTACTACATTTCATCAATTTTTTTCTGGTTTTGGTTTATATTTAGCCCAAAATCTTCGTTCAGTATTATATTCATGATATTCAGTAACTTCTCAAAATCCTCAGTCTGTTC
>JARYHS010006854.1:0-24998 GCA_031002005.1 Vandiemenella viatica
AAAACCAGTCCTGCCAAGCTCGCGGCACATCCCTACAGTGCTGCAAGTAGACAACAGAAGTACGGAAAATTCTAGGAAATAATTACTAATTGTAGAACAAGACGACGTGCATTTTAAACTGAAACATGTACCCGACAACTGGTAAAAGAAAACTGTAAACGTGAGCTTCTGAATCTTCCGAATTAAATTACTATCTTCACTTTTACCAACAGATATCGTAAGACAAATGGAAATAAGTAAGCTGAAAATACTTGCGGACCATTTTGAAAGTAAACAGATTGCTACTGAATACACAGTATTCCATCCACAAAATAGAAAAGTATGTTACCGAAAATATTATACGACTCAATTCGTTGTTCCTACTGTATGATGTAAAGCGTTGCAACTGACAATTCTGTGCGCTATTTGTTCACGTAATAACTTTCAACGAGAAATTTTATAAGAAAATATTGAAATTAATTTTGGTAACACAACAGTATCATCAAATGAGCTTCTCTGGTTTGTTTCACAATTTGCTCCTAACACTAACAGCTTCCTTCACTTATGACAGCCCAGAATACGAATTACCTTCCCTTCTGAATCACTCTTATAACAGTGAACCAAATGGTAAAATCCGTGGGAAACCTTGAGAATTTTTTTACCTATGGCTTTACGCCTCGTCGACGTCGGGGTCATTAGAGGTGGGATAGAACTGAGGACAAGAAACGGGAAGGAATTCGGCAATAGCCTTTTGAAGGAAGCATTCCGGCATTCGCCTGGAGTGATTTGGGGAAACTATGGAAAACCCAAATCTGGATGCCAGGACGGGGATTCGAACCTGCGTCCTCCCGATTGCGAGGCCAGAACGTTAACCGTTCACCCACCACGCTCGGTCACACAGATAACCCGCTAGCCCTTAGTTTATTGCTTTTTAAACATGTTGCAAATTGGTTCTTTCCATGAGACTGGTTGAGTGGTAGAATGGTATATTGTCGGCTGCCCCGTCATATTATACCGACTCACTGCTTTTACGTAACTTACAGATATCTGTATCCAATTCTAACATAAAGAGAGTACGAAGTCACGGGTAACAGCTAGTATCTGTTATAAACACATATTTCATAGCCTATATGTGCACGCTGCTCTACTGTGTAAGTGGCTGTAATTTTCTACTTACATATCCACAAAGTATTATGCCACTGTCTGTTATAATCTGGAGACCATAAATCTGCATTATAACTCAGCACAATTACGCGTATCATTCAAGAACGTAGAAACGTATAAACAGAAGCCTTTTGTTGGGCTGTTTCGGTTCGCAGACTGTGTAATGGTAAGACCTTATGTCTCAGATTTATAGACCCGTATTCATAAGTGACAAGCCAATGTTGAGCATACTGCGTCGAATGGGATTTCTATTTGTGACTGTGTATTCTTCTTTATCAATAGACTCAATATTTTAAGACGAAATCAATATATTTTTGAAATTTGTTTTCAGGAAATCCTTGATAATTTTTTGAATTCCTCTCTGAAAATCGAGAAATAATGAAAAACCGGGATGTAAACCCAGAATCTCTGGACATAATCCATGCGGCGGTAATGTTAAGTAATTTTTATAAAATGCACCTTATTAGGTTTATCTATTAGTTTAATCTATTAGATTATTGTAGGCGGGGTGAGCGATAGGAAATTTTGCAAATCTTGGAATATTCTGAAAGAAAACTCATGATCTTGCAAGTATATTTATGTGCTCTTGCTTAACTCTCTGCAAAGACATTAAGCGTTGACAATCATACAAGAAGATTTATTTATCCATATACTGAAAGTTAATTTAAGTATTTTATACGCAACGTAACTTTGCGTTTGAAGTTTCATCTGAAAGTTACAGGCAAAAGTGTTTTCAGAATTTTTGGGTTGTATTTACAGGTTATATAGGAGAGAAGAACTCCT
This sequence comes from Vandiemenella viatica, assembly GCA_031002005.1. Lineage (NCBI taxonomy): Eukaryota > Metazoa > Arthropoda > Insecta > Orthoptera > Morabidae > Vandiemenella > Vandiemenella viatica. The sequence goes on from JARYHS010006854.1 coordinate 1,927, forward strand.
GAAGATCATACAAACATTGTTTGAAGTTGAGCTGTTTTTCTGAGTACTAATCCAAGATTGGCTTAACGAATTGCGTGCCGACACCAGAAATAAATTTTTCATCTTTCACGAAGATAATATTAACCATTAGTTTTTTTCCCTTGAGTTTAAAAGATCGGTCCATTTTCTTGAGGCTTCAACTGCTTGTTATTTTTTACTTTCCTGTAAAATGATGTTCACATTATGAATTGTTTAACATCCGAGATAAATCTTAACTGCAATATACTTCTGTCATCCACAATATTTTTTTTTAAATCGCGTCAAAACTATTACCTCGACCAACCTATCTAGTACTTTTTTGTCATTTAAATAGATTTTCAGTCGATCTAAAGTATTTTTGAAGGTTAATTCTGTCATGGAAGGTAGCAGAAAAAGGTAAACAATTCAGAGCAAATCGCAGTTATGTTGCAGAAACCTAAACAACAACAACATAAAAAATGTATTAATTTCTAGCAGAAGCGGATGCGAGGTTGATTCAGTCACTCCGTACTTTTAATTTAAAGCGTCAAAATCAAGCAACCACTTACGACAGCTGTCAAGAGATTAATTAATATCAGATTGAGCGAAATGACGACTACACACCCGGGTACACTTCGAGGGCATTTCTCTAGGTAGCAATTTTATAATCTACCACTTTCGCCGGTCTTTATCTTTGGGAAAAACGTGATAACTATATATCCGTACATCTGTAGACGCAATGATTAACCGGCATAATTCCGTTTTAAACAAGCCTTGTAGCGACGATAGTACGAGTCAACACAGTGCTAGAGCGCAACCGGAAGTTGAGTAGACCACATTTCGGTGGCCATATTGAAGTAATAAAACTATGTAGCTCGAAAACGAAATACGTTTCACGCTTCAAACTTGCACGTGATATTCTACGCGGCTTCCAAAGAAGTGAAAGAGTATTAAAAAAAACTTATTTCTACTACAGCGTGGGGGTGCAGAAGACAAAACTCATCAAGTAGAGATATATTTTTTTTCCGGCAGTCAAAGCATTTTCATGACTAGGTCTATCTCAAAGATGTTATTACCGAGAAACTTGAAATTTTTTCCCCAACATCGGTCATACCATGTATTTAAACGACAAATACTAAAAGCAGTTACATCTGTTACATTTTGTAAGTTATGAGTAGACCAGGCAAATGTTTTTATTTTGAGTTTAGCATCCTGATATACCGAGTGGCGGAGGAGCGGAGACAGGTACAAAATATTTCAGGCATTCACAAGAAACTGCCGTCTGGCCAACCACCTGGGAGATATGTGTTTAGGTCAGAGTAAGGACAACTGGCACCTTTAGAAGCAGTTTCACATTCATTAGATAATCTTCTTGGTATTTCTGTCACTGTGGAAAATTACAAACCTGAAATACGGCTGTTTCTAAAATTCACAGATATTTTAAATTTCTGTCTCATAATCTCCCACCAACATCCATAAATTGGTGAGTAGGGTTTAGGTTACTTATTTATTTATATGTGAGCGGTAACGATTTGTCATAAATAGTATGATGTTACGTCTCTTACAAAATAAATAGTCATACAGTTGTCCTGTGATATTAATCATAATCAAATATTAAATGCCACAATCCGATAAGGTTTAATTAACCTTGAAATTAGCGTTTTTTCAAAAATTACTCCGTAATTTCAGTAAGCATTTTTTTTTTTCGAAACAAAAATACTTTAGAGGCAACAACAATATTTCTATATAAACGAAACCGTTCTATTCATTTATATGAACCTTATTAGGAGATATATAAATATATATATATAATTTTGCCAAGTTTGAAGCAACAAGAGGATTTAGCTATTATAGGCGGTAGTAAATTCACGTTATTATCATATATCCATTGGCTAAGCAGCAAAGAGGTTTCAATACACATAAATAATAAACTACTATTTGTGAAAATGTACATTAAAGATGGATTAAAATATAATCTACCTCACACATTACGTGTGTGACTGTAAATAAGGGATTAAAATTTTGAAAACAATACTTGAGAAAAAAAAATCATTACCTCGTGAAGCCTAGAATAGATCAATTAGGGCTTCATGGTATTGAATGGAAGATGCTTAGTGAGTTTATTATCTGCAAGCGAGTTATGACCTCAGCGTGCATATGTTCATATCACACGCGCTATCAGTAGCTGATATTGCTGGAAAAAAACCGGCGTCTGCCGTGATCTGAATAAAGCAATATATATTCTTAAACTGTCCAGCTGGACTAAAGTAACACGAACGAAGAAGTAAAATTGCCTAGCTTCGCTGATATAGTAGTTACTGTTGAAATTATCATCTGTTAGTAGTCAAAAATGGCGAACTAAAACACCCTACACCATCATATCTGCCATGAGGAAGAATATATGCTTCAAAGTGGATTCTGTAAAGAGAAGCTCTTTCCGGTACGTATCTATTTAATGTTTCTATCATATTTCAAAATTTTATTTTTTAATTACATATTTTGAAAAAAAAGTTTTGTTTAAATGATAACTCGCACGCATTAAAATCTGACATTAATAACTAGTTTACTCACTATTCGCACATTTTAACAAGCTTTATTTTGAATGTTTAACAAAATGTAAAACACACAAATCAAAATCAAAAACTCAAAATAAAAGCAATAAAACAAGCATTTCGACAGAATTACAATTAAATTACAAGCAATAAAATTGCTAGTGAGTCGCGAGTTTCTCAAATGAGTGATAATTGTTCAAGATTCAGAAAAGTTATAATTAAGCATGGCTCTCATCAGGGACGTGACGGATTTTGAGATAAAGAAATTACCGGACAGTAAAATTTCAATTAATTTGTATTTACGGAAGCATCCTCAGTATAACACACTCACCATGACGCCTTCTATTAAATGTAAACACGTCTTGCCGTTACCATATCACCTAACCAATATGCTCACGTAACAGCAGTAATACTTATATACTGATAGCGATTGACTCGCTGGCTTGGTTTCGAGAAGCTGCTCCCAGAACACTGTCGACGTCCCTGCCCGACGCTACCTGAAGCGCACCAATTACGCGTCGGCTTCTCAGCTGTTATAATAACAGTCTGTTGCTAAATAAACACTTTATTTATGGGATTCTTCACTCATCGCTACCCACGTTCAATCACTCTCTTGTAAAACTACTCGCGTGACTAGCTATCTTTGAAATAAATGTTTGTTTCAGTTTATTCTCAGTTCAGGAAAACTAAGCTACTGAAGTTGCCTATCTTTCTACAAGTATATTTCGCCACGGAGCAGACATCTCGCTGTGTCTCTGCTGCTACATACACTTTATATCCAAGATCTGTGCTGCAGGCGTTCACTGTGCACAACCGGAATGTTCATATGACCTGCGACTTCCGCCTCACTTGGACAACAGCTGTGCGCTTGGGCAGGCCTCTGGCGCAGCGAAACGTCTATACATCACCAAAATAAGCACAAATATTCTTGTACCATTACACCCTCCTCCCACAATATTGCTGTAATTAGAAAAGTTCTCACCTCGGGAATCCCTCACATCCCTTGCTTTTTTGCGACAACGAAAATTCGATGAATGAATTTAGCTGTTTGTCAAGCATCGACAAATTTCCACATTCAGATTTTGCTCCGCTGGCAAGCTAAGATCATTCCTTCACTCCGCTGCCGAATATATCCTGCGGTGAGACACGAAAATCACAGAGGCTTATCTTCAGGTGTTGATGTTCGAGCGACAGCTCCTGCCTGCCTCTGAACAGCCAGGACTCCCCTTCCGACATTGATTTCTCTCCGTTCAGACAAGCTCCCTGCACCGGCGATATTAATCGAGAACCGGCGTACTCCCGAATGCGAGGCCATAGCGTTACCACTTACCCACCACGCTCGGTAAACCCTTAAGCCATGAAACGAATATCTATAAAGGAAATAATCCATTTTTCTAAAAGCATAGATGGAACTGTAATTATGTCACACACACACACACACACACACACACACACACACACACACACTTTGTAGAATAATCCGCAACGAACTATGTGCTCTGGGCCAAAAACTTTCCACCTTCGCAATGCATGACTAAGGAAAGTGGTAAATCACTTGACGTAAGACATTTTCTATTTCCAGCATGTCACAATGACAAACTGCAAGTCAAGCGCAAAGCTAAGCACTGGTATTCCATGCTGACAGGGGATTTACTTTGCTTGAAGGCACTACATTGCCTTTACACAAATGAGCTACGGAAAAATTCGAATAAATGTGCATAGTATGGACTTCTCTTGGTGCTTTAAAACAGTGTTAAGCATTCAATTACAAAGTCCAAATGTGTTTATGAGAACAAGTTAATATAGTATGTGGTGTGAATTAAAAAAATAAATGTAGTTACTCCAAATATTACCTACGAAATTTCGTTGTGAACTGTAATACCAATCATAGCAGTACCTGAGCAATTCAGCAGTGTGTCCATTCATGGGTTACCGATCTTGGAAATTACACTTTTTCCCTGCGCTTTTGATATTAATTTAAACTTTAAAATCCTTATAACATTTAGGAACTAACGGTTTTATTACGTCTGTTTGTGACCCTACTCTCCCTACCCTCCGCAACTGTTTTAGCTGCATATTTTTGTTTTGTTTGTAAACGATGGATGAAGTTATTAAGATTATCTGTCCAAAGTTATATTTGAGGCAGAAATTTAGGATTACCCACACATTAGCTACTGACTATCGTGCCATCTTCAAAAAATCTTATCTCTAAATATTTCCCGAGCTTTTGTTAAAAGAGATAAATTCATAGATCTTCTCTCTGTCAACTATTTTTTATTTTTGCTGGTGCTTGTCTACGTCGTAGTGATAAAGTACCCAGATTAAGGTATGGTCATAAGTGTCCGAGAAAATTTGGTGAAATCTTTATCATCGAAATTCGTAATGAAGACAGCCATATCATCGTAACCATTTGATTCCGAGTTGGTCCACTGAAGTAGTGAAACAAACTGTTGGGCCTGAGACTTTTTTTTTTTTGCTTCGGGCTTTACGGCTTGCTGAAGTAGAGGTCATTACAGCCTGGAGAGGTCGGGTAAGGAACGGAAAGAAACTCGGTGGTGGCCTTTTGAAGGAACAATCCCGGCATTCGTCTATGTAACTTCGGGAAACCATGTAAAACCGAAATCTGGATGGCTTGACGAGGATCTGAACCCAAATGCCCGGCCTGAGCGCAAACTGTTTGACGGCATTCCTCTTTTTATTGCAACGTACACACTTTGACAATAAATTTGGCCGCCGCTGAAAAATTCTATCACTCTTATTTTGCAAAATCTGACATCAATGTCATCCCAGGAATCAGTAATGTAATACTGGCAAGCCAGTATTGCGTTACTGTTTCTTAGGATGACATTGATGTCAGATTGTGCAATATAAGAGTGATAGAATTTTTCAGCGGCGGCCAAATTTAGTGTCAAAGTGTGTACTACTTTCATCCTTATGATTTTCTTACCTGGTAAAATATGTTTTCGAATATTGCCACAAACAATAGTTTTAGAGAAGATACTTAACGGATTCTACTGACAGAATTATGGACTGGATCTGGTCTACTTGAAATCAATACCTGATGGTTTTTAGGCTGTTATTATTTATAAAATGTTTATGCCATTCGCTAAAAGATGTCATTATACCCATGGGTTTTTTCACGTCTTTTAGCGTAACTCTCCTGATATTTGTTTAACAAATGGTCTTAAATTTTTTTTTGGCAGTATGTGAGAGATCTTGCATAAAAATAACACTCCTACTATCCTGATAGAATGGATTTATTACCCTAGAACCACCAGTAAACCGTCGGCAGGCTGACTGCAGATCCATTTAATTGACGCATGCGAACCATGGACTAACCAGGACGCCATACAGTCACTCGAATTTGTTAAAACGCGTTCTAACACTCCAGCTACCGCTTCTTTAGTCTAACTACATCTCGTTAGATTATGCGTAATTGCTATCCATTGCAGTGACTACCTCTCAATACACTGCCTCCCTGTTATGTTTTGTCTCTTCCTTGTTTTCTGCACACGGTTCGATCTTCGGGATGACAACTGCAGAAAATGCCTCCTCACGCACTTGTTAACAAGTCCGAATGGTGTCACAACCACTCACGTCTCGCTTAACACAATGTGATCTTTTGAAACACGGTATCACAGAAAATGAAGAAGAAATGAGAGAGAAAGAAAGGATTACGGTGTACAGGCTTTTCTAAGTTCAGTAACTACTTCTCATTAGAATTGTAAAATGTTAAAACTTATTACGACTCCAACTGTGAGAGAACACACGAGGAAAGGCCACTGTTGGAAGAACGTGTTAGTCTTTTGACATCTGTATGAACACGATGAACAGAAAAGCGGCAGTGATATAGACATCATACGTTATCAATAAACCATGGGATATTTGACGCAAATGCTTCAGATCAGGATAGAAATAAGGTAACCGTTCATAGTGTCAACAAACCAGAATGTTTAAAAAAAATCGCAATCGGCGATTTTTCAACGCCAAATGCTTTTTAATTGTAATCACAACGGTATTCGGCAGTCGTCTACGAAAATTGGTTCTACCATACCAGATTTTATGAATTTTACTCCAAACCTTGGCATGTTTAACTGCCGACTGTTTAGATTTCTGTCATCGAATCAAGATGTGGCTGTTGTTGTATATGGGTGTTCTACAGACCTTTCATAAAACTACTTCAAAAAAGGAATAATGGTGTTGGAACATCGCTGAAATGATTGTACAGATCCTGGGGGTTCGAAAAAGGGGGGGGGGTGAGTAGAAAAACTGAATTGTACAAACTAACGAGAACTGCATATGGTTTTGTAGTCATTTACTGAGAATTGTCTAGAACTATGAAAGAACCTTTATTTTGAAGTGATGGAAGGGAATTACGTGTACGTTCCATCTGAAACGTAGAAGAAAAATTCGTGCTGTGATTAAAGAAAGTGTCCAAATGACGTTCATCGAAAGGATATGCAGGCAACAATAAGGTGGGATACCCTCCCAGATTTAAAAAGTGCGCATCTGAACTGAAACTTAAGATGATCGTGAGGGAGAGTGCAAATAACCATTCGCGTCAGGGTACTCGAGATTTGATGACACGTCGGCAGAGTGACGTTTTATCTGGCACAATACTTGAGACAAGATAAACACTTACGTTCGATGGATGCCAAAATTTTTGACGGTAGGTGATAAGGACAGTAAAGGCAACAATCAGGGCAGTGAAAGTATACCAGTTTTCCCCTCCTCTTGCAAGGAATGGGACGGTGTTTTTTTTTTTTATCATTATGCGGGATTACCGCTTCTAGATTTCATGAAAAAGGATAAAACCATACTGTGAAGCAACAGCGAGTATGAAAATAATTGGATTCAGTTGGCACCGCAACCTCAACATATCTGGTACCTTCACACTTCCAAACCTTTCAAGTCATATTATAACGTCATATCTTATGTCACTTCAGTTTAATTTTTATGTTTTACACCTATAAGATATTCTTCTATGCGGATGGAATAAAAGCACTGGCACGTCTTTGATGGAAATATGTGGAAGGCAGGGGGTAACATGTTGGAAAAAACGACAACCTTTAACTCGTGTGCGTCACTGATCACAACCTTACGGGACACACTAGTGCAGTGTATGTACCATGATAAGAGTCACCAAACAATGTTTAACAGTTACCTTTATTGGCATTTACATTTACACTCTGCAATTCACAAAATTGTGGGTGGCAGAGAATGATTTGCACCAAAACAAATCTATTCTGTGCGTTCCAACCGCGAATGGAAAGAAAGGATTCGCATAAACATCGGTGCGGCACCCGATTTCTTTAATCTTATCTCTGTTGTCATTGCAACTCAAATATGTTTGTGGACGAAATATTTCGTCGTACTCGTAAATGAAAGTGGGTGTAGTAAGAATGTTTGCTAATAAGTTCCACTGAAAACCACGTCGCCTGTCTACGAGAGAATTGCAGCCCAATCTAACTCTGTGAAGCTTTCGTAAGCCGAGTTAAGCGACTCTTCTCTGTACTTCCCTTATACAGTCAATGAAACCACTACGAAACGGATCCCAAACATCACATTAGTCCAAATGTGTATGCACGAGTTTTTTTTTACTTATTGCTTTACGCCTCGTCGACGGCTAAGGTCATTAGAGGCGGGATGGGACTGGGGCAAGGAACGGAAGGAATTAGGCTATGACGTTTATAAAGGAAGCATCCAGGCACTTACCTGGAGTAAATTGTGGAAACCATGGAAAACCGAAATCTGGATGCCCGGACGGGGATTCCAACCTACGTCCTCCCGAATGCGAGGTCAGAACGTTAACGGGAGGACGTAGGTTGGAATCCCCGTCCGGGCATACAGATTTGGGTTTTCCATGGTTTTCCCAAATCACTCAGGGTAAGTGCCGGGATGATTCCTTTAAAAAACGCCATAGCCGAATTCCTCCGTTCCTTGTCCCCAGTCCTTTCCCACCTCTAATGACCTCGACGTCGACGAGGCGTAAAGTTATATAAAAAACACGAAAGTTTTGTACGCTGTCTCCTTTGGAAATTACAATTTTTCAAGATCTGACCCTTGAATAACAGCCAAGAATTACCTCTACCTACAACCTAATTAATGTGCAGGTCCCATTTCATTTATAGATTTGTACTGTTACGCCCAAATACATAATGAAATTGAGCATATCAATAATTGAACTGTTTACTATGTACTCCTGACGAAACTTCTGGGGAAAGTACGCTCTTGGTTTTGCGTTCTACACTTCGATTTAAGTGATTTACGAGTGGAGCTGGGTACATAATACAACGTAAGGTAAAAATAATAATAATAATAATAATAACAACAACAAGAGCAATCATATAAAGAAGGAACACTCATTGTAATCTAAACGTTTCGCTTCGGCCAGATAACACGACGAAACGCTACTTACTATAATAGTGTCCAAAACTTAAGCATAATCAGGAAAAGCGGAAATTGAAAGAAGGTAATGTGAGCGATCGCTGATAATTGCACTCAATATTTACCTACCAACCACACGTGTTCTCTCTGTATAGGAAAGGAGTATTCCACGATTTGACTAGCGGCGCAACTGCAGGATAAGCAAGGCCTGTGTTTGAGACCACTAATTCCTCACTCGTGTTTGTCCTGTTACAGTGAGCGGAGTGTAGCCTTGTGGTGAACGGGACAACATAATGGTACAACGACGCCATTTGGACCCTGTTCTGCAGGGTAGAACACTCGACCGCCTTGAAGCAGGCCAGACACAGACCAAAGTCTCAGTAGCCTTGAATGTGCCACAAAGTGTCATTTCCAGGCTTTGGAGAAGATTCAGAGACACAGGAGATGTTCATCGTAGGCCAGTACCAGGTCGACCAAAAGTAAACACCCCAATGCAGGACCGATATCTGGCCATAACTGCGTGACGAAACCGAAATGCACCTGCATGACAATTTGCTGCAGATCTTGCTGCTGCCTCGGGGGTTGCAGTTCCCCGCCAAACTGTGTACCGGAGGCTCAGAATGGCAGGCCTGTTTGCCAAACGTCCAGCGGTGTGCGTCCCGCTCATTCCAGCACAGAGTCGGCAACATCGAAACTGGACCATGAATGAAGATCAATCCAGCTTCAGTTTACAGAATTATTCCCGTCGCACATTAATCTGATAGCCGATACGACCCCAGGAACATCGTGGAAAGGGACCAGTACGGTGGTGGTGGCATCTTGTGGAATGGCGTACGGACATGCACATCTTCCTCGGTGATACGAGGAACACTTACCGCTCAGAGACACAGGGATGAGATACTGCGACCACATTTTCGACTATTCAGAGGTGCGCTTGGTCCAGACTTCCTCTTTATGGACGATAACGCCCGTCCGCATCGCGCTGCTGTGGTGGATCAATGGATCATTTTCTTGAAGAGGAAGATATTCATCGCGTGGACTGGCCAGCTAGGTCTGCGGATATGAATCCTATGCAACATGTCTGGGATGCGTTAGGGAGGCGAATTTCATCACGGCAGCCTCCACCAAGGACCCTCCAAGACCTGCGCATTGCCCTTTCGGAGGAATGGGATCGATTGCCAAGAGAGCTCTTAGACCATCTGGAAGAGAGCATGCCACGTCGCTGCGAAGCATGTGTGGTCTTTAGGGGTCAACATACACCCTACTAACAGCTTCTTTTGTTGTGAATGTCAATTCCAAGTTTTTTTAGTTTTCGTATTAGGTGTACCGTAGCTATCAGAACCTTTCCAACACTGTTTTTTGACTAGTTGTATGACATTTGGTGTGTTATTAAGTTTCAGTTTGTTCAGCAATCCTTCTGACATTCTGATAAGGAGGTATGTCCTCGTGTAGTGATTATGCTTAACTTTTATACACTAGTGTAGATGGGGGCATCAGTAAATATTTAGTTTACATATTTGTATTTGTTAACGTACTTCATATGTTTACCTACAAATGTAAATGTCAACATACGAAGTACTAGATATAAATAAACGTTGTTTTAGGATATTACTACTGTGGCGGCTAATGTTTGAGAAAATAAGGGAGGAAGTCGTGGGGTTATTATTTGAGGGATTCCCACCGATATTCCACTCACGAGTGTTATTGGGAAACCATGAAAGTTTAAACAAGACGAAATAGGACCAGTGAAATCATTTCTGTCGATAAGCTACCATTAGTTATTTCGATCGTCGGCGACGCGGCCATTAGAGGAGTGGAAGGACAAAGGTCAAGGAACTGGAAGGAATTCGGCCATGGCCTTTTGGCGGAACCATTCCGGCATTCACCTGGAGTGATTTCGGGAATGGTCGCACTCGAATAACAGCATCTCTCTGCACGCGATTTATAATTTTTGACGTGGGGTAAAAATCGTTCTATAGAAAACGCATGCAAGGGTAAAAGATATTACCCGGCATCTCTCCCACCCTCTCCTCTCCTCCTTACACGACAAGGGGAGGGGGGAAAAGAAATTGCGATTGAAGAAAACGCACTTAGAAACGCGGAGAGGTGTCGGCCCTACCAACTGAGGAAGAACGTCGAGCGAAGTAAGCCATGGGGGCAACGACCTCGGCGGTACCCTGCGGTGCGGGGGAGGGAAATACGGCAACGGAACTTCCTGTGATGGGAGTGAACTGCACAAAGAACACACCACAGTCGATCAGCCTCAGCTTTTTAACTTCAGTAAATGTTCTCCGAAACCTGTGATGCAACAGTTAAGTACTGAAAGAAGTTTCTCTTGTGTGCCTAAACCGAGCGGGGCGGTGTAACAGTTAGCGTTCTCGCCTCGCATTCCGGAGGACGGCGGTTCGAATCCCCATCCGGGCATCCAGATTTGGGTTTTCCATGGTTTCCCCAAATCACTCCAGGCAAATGCCGGGATGCTTCCTTCAAAAATGCCATGGCCGAATTCCTTCCCATTCCTTGCCCCCCATCCTTTCCCGTCTCTAAAGACCTCGATGTTAAAAAGAGACGTAAAGCAGTAAAAAAAAAAAATGTGTGCCTAAATGAAAGCAGTTAATTACCTAGTGGTAGGTACTCTTTGTACATAAACAAAAAATTAAACAATATTAATTTTTTCAATGCATTTTGGCTACAGAAAGATTTATTCAAGTTAACACTTGCGGTGGTATCCCTGACTGCTACCATTCCTACCTACTAACTTCGCCCATTATATTTATTTTTAATATTTTTGATTCACACAGATTTTTTTTTCTTGGTCAGTCTTCGTCCAGCAATCCAGATTTTGGTTTTCGATGGTTTCCCGTAAAACTCCAGCCGAATGCCAGGATGATTCCTTCAAAAGGCCGAATTCCTTTCCGCTCCTTGCCTCCAGTCTTTTCCCGCCTCCAATGACCACTAGGCGTACGATCCTAAGAACGAAAAAGAAAACAAAAAAAGTAATGTACTCCAAATTTTCTAGAGCACTAACAACTGTATATCTGAACCGTGCTTCGTTTGCCGTGGTTCCTTGACGCATAAGTTCTTAACGTTCAGTTTTGCTTGTTTTTAATAGCTACTCGTATCATGCGCACATCGTGTTCCACATTTTATCGTTTGTAGTTGGTCGTGTGTTAATGAATAAGTTGTAATCGCGTCTGCTCGATCTGGATGTTTCCAACTCTCTCGACTGGTTTGAAACAGTCCTCCATCTCTTCCTAAATGCGCTAACCTCTTCATCTCAATATACCCCTTACAACCTACGCCTTCAATTATCTGCTTCACATATTCCAATCTTTGTCTACTTCTACAGTTCTTCCCTTCCACTGTTCCCTCCACTAACAAATAACCAATCCAGCATGTCTTATAATATGACCTACCATCTTGTGTCTCCTACCTAAAAGAATCTTCCACAATCTTCTCACCTTACCCATCAGAGAATCTGAGGACGTTTTTCCTGGACACGGAAAGTAAGTAAATACCTCCAAAACTCGTTCAATTCGTTCTTTATCTGCCCACTTTTTAGCATCCTTCTATGGCACCACACTTTTAATTTTCCTTCTTTCCGATATTCAAAAAGTTCTGAGTCATAGAGTTTTCTTTTACAAGAAAGCTCTTTTCGTTAGTACTTTCTGCTTTCAGCATCATTTCTGCTTCGGCTATCAGTTGTAACAGAATTCTCTTACTTCTCCTGTTGCATTCAATCCAATTTTTATATTTAGTATAGTATTATTGCTAACATTTCTGTTATATTTCACCACTTTTCTTTTGTTTTGGTTTATATTTAATCCAAAATCTTCTTGCAGTATTTTGTTCATGCATTAAGTAACTTCGCGAGATCCCCACTCTGTTCTGCTAACAAGACAATGTCATCAGCAAATCGTATCATACCGATTTTTCCTCCTTAAATACCTATGCCACATTCAAATTTCTCTTTTAACCCCTTTATTTCTTCCTCTGCATACAACTTGAATATTAATGTGGATAGACCTCAACCTTGTCTCACACCCTATTTAATTGAAGCATGTGTCTCATGATTTTCTTTTATTGAAGCCACCCGAGTCGTATATCTATTATAAAGTATTCTTCTATCTCGATATTTTAGATCTGATTTCTTTAAAATATTGAACATCTTGTCGCATCTAACATTATCAAAAGCTTTTTCTAAATCAACAAACGCCAAAAATGTATCTTCATTTTTCTTGCTCCCCCGTTCAAGAATTCATCTTAACCCGGTTTTCCCCGAACCCAAATTAATCTTAACCTACCATCACTTCCACTATCCTTTCCGTATTTTATCCTGGGCAGTAATTTTGAAGCATGTGACGTTATACGTGTGGTGCGCACATTTGTCGCCTTGTGCTCTTTCCGGAAGTGTGAGCATGATACTTTTATGAAAGTTTAGTCGATATGTCAGCTAAAAACAATTTCTTTGAGCAAAAATCAAATTTCAAGAAATTAAAATTAAAAAAGGACGACGATATGAACGAAACCGGAGTGATATAAGCGAGTGCATTGACCGATAATCCACAGCTGCTCAATGAAGTTGGGTACTAGAAGCGAAAATTGATACTAAATGTGGAGAGTCGCTATGTGGGGTATTATACAGGAAATATGATCAAATTTGGTGAGATACATTTCTGGTACTCCCCTTCTCTCGAAGTTAAGGATGGCTATATTTTGTCCGGAAAAACAGGGCAGGTCGTTTATTTAAAGTTACTTAGCGATGAAAGTTAGAGATTTACTTTGCATTCGAAATTACAAAATTCGATTCTAATATCTGGATTTATAATTTTACTCATTAAAAATAATCATGAGCATAAAATAGGGCAATAATAGCAAACCGTAACGTTAGACCGGTAGATTCCATCTTTAAAATCCTGGAAAAGATACAAATCTCCATACAAACAACACAATAAAAACTGGCTGAATGAAAAGAACCACAAAAAATAACGTGACACCTACACGTACAAATCTATGGAGTACAAAAACACGCACAAAATAACCTGTCAACAAAATACATGATCAAACAGTGCGGATTTATACAAACTTGTTATTACTAAACAGTATTTTTCTCGGTCCTTTCCTCGTATGATTTTTACACAAATTAGGTTTCAGCCATAGTTTTATGCCTGTCGATAGCCAGACTGTTTAGCAGTATCACGCTTTTGGCATACTGCCAACTCGTAAAACTGGTTCTTGACATCCACTTAATACCAGAAGCAGCAGTTTTCTTGAATGTTAAATTTTCCCCCACAGGGATCGCGAATTGTCGCACGCACTGATCCCATTGCACAGTATCTGTCGTATCCTGTTAATTTTTTCATTTTTAAATGGTATGCAGCACTCACGGTCATTCACACAGCTTAAAACTTTTTATTTTTACACGCACAACTGAACTTTAATTCTGTAAACATTGGTAGCAAGTAAGTTTATAGACGAAGTCTTAATAAAAACTATCCGTGTTCTAGGTCGGACTCGAAAAGATGACCCTATGCTTCCACTACTGGCAAAATTGTTGCCACTGGAACAATCAAGAATCACCGAATTAAGCTTAAAAGCTTAAGTTCTAATGATATGAGCCTTGTTAAATGATTAACTTAGTTGAGCGTTGCTAGATTCTATTAAAGCAGACATACTAAGACAGTAAGTCAGATGTTTGTCATACAATCACAGTGTAATGTGGTATTCGATCCACGTTGCGATCATATACACAAAGCAACAGATAGAGGTCATGTTAGAGAGCTGTAAAAAGATTCGGCTAGTGTCGGGAGCTTTCAATGAGCTACCGTAGCTGCTCATGTTGTTATATTATTGCGATCATTATCTTCATAGTGTTTCTTCTGCACGTACACCCCAGCTTGTAACAGATTGTCAGTTTCTTCTGAGAGATGTGTATTCTTTGCTCAGAGCTGTAACTGTAGATTTTAGTTGAAGAAATGTGTATTTCTGAGGACTAAGGATAAATATGTTGATAAGTGTTGCTATATTACGTATGGTGTGTTGTGAGAATATGAGATAAAAGAAGGGAGAAGGTGAAACCCACTGGTGGTTCATTTATACCTAAAAGACAGCAGTTAGGTGACCAGGTTTAACGTATACCTCAGATGGTGAAATCACCATCAACAGTGTCCATAGGCATTGAGGAGAGGATTGGGATTAAAACCAAGGTGTTTTTGGTACAAAATCTGGTGATTAGGAATTGTTCACAGCCATCTCTCCTACCTTGCCAGTTAAGTCCATATGATGAAAATTTCCTCCATCAGATCTCGAAACAGCTAAACCCATGGCAGACGCCGGACATCATCATGGTGTCGCAACTAACAAACCCAAAGGGAGCTGGCTACCGTAAAGATTGAGTATTACATAACAAAACCACTTTCTGTGAAATAAAGCCAATTTCAACGCCACTAATTACGGGAGAGCAGTAATAAAACACTACAGATGCAACGTCTGTTTCGAGAACAAAAGCTCTTAACCTTCTGCTCACGTCCACTGAATGTTGCTTTGTGTGTGTAAAGTACTGCTGAAACGTTCCGTGTTAAGCTGAAAACCTAGACATTATCGTCCCACAACAACGAAACTATCAGCTAGTTACCGACGAGACGAAAATTATTACTAACAATAGTACGTATTATACTCAGCCATTAGGTCACAACACGTGATTCCCTTAACAGATAAGATCGGCCACAGAGAGCCCCGAGGAAGCAGCGGGCGGTGTGGTGACACGGTATGGTACGTGACGTCAGCAAAATAGGGGGAGAGATGCGAGGCCAACTCAAGCGTCTTTGTAGATAGCCACGTGAATACACACTGGTTACATAATCATGAACTGGTTCACAACCACAGACTGATTGTTCTTGTTGCCATCCTAAACGGTTTGATTGTACATCCGATTTCATCATCAGCCAGTTGAATCATTAAATGATGTGGCCTCTTAGAGCTATACGTACGAGTACAGGTAAGACTTGAGCAGTCTTCTCCACGTCGAACTTGGGCTATTCTCTGCCAGCTAACTCTAGCTTTCTTATCCCATCGGTCTTCCTTTTGTTCTCTGATGATCTCTTGTGCTCCACTCTTAACATTGTGTGTGTCCATCTTTCGTCCTTCCTCGGAACACTGCCACTTCTAGGAGGCTGTCTTCTGCAAGGTGTCTCTGTGACGCCTTTAACTGAGCTAATGTAGGTTGCTCCTCTTTAGTTAAACATAGCACTGACCTCTCCACAGCTCTTTCGTAAATTCGTTTAGTGACCACGTCTCACAGCCGATTGTTAGCACAGCAACATTTGTCTATACAGAATTGGATGACTTGAAGAAAGACCCAGCTAGCAAATGGTAGGGCCACCAGGTCAACATGATTTACCTTAACCATCAAACTTCAGTTTCATTTCATAAAAAAGAGTTCCGCATGTCTCTGCAAGTTGGTAGAGGTTATCGTCTCTCCTTATTCATCTAATACTTGTTAACTTTCAATAGTGATATTACGGATGTTAAGTCTGGAAAACATGGTAGAGTGAACTTCCTTCTATTGTTTACGACACTGCTATCATCAATATCGTTTTTATAGTTAAATGGGCGTAGTTGTATTTTGAAATCGAGTAAGTAAAAGTATACATATATAGCAAGATCGTCTCCAAGTTCTTCCAAACTCAACAGACATTCTTCAGATTTTGCAGAGCGGAGAGTCAAATACAGGTCACGTTCGTATTGCAGCCACATAGGATAATACCGTTATGCTCTTTGACCCTAAAAACGCTTTTTGTCCCTAACAACTTATTTTTTGTCACCTTTAGACTTTATGCAACGCATTTTTTTGACAATTAACAAGTCCGAAGGGCAAAGTAGGCATTTACATTCCTGAAACTGTGTCAACTGGTAACTATTATAGACCAATAACCATAACAAAAATACGGTCACTCGTTTAAAATTAGTAAGCAGTATGTTAACTCGAATCAGTGGAAACTGGTAAACTGCACAGCAATACATCTGGTAATCTCCGAAAAACGGATCGTAACCACGACTACAGGTGCGATGTCCAACGAACACGGTCTATATCAATTCATTTAGATGAAAGTTTTCAAACTTTTAAATGAAGTCAGTTCTTCTACGCTGAATTTATCATACACAGCCCAAACGCTCTTGAATTTGAGCAAGTAAATTTCCGTCGTCCCTCAAATAGGAAGTCAAGCAGTAGGCGTGATAATGAATTGATAGCAGACTAAAAACCAGACCGAGCGTGGTGGTGTAACGGCTAGCGTTCTGGCCTCGCATTCGGGAGGACGGCGGTTCGAATCCCCATCCGGGCATCCAGATTTGGGTTTTCCATGGTTTCCCCAAATCACTCCAGGTGAATGCCGGGATGCTTCCTTCAAAAGGCCATGCCAGAATTCCTTCCCATTCCTTGCCCCCCATCCTTTCCCGTCTCTAAAGACCTCGCTGTTAGCAGACGTTAAGCAGTTAAAAAAAAAAAAAAAAAAACAGCTCCGGATAAAGTGCGCAGTCTTCTTTGGTACAGAAATAGAGGTATGAACAATAATTATAAATCGTATGCAACTGCAAATGAAGCAGTACGACTTGATAATTGATTACGTAGGCAAATCTTACAAACAGTAACCAGAATAATATGACAAAACACTTTAGTGCTTCCCAGATTTATTTTGATTATACTTTCTCTTTAGTGCTTCCCAGATTTATTTTGATTATACTTTCTCGGCCATGGCCATTTCATTCCTGGAACCAAATACTTTAAAAGATAATTAAGTGACAAATATAAAATACTTGCTGTAATCTGATTGTCCTATTTTCTTCTAGTTTCTTCTTTTCCCAACACAGACAAGACGTTGTTACTAAAATCAGTCAAAACTTGCCAGTAAAACCAAGTTATACTTAACTTGCAGAGGTCTGACAAGCTTCTATATGACTGATATGGGTTTTTAACTAACAGTGGCTATTTTTTTATCCACCGAACACTGGCACCCATTTCAGAGAGAGAAAAAATGAGCTAACGAATGTGCTAACACGTGCAGAAGACACAAAAAATATTTACGGAATTTCACGAGGAATTAAATAAAGTACCATGATGTCGAACTGCGTGAACATTAAATTTCATAAACTGAAAAATTCTGCGTAAACTTGTGGGATACTTGCTCAAAATACAAATTATAGCACATGTCTTCAAAACTCAGTTGTGCTCAATATTACAGATACAGTATACGGCTAAAGGAAGCACGATTTAAACTATACAAATGCTTAAATGGCAGAGCGATTGACAGCGGAATGGACGACCGAGGTTCCATCCTCCACAAAGTTGAACGTTCAGAACGGACCAAAAAGTAAATTCCTTAGGGATACAATCATTTTGGAATGTGGCACTGGGCATTAGTTCCGGCACCTGGAAACTGAATACGGTACAGTAACTACGCAACCTACCACATATGTGTGGAACCAAACAGCGGAATACCTTTACACAATCCTCCAGTTCTGTTTATTTATTTACTTTTTTTGATTCGAACATTGTGGCTTGTCGACGTCGAGGTTCATACCATCCTATGTAGAACAGTAAAAGGTAAAGGCTCGTCTGGTCGTAATGACCAGGTGACAGGGTTTTTAGTGGATGCGCATTCCGCCCTTATCATAGCCGGCTTACCCTAAACCGGTAATCCTACTGGGTATAGAGGACCTACAGTTTAATGTGGAATCCTAACCACAGATGCGTTCTGGCGTATTTCACATTGAACAGCAAGCTATGCCAGAGGTAAAGGTCGGGTTAACGTCCTTTGAAAATCCCCGCCGAGATGGATTCGAACCGGGGACCTACGAATCTCCATTCAGACGCCTTAACCACTGAGACACCAGACCACCTTGTAGAATGGTGAAACGGTTAGGATCTGGCTTTGTGATGGTGGCTTTTATGAAATGTCGCATACGTCTTTTATTAGTATTCCTTTCTTTCTCTTTAATTGGCATTTGGTCTTTGTGACCTTACAGCCGCTAATGGCTGATATCTTAAGAGTTCACATCTTTTTACACATAGGTATATCAAAAGAAAATATCAATCTGAATAGGGCACATGGCATTCTTGAGAGGGCACGAATTATTCAGTAGTCAACAGGTGGGTATCAATCAATGAGAACTGCCGGGATAACGCCTGTAATCCTTGTATCGTCAGGTGTTGAAAATACTTTAACAAGAGAAACTCAGACAAATGAGGGGCAATGAATTTTTTGAATTCTTCAACAGCCGACCGATAAATGGCGGAAAACAGTAATCATAGAGCCATTTGGTCTTCCAGAGACTGAGTCATCTGTCTTATATCATTACGGAAATAACCCTCGTAAAGAATTAACCATTAGATTCTCCTCCCAGAATTTAATCAGTTATTTATATACCGTAACATCTTCGATTTAACGCTGCCCATCTCGTAACTATGGTAGTAGCAGTTCTGATAATGTTTTACAGATCGTCGTGTTCATGGTGACTAGAGATAGGACAGGACTGGGGGTAAGGAACAGGAAGAAATTCGGCTACGGCATATTAAAAGAATCATCCCCCCAATCCCCTGATTTTTGGAGACCCTAGAAAACATAATTTGAATGGATCGATTGAAAATCGAACCTGCGTCCTCCCGAATGCCCTTGCTCATCTAGTCAATAAAACAGTACGAATTAAATGTAAAAATCGTATGTACCTACGAATATATTTTAAATATTTGAATTTGTGTTTACATAGAAGAATCGTAAGGGCACTGGCGTTGGCTGTATTCCCAGGATTGCCAAATAGCAGTTTTGTAAACAACAATGGTAATAATAAAATGTGTGAATATATACAAAGAGAATAAACTTTCCATGACTAGCTAACCGATCGAACTTAAGGGACAGAGGTAAAACAGCTGAATATTTTTTGAATAAAACATTCTGGGATTTCTGAATGAAGCTCTCAGCACGTGTCCCTCTCAGCAGCAGTAGTTATCGCACTATCTAAAGATAGGCGCTAGATGCAGCTAACAGTAAAAACCAGACAGTGCTTAGTAAGCACAGGATTTCGAGGTCAGACAACGTCTGCAGATTCATGTTGATCACTCTTGGTGCTATGGAAGCAGACTCTGCCAATGGATTCATCTGAGAGTGACAAATGCATCATCACCCAATGAAACTTCACTTTTACGGATTATTGATATTGTAATTCCTAAACCAGTCTTAAAATGGAAATTTATGAATAAATCGCTTACTAAGCGGGGCTTCTGGGTCCAGTCTCCATTCATTGTCATTCCTGCTCGCCGTACTTCATCAGAGAATCGCAACCACATTCTCAACATCTTATGTCAATTCTACTATTTAATCTAGTCTGGATAGAACAGAAAAGATCTAACTGATTCACAACGTAGCACGGTTATGTACGTGACGGAGGCAGCATTGTTCTCAAATTTTCATGTATCAAAGTATAAAATAAATATAGATGGTGGCAAAACTGATAAAATTGCTAGAAAGTTCTCCACCAGGCTCGGGAGGAACTGTAAAAAGAAACAGTTATTGCAGACGTCAAAAAATCACTTAAAATATCCAGCGACATACAGTAAACACACGACGCCGCACAGAAGCAGTCATTCCATCAACGTAGAATGAAGAGCATTCAATCTGCAAACACAATACTGGATCATTGAAAACTGAAAAGGAAATCGCTTACTCAAACAAGGGGGAGGCTATTCGGATCCGAAATACTCCAAAGATATCATAAAGTGAGCTAGGTGATGACGTATTTGAACCACTTATATCCAAAGATTTACAGTATATGTAAACATACTGCGTTCGTTAAAATTTTTCCTTGGGTAGAGCAAAGGAAACTCTAAACGCTATGAAGTAGTACATTTCATTTTGCGCAGGGACAGTACAATTCGAAACAAACTGTTTTTAATTCATTAAAAACTGGAGAATAGACAGTCTGTTCTGTGTTATAACATATCAACGGTAGTAAAATTATTCTGAAATGTGTGTCTCCATAATAAAACCTTTATATAAATTTGCGTGATTATTTTAATCTTCAGTAAAAACTGCAAAGACTATACCTCTTGTATGACCATCTGGCTATGACCAGAAACCAAGGATACCAACTACCACTAACCTAAATTTACCTTTAGAAAACTACAATGACTTTGAAAATTTTATATAAGTTTATGCGCCAGTTATTTGCCTTGTTTAACGATCATTAACAGAAAAATCTGAGATATTTCTCTCTTTGAAACTATTAATTAGACGCACAGTTTAAACAAAGGACATCGAAATTTCGAATAATATAAAGTCTATTTTTTTTTTAAGAGACTTTTATTTAAATTTCGTAAGTTCCAGCAAAATATACAGGAAGAATAAAAAAGATTCTATGGAATACATGGAACTAGTATGACACGATACCAAACATTAAAACAGAAAACGCACGTGATGAAAGCAGATATACCCACTGTACGAAATAATTCTAAGTTTTAAAGAGCAATAGATCAACTACAAAGAAGTGGAAAAATCAACAATTTGGAAATGTATAATGAGCACTTATAAAGGGCAAAGTTGATTTGAATATTTTGGAACGGTAAAGATATTCCAGTGTTAAATCTCGGTTAGTACCAATAGTGAAGATACTTTCTGAAACATCTTCTGAAATGTAGAGTAGCCTTGAAATATAATCTCCGCGGGTTCGCTGAACCCGCGGAGATTATATTTCAGCGACACGGTGGGAAAGCCGTCGTTCACATATAAGTTTCTCCGAGTAGTGTTTCTGTGATACATTAGTGTTTGACACGGGGTGCTGGTGTTAATAAACAGAGCACGTCACGGCTAAAGAGGAAGCAGCTGTTTAGATTGTAAATGAGGAAACACAAAATAAAGCTACCAACAGAACAGCAACCAACAGAACTAGAACTAAATACACGCATCCGCCAAACAACCTGGACTAGAAAGAACTGTAACAAAATCTTGGTGGATGCTACCAGCGCTACTAAATGCGAGTCGGACAACTTCAATATAATGCAGTTTCACTCAGCCTGACCTCTAGAAAAAAAGGAAACAAAATTTGCGGTCTCTGCTGTATTTTAATTATTCTGAAAAGTGAATAGCTTTTTAATATGTTACAGTGTGTAGGGTAGTCTCATGAACTTCCTGTGTTTTTCATCGATCGCTATACAGATCTGAAACAAACACTTCTACTTCCTATGTTGTTCTTATATCCACATATCCTCAATCGCCAAATTCACTTCCCCCAATTTGCGTTTTCTTATACATTTTCCTTCAATTGTACCCTGCGTTAACAAATCAACCAAACACCAATATCTAAATACCTGACATAACATCCCCCCTTCGTTTAAGATTCCTCCACCAACTCCTTCCTCCCTTGATTAATGTCAGAAAGAATTGATTTCGTGTTTCGTTGGTCTATTAAATTTTCACCATTAGTGTATAAAATCACACTTCAGATGGTTCCATTATACTTCTTTCTAGCATTTCCAGAGTATCACACACACACACACACACACACACACACACACACACACACACACACACACACACACACACACACACACACACACACTCTCTCTCTCTCTCTCTCTCTCTTTTCAAGAAATTTCTTGGCTAACAATTAAAACCAGAAAGTTTGTCTTTCAAATAAGTCACTTTTTGTTAGTACCAGTATGTCTTCGATTATCATCCTTGCTGCTGTTATCTGCTGTAATTTTTACTTTCTAAATAAAAGAATTCTTCTAGATGTTGTATATCTGTTCCAATTTACATATTTAGTCTTTTGTTACCGTCATCATTTCTACAGCACTCAGTGACATATGTTTTGCTTTATATTTAGAGCCAACTTTATTCCCAATGTTTTCTCAATAACGACCGACTCCTTTACTTGGTCAAAGCAGAAAATAACGTAACGTTATTTCGTCGATTCTTACCAAGGAACTATCCCAGCAGTGGTCTTAATTTCTAAAAAGGGAGGAAATATAGAGATTATGGATACTGTTCTAGCTCTTCACGCATTCGAAACAGTTTTTATTCTGAGACGCCGGATGGTAATATTGATAACGTATGATGTAGGCGGAAAGGATATTCAGCATAGCTT
>JARYHS010006858.1:0-127985 GCA_031002005.1 Vandiemenella viatica
GAAAGCTCTTCCTCTTTATACATGCGTAAAATCTTTACTATGTTGGGGAATATTAATAAATCATAAAATTTTATAGTGAACATGCTTTTTCTGTATGCTTTGTAAAAGATATTTACACACTCTATTATCATGAAAATCTATCATAGAATTAATACTTTTGCAATTTTTTTGTGATGGCTTCCTCCAAATATGTCTCAGATTTTTGTGGACTTTAAGTATTACATTTTTATTTTTATATCAGTATATTCCCTTATACCACTAATTTTCTGTATGAGAATATGATGGTTATCTTCTCTTCTTTTAATTTGTTGTGGTATATATAACTGGTACACCATATTATATTGTAGTTATGAGAAATTCTTGCTTTTTGAATGTGATGTAGCAAGAGATATTTCAGACAAGTTTAATGGTGATACTTTCCCTTAAGCTTAATAGTTGTGTTATAGGATGATTTTTTGCTTTTCTAATAATTGCTGTTCTATAAGATACATTTATGAAATTTTCTTTTGTAAAAATGATCAATTCTTTGTTATAATATGCTTATTAATTATCTATTGTAACCATTTCTAATCTGGATTAAACCAAAAGTTACTGACTGATATAAAGTAAATTGCCTCTATAACCATTGATTATTGTTCCATAAAAGTCAGAGAACTTTTTTATAAATAATATAACACCCCTTACTCATTTTTTAATTGCAGACATTAAATCAAAATTAATCAGCATTCTAACGTTGTGTGTATTGATGATATACTTTCAATTATTTTTGTGTTTAATTTTTAAATTTATCAGTATATTATTATTGTTATTTAAAATGTATTTCAATTTAGATAAAAAGAAACTGGTCTAAGTTATGAACATATGTACGTTTCTTGCTAATTTGATAGTTACTCAATATAAATAGTTTGAGTTGGCTGTATCTTTCACCCTAAATTTGTTTAAAAGTTTTTCCCTTATACTTAAAAACTTTACACTAGTAAATACTTTGTCATCTTTTAAATAAATAACATAATAATAAATTTTGACTTCATTGAAATTAATCATATATGTCACATTTGATTATTCTGTATTAGTTTATATTCTCAAAAAAAGTCTTAAATACTATGGAAATATTTGAAGCTGATGAAACAATAAAATGGGGTTACAAATAGGAATATAAATGTGTTGCTGAATATAACACAAAGTGAATTATAACACTGTCACTTGTAATCTGTATGAGTAGGAAGAAAAAAGTAATAGTTTGGTGACATTTTAGGGATAAACAAACTCGAAGTAGAGTCTTTGTTGAAGGAACAAGTGCTAGATAATGAGGTTTTACTTGGTTATACTATCTACTCCAGAAGTAGAGGATCAATAGGTGGAGTAGAGTTTCTAATGGTGAGTAAGGATTAATTCAGATCATTGGTGTTCACAGAACTCAGCCATAAGTTAACCGAGATAGGTTCCTGGGGTGATACAAAGGAAAGTAAATGTCTTGGCTGCTTATTGCAGTGAAAGAATGAATGATGTAGTTAAGGCTGTTTGGGTGAAATTCAGAGACCAGGGGTGAGAATAGAATGATCACTCTTGGTGGAACTTACAGTGATCCAGTGTCTACTGCAAACAAAACAAGATTAATTATATAATTTTTAATTAAATTGCAATGGAGCGCCACAATCCAGTGGCAATTTCCCCACACACCCATCTTCCCCCTCTCATGCATCCACTCACAATTAATCAACATCATCCTCAACAGTTTCCATCCTCTGGCCAGTTCTGCTTCATGCACAAGCCTCTCCATTTCCTTCTTTCATGCCACCATTTCTCTGTCACCACTTTGTTCGAGTCCTCTCCTCTCTTCCATACACCATCCTCCACTCCTTTCAGCCATCCATCTCTTGGTCTTCCTCTGGGTCGTTTACCATGCATCTTAATTTCATGGATTTTTCTTGGGATTCTCTGAACCTTTATTCTCTTTATATATCCATACCATTTCAGTCTGGTCCTTTCCACCCTTTCCTGTAGGGGTTCCTCTTTTATGGTGTGTCTAATCACTTCATTCCTTATTCTGTCCATTTTAGCGACTCCCATTTTACCTCTTAAAAGCTTCATTTCACTTGCTTGTACTCGGCTGATGTCCCTCTTTTTCATTGTCCACTTTTCAGCAACATAAGTTAAGATAGGCACATAGTACGTGTGATAGATTACTCTCTTGCTTCTCTGTGGCACCTCTTTATTCCATATCAGGCTTCTAATGCTCCTTAGAAATGTCTCTGCTTGTCTCCCTCTTTCACTTATCTCGCCATCATTTCCTCCACATTCTTCTTTCTGGTTACCATGTACTCACATTTCTTTACATTAAATTTCAGCTCATATTCCTCCACACTGTCTGTCCATACATCCAACTGCCACTTCACTTCCTCTACATCACCTCCCCAGATCAGCCACAAAAGCAATCACCTTCATGTTTTCCTCTCCAATCCTCACTGCCACCTTCTGCATTATTTCATCCATGATAACAATGAAGAGTAGTGGTGATAGGGCTCTTCCTTGTTTTAGTCCATTCCTTTTTTCCAGCCAATCTAATCTTTCTTCTCCCATTTTACCCACTCACACTTGCCCGCCACAAATTTGGCTTTAAATTCTCTCAACGTTTTTGGTAAGTTATACATCATTTCTCTTGGTAACTTATCCCCAAGTAACCAGTGTTTTGTAAATTGGAAAGAGAAGTAGACGTGAAATATGCGACAGAGTAGAACGCTTGTGTATCTATGATGCCGGAGATCTTCCTGGTAGAGTCTTATGATAACATTTAACTCAATTGATCATGAGTCAGTTCTGAAAGATATTAGAGTGTTCAGCAAAGCAGTATCCAGAATTGAATTTGGTAATGGATTGGTCTACAAATATAAAAGAGGAAAATGTTTCATAAGTTAAGAGATA
This sequence comes from Vandiemenella viatica, assembly GCA_031002005.1. Lineage (NCBI taxonomy): Eukaryota > Metazoa > Arthropoda > Insecta > Orthoptera > Morabidae > Vandiemenella > Vandiemenella viatica. Next base: position 2,923 of record JARYHS010006858.1, read on the forward strand.
TATCAGGGGAAGGTTTTGTATATGGAAAGAAAGCACAAGTGAAGTTGTATTATTTCAAGGATATAATAAGAATTGAAAAGAAGTCTTTATTCCAAAACAGAAAATAAGAAGTACAGAACCAACATACTATAACAGGGATTTATGTGGCTAAAGAAATTGGTAAGAATAGGACACAAAACAGTTATGAGACAGTAGGACTGTAGGGAACAGTTGAAACAACTAACGAGTAGCATCAAACCAGGTAGCTAAAGACTATTTTATAAGAAACTTTGTGGGTGTAGGAACCACTGAATGACGTATCAAAGAAATTCCTATGTCTGTGTTAAAAACTGAGGGAAAATGAAAGGTATTAATATAATAGTTTATAAGGTTGGAGTAGAAACTAATGAGAATATTAATATGGCAAATACATTTATGTTTGATAGAATCATTTGGGGATATCGATTGGGAATGGAAGGATATCAGTTAGAGATAATTCACGCAAGTAGAAGTAAAAACACTAAAACAAAACAGAAAATCAATTTCACGACATTACGATGGAACTAAGAAAGCGGAAAAAGCATGGAAGTTTGTTGTATATACTACAACAAAAAATATATTATTGGTAGTGTATTGAGATATTGTGCCTTACCTTGAAATACTCGTAGATTTAGTCTAGAGACGTGCTTACAAGCAGACTGAAAGAGTGTATTAATACAACCAGTCCATTAGGGATGGGTGATGAATGGGGTTGGAGTTAAAGGTTAGTCCTAAGTGGTAGGTCTGTTGAAATATTAGGAATATCTGTGAGTAAAGAAAATGGTTCAGAAATCCATAACTACTACTATTATTATTACTCTGTGATTCACTAAAAGAGGGGGGTGAAGGGCGCATTGCACTAATCACAAATGAGTAACCATTTGTGCATAGGCAGGATAAACGGGATATGGCAGTAGGCGCACACGGGCTATTTTGAGAAACCATCCCAGCATTCACCTGGGAAAACCCAGATCAGGATGGATAGAGTGGTTTATTGAGACCTACTCCAACCTGAGTCTAAGTTTTCTCACTCGATAAATCTTTCCTATTCCATTCCCTAATCGCTTTTGCAAAAAATTAGTATAGTAATGAATTGGTTCTGGGCGTGATTTCTCTTCCCCTGTTTTTCTCGGTCATTCCTAGATATAAGGCTGGTCGTGCACTGCAAGCGTATTTGAGCTACTAACAACTCTAGCAACTACAGACGACTTTGAGTGGGGCGACAGGGAGCGACTGAGGGCGTCCACTGTAGCCGACTGAGTCGCGCGACTGTGGTTGTTGCAGCAGTTCTCGACCGCGTCTGTCGCCGCTAACAGGTGTGCCAGTGATTTGGTGCGAATATTTTATGAGCTTCCAAATTTTGTGAAATGGAAAGTCCTTGCCTGGCGAAACATCGTAGAAATTGTTCGCGTTGGGTTAATTCAATGTTAGCAAGACGGAATTCATTTGGAGAATTCCTCCACCTTCATGGTGATTTGGAGAAGGATACACAGAAATTTAATAATTATTACAGATTGAGCCCGGAGATATTTCAGCGTATTTAAGATGCTATAAATCCTTCAGTTACCAAAGAGTGTAATTTCAAAGCGACAAAAACTCCCACGGAACATCTACGACTCTGAGGTGAGTGATACTAATTTGATAAATTACGTTTTCCACTAAACCGAAAGCACGATAGGTATTTGATTTGACAAACCGAAATATTCCATAACATTTAGAAAATGCAAGACAAGGTGAAATTATAACGCTAATGACCTTACTGTCAACGCGCCCTAAAGCCACTGAAATTATAAAATACTAAGTAATTTAAAAATCGCATAATTAAGTCAACGTAAGCTATTTGTGATCTTGTCACTAATTAATCACCGCCCGCGGTGGGTGAGTGGTAACGCTATGGTCTCGGAGGAAGCGGGTTCGAATCCCCGTCCGGCAATACAGATCTGGGTTTTCCATGGTTTCACCAAATCACTCTAGGCGAATGCCGAGATGCTTCCAAATATTATTTCAAGACAGGGGCGTAGCTACTATGGGGCTAGGCGGTGCAGTGCACCCGGGCCCCTAAGCTCAGGGGGCCCCCAAGCATACCCCAGCGGGCCCCCAAGTATACCTCTGGGGGCCCCCAAGCGCAGTTCAGAGGGCCCACGGGCCTTCTTGGCAAACTGGCGATCTGAGACACAGGAAGCCCCTGACTAAGGTCCCTACTGCTTAGGGGGCCCCAAATGACTCAGGGGGCACACAAGCACAACTCAGGGGCTCCTACCAGCAACACTAAGCAAAAAAAAAGGTCGCCCGTCTGGCCCGAGGGCCCAAAATAAATTTTTTGGACCAGGGCCCTTGTTGACCTAGCTACGCCACTGTTTCAAGAAATACAAATTTTGGAGATATTTTATTAGCAGGTGTAATTTACATAATAATGTATGTATTAAGTGTACATTATATATGTCATTTAAATGTAAATTAAGAGTAATCGTTAATATTGCAATTTCAAAAACTTTTATTAAAGTGTACGTATACAGGGTACGAATTTTAAAGTAACTACGATAATACATGTGCCATGATAACCTGCTTTCTTTACTGAACATATTTTCTGCAACTTTTTCCCACAATTTCTGCTGAATATCACGTGAGTAGTGCCGCTGGTCTATCGTATACCACAACAGTGTTTACTCATTTACGGCACTGATTAATTTCTCATTACCCATATAGATAGGTAGAAGAATTTTTAAAAGGTAGAAAACAGAAAGTTAGGGTACGAAATGTAGTATCAAAAGAAGTGGAAGTAAAAATGGGTGTGCCACAGGGTAGCGTATTGGGACCATTGCTATTCATTATTCTAATGAATAATTGTGTTGATTGTTTACTATCTGAAATTAGATTGTTTGCAGATGACATAATGCTGTATAAAAGAATCAAAACGATAGAGGATTGTAAACAGTGGCAGGGTGATCTGGACAGGATATCTAATTGGGTTAGTAAACATGGAATGAAGATAAATGCAAAGAAGAGTCAGCTAATTAGATACACAAATCAAAAACAAAAGATTAATTATGAATATAAGGTGGGGAAATAATTGCTTGCTGAAGACTTGAAATGCAAATATCTTGGAATTACTGTTGATAACAAACTTAACTGGGCACGACACATAGGACATGTGGTAGGAAAAGGTTTCAAAGTTCTGCACTTGTTGGAGAGAGTGATGAGGGGATGTACGAGAGAAGTCAAGGAATTGGGTTACAAAACTTTGGTCAGACCATTGCTCGAATATGGTAGTGTAGTATGGGACCCACATTTTGAGTGTCAAATACAGCAGTTGGAGAGGGTGCAAAGAAGGGCTGCTAGATTTGTTTCTGGAAATTATCGCAGAATGCAGTCAGTGACGGATATGATAAAGGAGCTGGAATGGGATTCATTGCAAGACAGGAGGAGGATGAGGAGGGTCATGGGAGTGTACAGGGCATATACTGGCGATGAGGCATGGAAAGACATTGCAATAGGTATGAAAAGTAGTGCATGGAAGGGAAAAGATGACCATGACCACAAGCTGGCACTCGATTTCAGGCACAAGGGTGTGGGAAGATTCTCTTTTTTAGGTAAGGGTGTCAGGGATTGGAATGAGTTACCAAGAGAAATGATGATTAATTTACCGAAAACTTTGAAGGAATTTAAAGATAAAATTTGGAGAGGGCAAATGTAGGTGGGTGCAGGATAGGGGGAAGATGGGTTTGTAGGGAAATTGCCACCGGAGCCTGTGCTCCATTGCAATTAAATTAAATTAAAGACAGGGGTATAAACGGAAAGGAACGTGGAGCATAGAATACGCAATGGAGGCTGCAAGCGATTAATCCAACTCCAGTAGGACCAGTCGCTCGTCGCCTGCCGTCGGCTACAGTCGGTCTCTCAAGATCGCTCGCAGTGGACGCCGTTCAGTAACGTTCCTTGTGTTGGGATCAGTCGCACCAATACGCGCGACTACGCGAGACCTGTTAGTCGCTCTAATATTCCTGCAGTGGCGACCGGCCTAAATGACGCAGGTAGCATTATGTGCTTGCTGTCATCCTGAAATAGGCGTCATGAATTTCTCAATCAGCTATAGCAGAGAGCAAAGCTTTCGGTGTTCCAGATCTTACCATAATAAACACCGCATTATCCTTCCAGCTATATATATCAGTCACGAATCAGGCAACTGTTCTTTAAAATTTCTATATGGCCTTCACTAACCCCTTTTGGTGTGTGCCCCAAACAGAACAACAATATTCTAAGGAAGGACGCACTAGAAATTTGTATGCAATAGATTTAACTTCCAGTGTATAATGTTTTAAATTAGGAAATTATTGAAATCATAGCATATGATATGCTTTCCCAGTTACCTTCTCATAGCACAACGAACTATTACGAATTGTTTCACCTATGTATGTAACTGCATATACCATTCAATGGACAGTGCCATTAATTGTATATTCAGTGTTATATGGTGTCACAATTTTACTAATTTGCATGTCGTGGCATTTTTTAGAATTTAACTCCAGCTGCCTGTCTTTGAACCAAGTTAATATTTTCATAACATCTGCTTGTAACTTAGCACAGTTTTATTTCAGGATAAATAATAGCATCATCGGCAAATAGTCATATTTCTCCTTTATTACAGCGTACAAATTATTAATCTATATGTGAAACATCAGAGACTCTGGGGAATCCCAGACTAAACTTCGGTCAGAAATGATTGTTCACTGTCGAGAACTACACACTGTGTTCTGCTCTTCAGAAGGTCTGCAACGCAGTCGCATATTTGTTTATATATGCGATAACCACGAAGTTTCGTAAGTAATCTAGTATGAGACACAATGTCGAAAGCTTTTTTAAAATCTAAAGAGCTAAGTCGATCTGAATTTTTTTTACATATAATACAGTATAAATCGTGAATTCAAAATGCAAGATGTGTCTCGCAGCATCGAACTCTCAAGAATTCATGTTAATTTAGGTTTAAAAGCTCCGCTTCATCCAAAAACTGCAAGACATTTGAACAGACAATATGTTCTAAAACCATGCAAAGTATTGAAGTTAGCGAGATCAGTCTATAATTTTGAGGATCGTTAACATATATAAGATTCACGCGTTGCCTGACGCACTTCCGCTCGCACCTGGACTAATTTGACGCGATGAGGCCTCATATTTCTCCACAGTGGTATATAACCACCCTTGCTTCCTGGGTAAGCGTTTCACTTCCCGATTGAACCACTGAAAGGTCTTACTAACCTTAATAAATTTCTTAAGAACAAATTGGTGTCTACAAGTTTATAATTTTTATTTCGAATTATACCAAAGTTCCTCAACATTCGTAATCAGCGTGAAGTTTCAAATTTTGTTCTCAAGTGATCAACCATACCTGCATCGTTTCCCTTATCGAAGCAATATACGAATTTATCCTTAGGCCCTAAAATATTTCAATGTCAGACTAGATTTTAGTTACCACGACCGCCTTGTGTTCGCTTATACTGTCTTCTATTCAAACTGTGCCTTCAATATCCAGATTGCTTATAATAAAAAGATCTAGAATGGACAAGGCATCTTTGTCATTCCGCGTTGGCTCTTCGACCATCAGTTCAAGAGAATTTTCCGCTAAGATTCTAGGAATTTTACGCGTATTAACCTACCTTTTCAACCTGACCTGAAAGTACATGTGTCCCAATTAACTCACAGTATATTATAATTGCCAGCCACAATTACTATATGTCCTTGAAATTTCTGAGAAATACTATTTAATATTCCGCGTTAGCCAATCCAGAATCTGGAGGTCGATAAAATAATACTACTATGAATTTTAAATTTCTGCCAATTTTTACTTTCACCCATATTAATTAGGAAGAAATTTCTGCTTCAGTTACGACATAACAAATGATGGTTTTATTAACGGCCACGCATGTTGAAATAGTTCTGTCTTTCCGAAAAACATTGAAATGAGGGGAATACCTCGCTAGGTTCAACCTCTGACGTCAACTAGATTTCAGTCCTTAGTATTATCATGGAGGAATTCCTCCATGAGTATTATATCGACATCATTAGTCGCAACTACAGCGTGGAAATGAGCGACCTTTCCTCTAATGCTCCGGCAGATTAGGACCATTGTCCTCAGGCGTTTTTGATCTTTATTTCTGGAGTGTAAATTCGCATTTTTTCGTATTCGCATTCCAAAGGGAAACGTCAGAAATATTTAGAGGTGCAATACTTCGTCTTATTTGTTAAATCGCTAAGAGGTCCAAGATCTAGGTTATCGGCACAGTCTCTTCATCAAACTGATGGATCCTCGGGCCTTAACGCGTTCCTATCGCGTTGATATCAAGACGGTTCCATATTTTTGCAGCCACCTTGGTCGCCATTCTCGGTGTGTAGTGGACGCGCGACCTGTAAAATGCGTCCCAGCTGGCAGCTATTATCGGGTGAAGGTCTACGAAGCCCCAGGTGTTTCTTGGACTTAGGTCCCACCAACTACAATTCAAATTTAAAATCTTGCACCATACGGCTTCCCCACAATCGATGCGCGGCACGACATTACATATGGAGATCTGCAACGATACAAAATTTTCGCGCACTGCTTTATATGTCGTGGATTTAACTATATCTGCAACAGAGACACGCAACTCCTAACTAACGGCAGTTTGTTTCCATAATGGCTTTTGAAGTGGTCTCCACGACACGTGATATAGTTGCTCCTGGAAGACGAACAGAATGAATATTAGAATGTGGGCTTACTCTATTACCCCTAACTAATTCTCGTAGCGGTTTCCCCAGAAGTCAGATGCTGGAGCTGCCAATGAACACTAAACTTTTTCCAGGTATTGTTCGGGAACTTTCCCACTTGCACTTCTTGGGCATTCGCACTTAAACCTTCAGCCTCCTGCAAATCTGAAATTGCATTACTTAATGGCAAGATATCATTTTACCAGTTGGTGATCCACACGTTGCCAGGCGTTTTCTACAACGATACGATGACCCACACTATCAAATATTGCCGGTTCTATTCCACTAGGCTCGGGAATCTGTCCCACGCACCACCGCTCATCGTCAAGGATGATCCTGTGGAATGTTTTAAGGTTATAAGTTAGTTTGTTTCCGGATTATTTAATTGTATGTAATAGGATATAAATGGGACAGGATTCTGCAGCTATAGGGGATCTCAACAGGATAATTAGCTGTGTGATTCTACTTGGAATAAAGATAAATGTCAAGAAGATTCAGCTTAAAAAAAACAGAAGTACAGAACTCACCAACTATAATAGTGAGGTAAGGTGGCTGAAAAGGTTGGTGAGAGGAGCCATAACAGAGTTAAGAGACAACAAGGCAGTAGGGAGTACTTTAAACAACTGAACAAGAAATAAATAATAACAAAGAAGGTGCCTAATAATGACTTTATGAAGAATACTAATGGTGCAGAAGGATCAGTGATGGAAGCAATTAAAAATTTCTATCGCTATTTTAAAAGCCTGAGAAGACTGAAGGGTGTTTAAATAATTATTGGTGAGGATACATTAGAAGTTACTGAGGCTGTGAAAAAGGCAGAAATCTTGAGTAAATGGTTTAGTGGGACCACTAAGGACTATGATTAAGGTATGGGTGTAAATTGGTTAACGATTTTATCTACAGAATTACAAATGAGCTGGCAAAATTTTTTAAAATTAATCCTGAGTATATCATCAAGAGACTAAGGAAGCTAAAAAATCGTAAAGGGGCTGGTGTAGATAATATTAAGATAGATGTCTTAAAGACAGCAGATTGTGACATTGTAGCTTATCTTAAAACATCATTTAAATTGAGTTTGGATACTTTTTGCCTATCAGAGGACACGAAAGATGAAAAACGGATGAAAATTACAGGCTAATCAGTTTTAAATCAGTGGTTGGTAAATTGATGGAGAGATCTATATGTAAACACATCAGAGAAATCTCTAAAGAATTTAAATGACTTTCAGGTCTACAACATGGATTTAGGCAATGATATTCATACAACTCTCAATTGACAGTTACCTCAATATTGTGCTGAACATATGGGACGAGATGTTGGAGGAGTTTTAATAAGCATTCATCCGTTGGACAGGGTGATGGGGAGATAAACCAAAGAAGTGAATGAACTTGGTAAAATACCTTGGCGAGATCACTGCTCGAATATACTGGTGTATTTTAGGTATCAATCACCAAAGTTGGAGAGGGTGAGTAGGTAGACAGTCAGAAATATTTGTGGAAATTAACAGAGAACACAATTAGTGGTTTACTTCATTAAGGAATTGAAATGAAAATCGTCTGTGGGTACACTCGATGCCGTGCACAAATCTCCCCACTACCCCGGCATGCTGAAGTGACGTTGTAATTACAATAAACAAATACGCAGTTTCCGGGATGGATTCGTAAATATGAGAGGCTAAGAAATGCTGTCAGCACTGCAAAAATAACATAAAAATTGTCCGTACAGGGATTATATCTACTTAAACAGTTTCGTTTCGACGTAGATTTATGGTTTGGTTGAAATACGGGCTGGACCAAGACAAAAAAAAATTACGAAATTTTCATTCTGTGGCATCCATCACGGAGATGGCGTATTTGTTTATCGTCATTGCGACGTCACTTCCACGTGACTGGGTAATGGGGAAATTTGCGCACGGTATCAAGTGTACCCACAGACGCTTGTTTGAAATGGGGTTCGTTTGAAGAGAGGATGATGGTGTTGACAGTGCTGATACTGTACAAGGCATATACTGGTGATGATAACTGGTAGCATTTTAGTGGAACGATTAGCAGTAGTTCGTGAGAAGTATAATTTGTAACACTAATTTTAGGCACTATATAGTTGTGATTGTTTCTTTTGTAAGTGAGTCAGACATGGTAATAAATTATCAAAGATAAAAATCTAAAGTTTATCGTAAGTACCGAAATCATTTAGAAATTCATGAAATACTAAAACAAGTGAGTAGGGAAATCGCTATAAAATAATTAAAGAAAGTAAACAGCAATATAGGGATGGGTAAAGTTGCCTAGTAACTCCAACATACGTGAAGGCGGCGGTGACACTACTTGAGGCAGCGGTGATACAAGTACTTAAACAAAACGACACAGGCACCGCCACCTGCAATCAAGTACAATCCACTCCACATAAAAAGTAAAAATAGACACCCTGCACCAACTACGTTGAAGATAAATATTTTCTTCCGAATGAAAGTTGTTAAGTCTCAGGATTGTTACATAATTCTGTTACAGGAAGATGAGTGAAAAATAAACAAGATTTAAACTATGCCAGTATTTTGTGGACTATTTTTTCTACTAGGAAATGTTGACTACAAGTAAATTTTATTTACCTCAGCGGATACTATGAGTCTCATATGGGACAGATAAACCAAGTAACTTCGAAAATTTTAGCATAACGATTAAATGGACCTACGATGCAACTCTCCGAGATCAGGAAACGAATTCACTACTGCAGTGTTTCTCAGTTAATGGTCAGCGACGGTAAGCCCAAGTTTTTAAAAGTCATGAGTATTCAATGACCAGGGAAAAATCTGGTATTTTGAGGATGAGGATAGGATACCATTGTTCCTATAACAACATATCAAGTTTCAGTTGGCTTAAAACAGCGCCTTTCGTATAAGTACAGTTTCGTGATGATCTCGTTACTACTGTGAGGTACCCCGATATTTTTTACGGTTGGTAACATGAGAATGGTGAAGTAAACAAAAATAAAAGGAGTTGTTAGCTAAAGAAATAGATGAAGTTGCTAAAATAATAACCGACTGGGTCGGATTTGGGATGGAGGGGGCAGTGAACAAAATTTTGTGTGGGTGACATAATTTTTGCGGGATCCTCTTATGGTGCAACGTGTATTTGTATTTTGGAATTGGATACGCTGCAAGCTTTGATTCGTTTACAGATACTTAAGATGTTTGCAAAATACTGCAGCAATCAATGAAATGAAGGAACAATGATTAATATTTAATATAAGTACCGGTATTTTAAATGAGAACAGTATTTGAAAGTATATTTTTATTTTATTTATACAAATAGTAAGCCATAGTAAAGCATTGTACAGATAAACAAGTCATTTTACAAGATAGTTATAAGGTCGACTATTACTCAAATGGAAACAAATATGTTTATAAAATCAAAAATTAATATAACACATATACAAAAATTACAGCATAATTAAAATGTAAAGAAGATTTTTATCTAGACTTTAACAGTACCTTCTTTGTAAAACTATTTATTTATATACACAGAAAAAATTATTAAAAATTTATTTTTCTACGTCTCAATATTAGTTGTTTTTATGAATATCACTAACAAACTATAAATAACCTTTTTATTGATATGCATCAGACAGGAAATACTTGTGGGGAAAGTTATTTCGAAGCCGATTAAATCTGTCAAGAATTTAGGCCTGTCAGCTTTATGTCTTGGGCAAGAGAAAACTGTATTGTTTATATCATCGAATTCGGATTTGCAGTATTCACATATATCTGAATTTATGATGTTTAAGTGTTGTAGATGCTGTGCAAATGAATCAAGATTAAAATGCATCCTAACTAATGTGGTGATAACCCCTCTAGTTTCTGAGGAGCTGGGAAACCAAGGACGGGTAGGAATTCGGGGCCAGGTAGTACTATAATACTGCCCCTTGTTTTTATTACTGGAGTCCCATTCACTCTTCCACAATTTCAACGCCTTGATTTTTATTTTTTTATTTGTGGTAGGCACGGCAGGCGCTAGGAATTTCGGGCCCGGCGTAAAATGGGGGCCCGGGTACTTTTGACCCGCTTACCCCACCCTAACGCCGGCCCTGGTGGGAGGTAATCCGTGTATGGTAACCATGTTTTGAGTATGGAGGAAGGAAATATATAGATACGACGCAAGAGACCTTCACCACGCAATGAAGTGACGCCGAGCAGAGGAGGAGTGGTGGGCTAGGCCGCATCCATACAGACACGGGGAATATGTACAAAAACCTCAAGGGGACTCTAGGATAAAGGTGACGCCGCAATCTGGTGATGGATTATTATGTAACTCGATATGAAAAATAAAAAATGAAGAATAAAATTTTTTGATATCCTGCTTAGTTTTCGAGATATTTTGTCGCAAATGTGAAATGGTTTTGGTTGAAATTCAGAAGAAACAATTGGTCAAAGTGAAATTTGATGATGGATTCTGATTTAAAAAGACGAGACAAATGAAAAATAAAGAATAAAAATTTTCGATATCTCACCTAGTTCTAGAGATATACTGTATCAAAAGTGAGGTGTCTTGAGTTGAAATGGAGAAGAAAAATTTCGCAAAAGTCAAATTTAATGATCGATTCTTATGTAACACGACGAGACAAATCGAAAATAAAGAACAAAATTTTTCGATATCTTGCTTAGTTTTCGGGATATACTGGGAACATCGCAATTGTTTGGAAGCGCAATATCGCCGCTGCCGCCACTGCGCATGCGCGAGCCTGCTTCACCGATTTAACGCCACTTCTCCTCCATATATTTCCTTCCTCCATGGTTTTGAGAGTGACGCATTTCTACTCGAACTTAGATCTTTGGATCAAATTCATTCAATGTTAACAGTGTTGCCGTTTCTACGGATTTATCCGTAAATCTGCTGATTTTTTTTTTTTTATTTTTTTTTTTTTAAAGTTATGATTTTCGGATTTTGTTAAAATATCTACGGATTTTCTCTATTTTTTTTTACTAATGTTGACTTTTCCTTATATTGGTGTTTTGTTAAACTTTGAGCGTATAGTGTTAATGCATAACAGAATTGCCTATAACTGAATCGTTTTTCTTGCATATCTCGTGTGAATCAACTATTGAAATCAAGCTAATATTTTGCGTGATTATAGATTTTATAGATCTTAAAAGACCGTAATACAAAACTAACGGCTCACTCTTTAAGCACTGTGACACACTGGTTGGCACGGCTTCCAAAGCAGTGACGTCCGGGAAGGCTTAACCAATATCCGAGAATCAAAAGCTTTTTAATATTTCCTGTTATAGAAGATATGCTAAATTTAATTTCAACAATGGAAATAGATAATGTATATTCCCTCCCCCCCCCCAACAAAAAAAAAGAGTTGGCACAGCAGTAGCGATGAAAGTGACGCTGTATAAAACGTGTTCAGAGATATTTCTTACTTTCAATGCAGAATATTATTTTGTATTTCTAATTTCAAAGGCTTGGAAATAAAAAGTATTCTTAATTTTGACTCTCTCTTCAATAATTATTGTTTTCGTCTTTTAGTTAGCGTGTCTCCGGATATTTGTACCCAGTCTACGGAAATTTTAGCGGCCATCTACCGATATTCAGAGCTAAGTGGTTGGCAGCACTGAATGTTAGCCAGCGACAATATGCTGTTAGCTTTTCTTGCTGACTGTTGTGTATTTGATTAAAGTACAACTTGTAATCATTATCTGAATACGTCGAGAGAAAGAGATATGGAGTCAGTAAATGATTTACGTGTTAAAGAAGAGGTACGTTTGTGATTTTTATGGAGATGTATAGTAAATTGTTACTTATTAGCCCATATCAGCGTTGACGTTCCTTGCACGTGGTTGGTGGTTACCACGAAAAGATTATTTAAACCTAAGGGGTTGGTTAGTGCATTCGCGAATGAGCATGTTCTATTCATTAACCTGCACAATTTCAATCATTTAATGTTCGCAGTTTCGTTATATCTGCCGTGTTTCATGGCGTAAAAGTTGTCAGTAAGTTGGTGGAAACTCAACTTTAAGAATTATATTGTTGCTATAATGAAACCTTTAAATTGCGGTTTAATCACATTACAGACAATATATTAATTATTATCTGATAGAAGTTACAGGCATTTTTATTGGTAAATTTAATGCTATTTAATTTTTGGGTTTTATCTAACAAGCAATACCGCTGCCTCGCGACTGTTTAACGTGTCGTCACGATGACGTCACGTTACACTTACAGTCAATTTTTGTGACTATTTAAAGCTGTACAATATCAACATAAACCGATATGCCGAAGGTGGATCAGATGCAGAAGATGTCCGATAACACAACCGGATGTTCAGTTTTGATGTGTTATCGGACATCTGCGGCCGCTTACCAGCGGCCGCCTTCATCTGATCCACCTTCGGGATATCAGTTTAGGTTGATATTGTACAGCTTTAAATTATTGTGACCGAGCGTAGCGAGGGCACAATAGACACAAAAGTTGACTGTACGTGAACGTGACGTCACGATGACGACACGTTAACAGTCGCGAGCCAGCGGTATTGCCTGTTAGACAAAACCGTAATTTTTTTGTTGTGTTCGGTGATTTTTGTCTATAATTATTTTGTGATTATCTGATTAAAACAGTGACGCTCATTACTCAAGCTGTTCTGGTCACGAATTTTATTGATACTTTCCGACACATAAGAACAGTAATTTGATTCAAAGTTGGAGCTTTTGTGATTTTACTTAAAGTATATGTTATTTGCTCACATATTATCTTATTGTTATGCTTTGTTTTCTCCTTATGACATAGTACATGTAAATGATACAGGATATCGCAATTAACCCATCAAATAAGTACATCTAAGTCAGTTATACATTACTTCTCTAGTAATAACAAACCCAGAAAACTGTCACTGTCCAGCCCCTTCCAAAAAAAATAATTTGCCACACCTTTTTGCTGTTTTAAATGCCATTTCTATATATCTTCTGTAAACTTACATTTAATAATAATAATAAAAAAGTTTGGGTAATATCTAGATTGCGATACCGCTGCCACCACTTACCGCCTCGCTATGTAAACACTCCGGATGGAGAGAGTATGACGTCACTACTTGCTGTATGTGACGTATACATTCCATGCACTGCTTTAAATGTCCACAGAAAGTAGTCCATCACCAACACGTCTCATTTCGCGAAATCGTTAATTTTGCTCCAGTAGTACAGGAATAAATTCATTAGCGATGAGGTTTTGATGCAGCCTGGACCACACTGTAACGTAATTACGGATACCTAATTGTGTGTCGTATCTATTGCTGTTACTGTCGTTTACGTCTTAATGCCGCCTGGACCATAGGGAAATTTAACCATTGCACATGATGTTGCTGAAACCCAATTTCCAAATTGCATCTATCTCTGTTAGTATGGTCCAGGCCCCGTTACAATCTAAACACAAATGGTTATTGACAAATTTTTTTTACAAATATTTTATTTCATATGAATGATTTTAATAGCAATATCTGCGAAGCGGCGAAATATAGTAGAGCGGAATCTAATACAAATCAATAGAATTATGACTAATAACGTTAATGTTAACGTTACAGGAACCGACTTTATGGTACGTTACTAATGAATGGTATCAGTTAACAGTTTGGAATGTTGTTGATATTTTAATAATATTATTAATTGTGCAAATAATAATTTTCTTTAACTTTTTCAATCCATAATTTTTTATTATTATTACTATTGGTTATGTTCTATGGCCTAATGTGGGTTCTCAAATCAATCGAAGGCTGAACATATCACAACGGAAACACAGTGACGTCATACTTACTCCATCCAGAAGTGTTTGGATAACGAGGTGGTAAGTGGTTGTAGCGGATTCCCAATCTAGATATTACCCAAAAAGTTTTAATTTGTCCCTTGCTCTGATCATTTTTCCACTTTAAATTTCATTGCTTATTTAATAATAGTTTCTCTTTGTATCTGCAAGGTATTTAACTCTGTTGTTTTGTAATTACTTTCATTGACTTTCCTTCTTTGAAATTGTAAGCGTTTTATCACACGTTGCTTTTTCTTTCGCAGCCTCTATCAGAAGATTCTGCATTTGAGGACACAGTATTGGACGCTGTTGCTGATGGGTACGAGTATTTCATTTTACTAGTAAACAACTGCCAGTTTTAATGCAGATATATGCTGCAATTTTTTATTCTAAAACTGATAATGAGTTGAAGTAAATAAAATTTTTACTAATAAATATGGCTGGGCAGCTATATACGTAACACTTCCCACTGTGGTATTGATGGCTCTCTAGGCATTCTCTCACCAATGGTATTGAAGTTTTTCCTTTATAGCTAAAGACCAAGAATTTCCCAGATGATATATTTAGTTTGTGGTCCATTAAGTACAATCCCATGTGAGATCTTATTGCTGCCAATTAAAGGTCTATCGCAGTAGGTCTTGAATGTGAATACTGCATAAATCTCAACTGATCCTGCATGTCTTCTTCTTCTTCACTTCAAGGATTAGGCATTAATGCCTTTTACATCTTACTGTTATGTCGTGTCTCTTTGTCCCACTAGTTTGTACTGCTTCACTAGAAGTGGAATTCTTTCTTTGTTCATTTTTTCAATATTATGCCTCCATCACTCTCTGTATTCCTCCATCATTTTTGTCATATTGCACATACCAAGCTCTTCCCAAATGTTTTTATTTCCAATGTGCTCTTGTTTAGTAACAGGTTTAACAATTTTTCACTTACTGGAGAGAGTGATGAGGGGGTGAACCAGAGAAGTAAGGAAATGGAGTTACAAAATGTTGGTCAGACGATTCCCGGAATATCATGTTGCATTATGGGACCCACAATTTTGTGTATCTTATACAGTAGTCGAAGGGGTTGTAGAGTAAGGGATCCCAGATTTTTTGGAGAAATTACTGCAGCATACTATCAGTAGCCAATATGATAAAACAGCTGGAATGGGATTCATAGGAAGATGGGAATAGGATGGAGAGAACCATGGTAGTGTTTATGACACATATTGGTGATGAGGCATGGAATGATTTTGGTAGAAGACTTAGGAGAGATGTATGGAAGAAAAAAAGTTACTGTAACCACAAACTGGCTCTCGATTTTAGGTATGTGGTTGTGAGAAGATTTTCTTTAGTAGGTAAGGGGATCAGGGACTGTAAAAAATAATGAAGAAAGATCATGAAGAAAGATAATTAATAATTTACCAAAAAATGGCAAAAGAATTTAAAATTGAAATTTGTAGAGGGCAAAAGTAGGCAGGTATAGGAAAGGGTTGTGAGTGTGTAATAAAATTGTCACTCAAACATTCGCTCGCTTGTAGTAAAATTAAATTGAATAAGGTATACAAGTTAAAACTGTATGGCACAGAGCAAATTGCTTGTTGAAAACCGTAGGTGGAAATATCTTGGCATAATATTTTACAATTATCTGAATTGGGCAAGGCACATTAGACAGGAGGTAGGAAGAGAATTTTATCTTTCTGACCCATCACTCAGTATAATAAAATTCTAATTTTTATCTTTCAACTAGTAATAATTTTTTCCAAGTTATATATTTATTTTTATTTATAAACACTCCATACACTTTGGTATACACATTAATTTTCTCACTGCCTGCGATGAACAATATATACGAGGGTTGTTCAATAAGTAACACTTCTTTTTTTTTTTCTCGGCCAATTTTGGTTGAAAAACAGGACTTTTTTGTGGAACATTTTCAAACAGTCCCGCTTCATCTCATATAGTTTCATTGACTTCCGACAGGTGACAGTGCTATACGGAGCTGTTAAAATGGCGTCTGTAATGAATGTGCGTTCCGAACAATGGGCAGTGATTGAGTTTCTTTTGGCAGAAAACCAGCGCATCTCAGATATTCATAGGCGCTTGCAGGATGTCTACGGTGATGTTGCAGTGGACATAAGCATAGTGAGCTGTTGGTCCAAGCCCATGGCATCATCTTTTTTTTTGTTTTCTTTTTTTTAATTATTGCCTTACGCCTCATAGATGGCTAAGGTCATTAAAGGCGGGATGGGACTGGGGACAAGGAATGGAAAGGAATTCGGTCATGGCCTTTTTGAAGGAAGCATTCACTTGGAGTGATTTGGGGAAACCACGGAAAACTCAAATCTGAATGCCTGTGTCCTCCCGAATGTGAGGCCAGAACGTTAACCGTTCACCCACGACACTCAGTGTGTCATCATCGCCGCAAGGTCTAGAAGTACTGTCTGATCTCCCGCGAGCTGGCCGGCCGTGCACAGCTGTGACTCCTACAATGCCGGAGCATGCGAAGACTCTCATTCGAGATGATTGACGGGTCACCATCAATCAACTCAATGCTCAAATTGACATCTCTGTTGGTAGTGCTGTCACAATTGTTCACCAGTTGGGATATTCAAAGGTTTGTTCCCGCTGGGTCCCTCGATGTCTAACCGCAGACCATAAAGAACAAAGGCGAACCATCTGTGCAGAACTGCTTGCTCGTCATGAGGCTGACGGTGACAATTTCTTGTCAAACATTGTTACAGGCGATGAAACATGGGTTCATCACTTCAAACCCAAATCAAAACGGTAACAACCCACTCCCCTACCAAGAAAAAGTTTAAAGCCAAACCCTCAGCCGGTAAAGTCATGGCTACAGTCTTCTGTGAGATGTCCTTCCCCATGGTCAAACGATCCACTCTGAGGTGTATTGTGCTACTCTTTGAAAATTGAAGAAATTGCTTCATCGTGTTCATAGGCACAGAAATCAGAACAAACTTCTCCTTCTGCATGACAACGCAAGACCTCACATAAGTCTTCGCATCTGAGAGGATCTCACAAAACTACAGTGGACTGTTCTTCCTCATCCACCCTATAGCCCCGATCTCGCACCGTCGGATTTCCATATGTTTGTCCCAATGAAGGACGCAATCAATGGGACGCATACGTGGATGATGAAGAAGTTATCGATGCGATACGGCATTGGCTCCGGCATCGACCAGTGGAATGGTACCGTGCAGGCATTCAGGCTCTCATTTCAATGTGGTGTAAAGCCATAGCATTGAATGGAGATTATGTTGAAAAATAGTGTTGTGTAACTAAAAGACTGGGAAATAACATGGTGTATTTGAATGCAGAAAAAAAAATGTGTTGCATTACTTATTGAACAACCATCGTATTTATATATCATCTTCGTCTTTCCTGAGAAAATCAGTTTTGTGGTAAAGTTTGGCATGTGCACACCTCCCAAACCGCGTGGCCCATTTTCTAAAACATGAATAAGGTTTGTCACTGAAATTTTGTCTATGTTTTTGTCCAGTATGTATGTTTTTCACTCATGGCAGCCTTCAAATTTGTTGAGTGATGAGTCTTTTTCCCTATCCTTTGTTATTTACATTGATTAAATTTAGATGTGAAATGGTGCGTTAAATTACTTAATTGCCTGGATATTCAGATAAACTTAATAGAATTATTGAACGTTTATCAATTTATATAAAACACAATTCATATTTCAGTTGTAAAAATTAATGTCTATTTTTAATCTCTTTATTTGTCTTTGTAACATAATTGTTTTTACTATGATTATGACCCATATTGTAAGTATGTGTATTAACCATGACATGTTTCACATCCCAGTGGTCCTTCCTCAGCAGGGATCCATATAACAGGATTGATAAATAAATAAATAATAAAAATTGCAAGTAAATTTGCTCTGTTATTGATAATTTTTTAAAGATAATTAAATTATATGTCTCTTGTGAATGAAGTTACTGTCATCAGTCTCTGAAATGATTTGTAATTTGTAAGAAGTGGTGTATCGATTTCTAATACGATTGTTCTGTTTGTAATGCATAGCAGTTATATACCTAGCGAGTTTGTCCAGTGATGTATATGTGCTGTCATTCTGGGCATATGGAGTTGGAATAGGTGTGTACTGTAATTGGAGAGCTTGTGCATTGGCTGTCCTGGCTGAAATTTTATCTGATACACACAAAGGAATGTTTATGATTGCTTTTGCCCTGCTGTTTCTCAGAAACGACTGTGCTAAACATTGGCATTTTGCAACAAAACAAAATGTTAAATAAAACATTTCAATATGACTGATATTTTCAATGACAAGTTATTTAGGATTATGGTCTGATGATTGCTGCCTTTATATAGAACTAGATATATTTTAGTAAAAGAATTTTTATACCTAGTACTGTAGTGTCTGAAGTAAATTTTCATAAATATAACAGAATTAAAAATCGGTGGTAATATATTGAAATGATTGAGATGACTGACAGTGAATCTTTGATATTGTACTTTGTGATACTATTACC
The DNA here is from genome assembly GCA_031002005.1 of Vandiemenella viatica. Taxonomy (NCBI): domain Eukaryota; kingdom Metazoa; phylum Arthropoda; class Insecta; order Orthoptera; family Morabidae; genus Vandiemenella; species Vandiemenella viatica. The sequence goes on from JARYHS010006858.1 coordinate 21,973, forward strand.
ACTACTTTCTGCCACGTGGACAGTGACAACGTAAACACGTCCACCAATGTTTTTTATGGCGTTACTCTGTTGCCGGGAATTACACCTATACTGCATGGATAGCCATGTATGTTACTATTGGAACTGCATAGAAAATTGGATTTAAATTCAGATAGGTAAAAATAAAAATATGATGTGTATATAAATTTATATGATCAGAATTAAAAAAAATTCTGTTGTTGTTTTATTGGTATCTAGAACGGAAACCCTTCTAAATATTTCTGTATTTAGACACCGAGAATTATTTGCCTAGGTACAAGAAACAGTAAAATAATATAATTTTGAATAGCAAATATATTTTGCCAATAAAACAAATCAAAAACTACATTATATGTTCTTGACATTTCAGCTTGGTTCCGTTTGCAAAAAAAAAAAAAAAAAAAAAAAAAAAAAAGTAAATTAATACTTTGATGATATTTTCCATGATTTAATGATGAATTCATGTTGCTATGTTCACGTAATAGAGGTCAAATGAATTCGCTGTTTCTTAATACTGCCCTTCAGTGACTTCTAGGAATTTTTTATCCTGGCCCAGGCTGCACTTCAACCTAAAAAAACCTCCAAAAGGAAAAAAAAAAACAGTTTAGGAAGATATGATCCCTGTAGGACAAGGTTTTAATGGTGTCACCATCTGTATGTTAGAAAACCTTTCGGCTTAAGTCTGGATAATGGTACCAGCAGGTTGAAAACTAGTATTTAGAGAATAGATGAATGAGCATATCACATACAGTTTTCCGTATCAGACAAAACCAATCATTTCCACGGTGATACTGTTTCTGCTATTTTAGATATGCATCCAAATTAAATTTACAACTTTTGATGTGATATTCACTGTAGTGCAGAATAGAAAAAGTTCCCAGTATTTGGAGATAATCATCTATGGCATGTTCTTGCTATATGTTTCCATAATTGTACTGTATTAATGTTTATCTTGACATGAAAAATGTCATTTGGTTGTCTAAATTAGCTTCCCTTTTTATTTCTTTTCTTTCTTTTTTCTTTTTTTTTACGATAAGCCAATTAGTCATTCTGGCTTACATACAAGAACATTATTTCAAACATAAGACAGTAACTCATTTCTTTCTGTCTCAATAATTAATTATCTCCTGATTTACATAGTCTTTTAATATCAATATTGTAAAGTATTTCTAGGACTAACCATTTTTAGAGGTAAAATGTTTGAGTTGAATTTAAGGTTTCTAATATGGTTACAGTGTGTAGAACTTGTTATGACTACAATTTATTGTATACTAGTAGGAAACATAATATGTCAGCATATTTTTTTTTTATTTTCTAGGGATATCCCTGACCAGCAAAATATTTACACTAGTCAAGAAGAGGTTATTAAATATGAGCTTTCAAGAAGCATGGTAGAGGAGAAGCCATTGTGTTCATGCACCAATAATGTTCAAAGGGACACAAATGAGCTCCCATTTCCACGTGAAATAGGTGGAAAAGCCTTTAAAAAAACCTTCCAGTGTTAAACAGCGTGAGGTACTTCATGCTGATACGTTCCTGTTGTCACCTGAAGCAGACAGACTATCCTTTATACAATCCTCAACTCGTGATGAAGATACGAGGAGTCGTACAGATGCACCCCCATCCGACTTATGTGGAAAATTCTTTATAAAGTCTTGTGGTCGTGAAAAACATTTAATATTTCATGCAGGAGCGTGGTTGTATCCACATCAGTCACATGGCAGATTCTTTAAAAAGTCTGATCTTAAACAATATGGAAGATTTTGTAGAGATAAACGCCCATTTCAATGTAAAATATGTAGAAGAACCTTTAAACAGTCTTTAGATCTTCAAGAACATGAAATTTGTGTTCATCACAGTCGCTCTCCATTTCCAGTTAAAGGATGTGTAAAGTGCATTGAGTATACTGAAACTTTTAATCTATTTGGAAGAATTCATGAAGGTGAGCACAAATTTCGGTATAAAGTGTGTGGAAAATACTTTAAACATCCTTCAAGTCTTAGACAACATAAAATGATTCATAAAGGCGGCAAATACAATAAACGGTCTGTAACTCCAAAACTAGAGCGGTGCTGTACAGATGCACCTCCATCTCTGTCTAAAAAATGTGGAAAACCCATTATACATTTTGTAGACTTTAAAACACCGGAAAAGATTCTTGAAGATTCTTGTCCGTTTCTATGTAAAATTTGTGGAAGATCATTTGAAAATTTTAGTGATATGAAACAACATGCAAGATTCCATGAGAATGTAGATGCACGCTATTTTCCATGTATAGTGTGTGGAAAATCATTTAAAGTGTCTGTGTCTGTTGATGAACATATGAGAATTCATACAGATGAACTCTCATTTCCCTGTGTTGTTTGTGGAAAAAACTTTAAATATCTTGGGGAAAAATAAAAGAACTCGTACAGGTGCAATTATGTTTCCATGTGAAATGTGACAAAATTCTCTTTTAAAAAAAAAGAAAAAAAAAAAACAAATTCTTAAATGTAAGTTAGTATCTTCTCATAAAAACAATGGAAAGTTTTTCGGTGGTATGGAATTTTGAAAATCCACCAAAAATCTGTTGCGGTTGAATGTATGTTTATTCGTAAATTTTGCAAATATCTTTACAGCATTAAACCATGAGGGACACAGTTGAATGCTCGGATAGTTAAGAAGTATTTGGAATATCTAAGGCACAATCTGGTATTGAATTACATTGAAGTATTTGAATGGGCCAAAACTCTTTTCCCTTTGTGGGGCAACTGTTAATGAACATCAGAAATTTTTTGCAGATTAATGCCCTGTGAAGTTTGAGACCATCTGGTACTATTAGAAGCAAAATTAGCTCTGTTTATCAAATATTTTTTGTTGTGGATGTGGAGAAAAAGTTGTGGGTGCCCCAAAATGTTCAGATATTTACTTTGTGCTTAGTGATACTATTTTTTAATTCGTATCAAAATATTATCTTTTTGCATTTATTTTTTCTTTAATACTGTAATGATTGATATTTTATGGTAAATTTTTAGAGTATACAGTACCATTACATCAAATTACTCTGCAATAAAATCCATGAACTGTGTGTTAACAATCTGGAAAATTCTTTAACCAGATTGTGGCAGTAAAGAATCCATAAATGCAAAGTATGAAAAATTCCTTCACCACCATTTTACCAAAAAAAATCTAATGATTAGTATTAGCTGTTTTCCTGGGAGAAATGTGTAAAGTCTTCCCCTGTCAAATGTTTTCTTATATCCACCAAAGAACTGATGTATATATGTATCCTTATAAATATCGTGGAATTTCATTCAGGAATTATGATATCTCAAAAATCATTAAAGGAAAAGTACAAATGAATGAACGTTTATGTATGAAGTATTTTGTGAAAACAGTTAGGGGATGTTTGGTTTTTGAACAAATTTGAAGTGTTGAATTGGGTGAATACGCTTTTATATTTAAATAGATGAAAGCTCTGTTCCCTGAAAAGGGTGTGGGGAACGTTTAATAAAGATAAGAAAATTTTTCTGTTGAATGCAGTTTTTCTGTAAGGTTTGCAAAAAATATTTACACCCTCTGGTATCATGTGAACGCATCATAAATTTAATATATTTACAATTTTTTAATTATTGTTGTTATAGTTCCCTCTAATTGTGTCTAAATGTACACTGCAGTATTCCATTTTTTGTTTTATTTCATATTCGTTTATACCACTTATTTTCTGTGTGAGATTGTGGTGATTATTTGATTTTTTCTCAACTTTTGGTACATGTTACTGATATATTTAATTATGTTATAGTTGTACAGTTGTATCAATAATTTATGAGAAATTCTGCCTTGTTCCAAGTTATAAGCTTAGTGGTTGTGTTGTGGAATCATTGTTGTATGCTTGTTTGATAATATCTGTTCTATAAGTAAGGACTCTTGAATTTTCTTCTGATGAACAAATAAATGTTTTGGGTTACTATATACTAAGTAATTAACTGTTCTAACCTGTTCTATATTGGATTAAACGTAAATTACTGATATAACATCTACTGTCTGTATGAATAATGTGATATTAAAATTGGAGATTTTTTTTAATATGATGAAATACTCCCTTACTTCTCCATATTTTCAGTCATACTTGTAAATTCAATGATAATTAACATTTTAAATTTTGTATTTAATAAAGGCATATTGTAAATTCTTTTTGGCTTTAATTTTTAAATTTATTAGTATAGCATTATTGTTACTTAAAAATACTACAATTTAGATAAAAAGAAACTAGATTAAGTTATCAGTATATACTTATTCTTAGGAAGAAATTAAAATCAGAGTTCAGGGGTGATGGTAGAATGGTCACTCTTCATGTATATCTGGATATTGTAGATTATTTTGCTCTATTAGGGGTACTGATAATATTAATAAATGAATACAGACCAAGAAATTGAATATTTGTTCAATTATTTATTCTCCGAATGCATTTTGCTTCTTAACTGAAGCATCTTGCTGGTTTTCCTGCTGTTTGTGTATACTTGTTACAATATTGTTTAGTTTTACATTTTGAATATTGAAGTTTTTGTACAAATTATAGCCTACAAATATTTCATGTATATAGAGGCACACTGTTGGAATTTATCATGGAAGTCTGAATCTCATAATTAATCATTTTACTAAACAGGAACAGTGAATATTATCTCTGGAAGGGATATCATCATAAAATGGCACTAATATGGTAGAATTTCTGCAGAAGTTTTAATTAAATAGTTACATATCATAGTTGGAGCTACATTTCAGGGATGTGACAGAGCAAGCAGCAGAACTTATTTTATATGTTATAGTGTGATATAAAATATAATTATTTTAGCATTGAACAATAGGGAATGATGTATAATTTTTTTTAAATGATTTTTCTTATGTGTTACATGTTTTGTTTCTCTGTATTGAAAAATAATTTTTTACTTGTTGTTAGAGAAGTGAAATGATGTGTTATCGTGGTTATGATCTGTTTAAATTTACTTCAGTCTCTCTCCATTAACGAGTTTTCTTAATGGATTGTGTGTAAACCTCATGTTGGCCTCAAATGTAAGGTCCTGTTCAAAACGGCATTGAAGAAAATTTAATTTGCTTGATTGTTGAATATCTTCTGCGCCGGGTAGGGAGTTCCGCATTCGTAAATTCTGTGTGTAATTCTGAAACGAGGGTTTGTTTGCAGTATTTGCCTCCAGCAGTAATGTTAACAAAACTTTTTCCCATGATATTGTGAACTTTCACAAGAACTTATTATATTCTTTATTTAATGTGGTGAGTCTGACTGGAAGGAGCATGTTAAAGTTGCCGATATGCAACGAAAGTAATTGAGTGTAAGTGGCGGTCTTGTCACGGCATTGGATGAAATTGAGAGTAGAATGGGGACTAGAATGGAACAAAACTTCATTACATTCCTAAAAGACTGTATTAATGTTGTAGTGTCATAAGTTAGTTTCTTTACAGGTTAAGTAATTGTATATAACACAACATAACTTCTAAATGATTGAGCAGCTGCAGCGGATATGGACGAGATAATTAATTGGGTGAGTCTACATGGAATATGAACAAACACCAATAATACTGAGCTTATTAATTACATATGTTAAAAATCTGAGTCTTTCAGGACTATATGAGGGTTTGGGAGGGACTATATTACCCTCTTAGAACCCTGCCTTGAAGCTGCGCAAATACAGCGGAAGGAAGGAGTGGTCACGTGATTGATAACACTATGTAACAAAATTTTGTTTTAAGTTAATTTTTTTGTTGTTTCTGATGCAGTGTGTTTCAAAACACTATGAAAACACAATTTTTCATGTGGGAAATTGTTTTTACGGAAATTCCATCGATTTTTCATAATTTTAGGAAAATGCATTTATTTAGAACAATGAATGTTCGTTTACATATGCCCATGAAACAAAACAAAAGAAATTCTTAAATACAACTTTCGAAAAAATGTAAATGCAGTAAATATAAATTACACAAGTTGTAAAGTACATGAAAATGTTTTCATATCATGTACAATGTGCTTAAAAATGTGTTGTCTTCCTACATGTCCTCTTATACGTTACATCACTCTCTCTGATCAGTCCCCAGGTATAATCACCAACTATTCGCTCATTATTCTGTCCCTGGTACCTTCTTTCAAACAATTGTAAGTCCTGATGGAACCTTTCACCCTGTTCCTCTGAATATGCACCCATATGAGACTGGAAAACATGTAAATGCGAGTTGAGTACATGCAGCTTTAGAGACATTCTGCACCCCATTGCTTTATAGTTCTTCAAAAGACCCTCTACCACATCCCTGTAATTTTCCATTCTGTGATTACGTAGGAAACTATTCACAACATCCCCGAAGCTCTTCCAGGCCTTTCTTTGAACTGGTAGAAGCTTGCTGATGAATGTGTTATCACGAACTAATTTCTTCACTTGGGGGCCCTCGAAAATTCCACCCTTTATCTTACCTTCTGAGAGTTTGTGGAACACATTCTGGAGGTACTTCATTGCATCTGATGTTGTATCTATGGCCTTTACAGATTGTTTGATGTGTCCAAGCTTAATATGGAAGGGAGGCATTAGCATCTTTTTCTGTTCGACAAGGGGTATCTTGCAACTCTTACTCAATAGATTCCACTATTCCACTGCTTTAGTCTAGGTGTTACAATTTCTGCTTTGGATTTTGTAAGTCCTAAATCCCTGATCTAGTCATTTAACTCATATTATGTGGGGTAGTGAGGTGTAGCATCTTCATCCTCTGAGAAGTCTTCTTCGTGGTCGATGTCGGTATTTGGTTCACTACTGTCTTCAGTGGAGGAGGAGGAGGAGGAATGGGAAGCTCCTCACCTTGTGGAATGGGCCTAAGAGATGATGGCAAGTCTGGATATGCAAAAAAAAGTTTTTTTTTTACACTTCTTGTGATGAGACAAGTCAGTAACACAGAAATAGCAGTTGGAGAGGTGATCTGTTCGTTCTCGCCAAATTCTATGTACACCAAATTTCATTTTTCTGTTTTCTCCTCTATACCAGGCCTCGAGAGTGGATCTGCAACACCCACACACATGTAGTGCCCAGTTCATGTCTTGGTCTCGCACAGGCATGCCAAAATAAGACCTGTATGCTTAGCAGAAGTTGATAGCATTCTTTATTCTATGCTTTACTGCTTTCGAGCCCAGGCAGACGCCGCACACAAACAAAAACAGTCTGGATTATGCTTACAGCAACGGGAAGATGCAATTTTTAATCAGTAACCTTAATCTGAAACAGATTACATACAGCTGAATAGTCAATCATCTCATATATTAAGAGTTCATAGCTAATATAATTTTAACCAATTAATTTCATATTATTGGGCATAAAAAGCAAATAAATGATTATATAAAAGTAGGAATGTTCAGTGTAGTTTAGTTGTGACCCAATTCATCCAAAACAAGCATAAAATTTACTTAAACAAGCAAAAAGTTTTTTTTTTTTGTTACATAGTGTAATCATAGCGTTATGGATGTTGAACAAATAAGTCAAGAAGCAATTAGTGAAGGGTATTCCGTATGAGTTGGCTGCCCCATGAAATATTTCTTGTATTATTTCCCTAATCTCTTTTAACGTTTTGGCTCCTACGTTCTTCAGAAGTTCTGCTACTATCCCGTTCTCTCCTGATGTTTTGTTATTTTTGAGTTTCTGAATATGCCTGTAAATTTCTTCTTGAGTTGGCAGTTCTGATTCTTTTGTTCTGTTCCCACTTTCTTCTGTTAAAAATCTGTTTGTTGGTTGTGGGCAGTTTAATAATTTTGAAAAGTATTTTGCTAATTCTGCACAATTTTTTTGTTTGTTAGTGCCAATTTCCCGTTGTCTTTCCTGAAACACATATTTTGTGGTGTGTACCCTCTGATTTGATTTGCAAAGGTTTTGTAGGAATCTTTCATGTTATAATTCTTGAAATCATTCTCTGTGGAGTTCAGTTGTTCGATTGTGTACTCTCTCTTGATTTTTTCTTATTGCTTTTGCTGTTTGTTTTCTGATCCTAAGGAACTCCTGGTGTGTGAGTTCCGATCTGTAACTTGAAATTTAGAAGTGCCTTCTTTCTATCTTCGAGTGCATTATCGCATGTTGTGTTCCACCACGGATGTTTCCTCTTCTTTTTAAGTGGGATTAGCCCTCTTGCTTTCTGGATAATTTTGTTTTAAAGTCTGTCCTGTTTCTAGTTGGCTGTTTCTCTAATTCTTCTCTTAATTTTGAGGTTTTAATTTCTTTCACATAGATTTTCTGTACGGTTGGGATCTTTCTGTGAATTCTCCTACGTATAAGCAATTTTGATTCTTGTTAAGTAGTGATCTGCATCTATGTTTGCCCCTCGTCTCACCTGAATGTCTTGTATTGCTTTTTGTTCATTATATGAGATTGCCACATGGTCTAACTGATATTCACCTATCGTTTGTATAGGGTACCTCCATGTTTTCTGTTTTTTGTGTTTCTTCATAAATGATGTTGACATAAGTTTTAGGTCATTTTGTTGGCATACTTCAATCAGTCTCACTCCATTTTTATTGGTAAATTTGTGTGCTGGGAATTTTCCTACTGTATTCCCGTATTTCTTCTCTTTTCCAGTGTGTGCATAGAAATCCCCTAGTAAGATTTTTGTATCAGTTTTGGATGTTTTCATCATGGTGGTTTCCAATTTTTCCCAGAATTTTTCCATTTCGTCCGGTTTCTTCATGTTGTCCCCGTTAGTAGGTGCATGTGCGTTGATGAATGTGTACTGTTTATTTTTGTGTTTGAGTCGCAATGTCATCAGTCTGTCCTTAATTGGATTGACTTTAGTCACTGAGTGCAATATTTTGTGTACAATGAATTCCATTCCTAACATCGCTGTATTTCTTCCTACTCGTCGGTTAGTCTTATTATTATTATTACAACTTTATCAATCCTTATTTCAAGATGTAGCCTCTTTAAGCCAAAGGACCTATATATTACAATTTAGATCTACATAAGTTTGTTGTAGTTGCTTCCAGGCTGATCGATATTGAGCCACCCTCTTCCAGTTCACGCCTGTAACTCGACGTATATCCTTATCCGGGGGTCTTCCTCTTGCTCTTTTTGGGTTCCTTGGTATCCAATCCAGTACTGCCGTTGTCCATCTGTCATCTCTTTTGCGAGCAATATGGGACAGAAAATCCAAGCAATTTATAAATATTTTACCGTAAAGGTTATATAGACCTATGATGCAACTGTCCGGTTTTCCCGACTACATGAATCGAAAACACCATAGCATTGGTCAATTTTGCTTCCGAATGAAAGTTGTTAAGTCTCAGAATTTTATATAATTGTATTACTTGAAGAAAAATAGAAAATTAAATGTGATTTAAACTATGCATGGTATTGCATTAAGTTAAGTTACAAGCAACCAGTAACATTTCAGTTCGGAATTTCTTCCTATCTTTGTAATTCTGTGGCCTTGCTGCATTTCCTGGAAAATTGGATTCCTCTGAACTGCAGGATACACAATAATGTAAGTGGTTGGGGGAAGCGTGAGCGGTAATTCTACCGTTCCTTCAGAGATATAGGCCTATTCCAGTAACAGGTGGCATGTGTGTTGGTAGTTTTTGGTTGTGCTTACTGTATTTCTTTGATGAACATGACGGTAAGTGGGAGACCTCAAAAAAATTATTCTATCATAGAAGATCACGAAATTATCAACAGTCGCGTGCTACTACATGAGATGTGGAATGTTCAGGCTCTCATCCTTGCACTTCAGGGGATCGGTTTAGAAATATTAAGATAGTTTGTCAGTAGTAAACTTGTACGCAACACATTCAACTGCTCTATGTGCGCAGTTTCCAGCACTTTGTGCGAACGCAGTCAGTGTATTGACGGGTACATGTGGGCATGCTGGCATTGTAGATCAAGGAAAAGTGTTCACTTAAAAAAAAGAGCTAGCACTGTCCCGGGTGGTCATTTTTATATGTTCTTGGACACAAGACATGTCGTAGGAAGATATAGCGCGTTAAGCTGAAATAAGTCCAGATTCTACGCAGACAAAGGTAGGCTAACAACTATTGTCTGCGAAATATGAGCGCAATAGGTTGCGGAAAATCTTTAGTGATAGGCGCCTTTGATGAAACTGGTGACTCTGTAATAGTGAAAATAGATGAAACACATTATTTTTCCACAGGAAGCACCACAGTGGTCAATAAGAGACAAACAATGTGTTTTCTCATAAATGCAGTGAGGAACCAAGAAGTACTTACAAGCATTGTTATTTACATTCTTCGAGATATCATTCGCGGAACATTACTTATGATGGATGGATATTCCTCATACTGTAATTTGAATAGAGCTAATGGGGGCATATGTAATGACTGTTTTGTCTGATGGCTGTTGTGTATCGTCTGTACTTAGTCAAACTCTCTTCACAATAGCTAAGACTTACGACGTATTCTTCTTGCGCCGCGCCGTTAGTCTTCTGTACTTGTCTGACACCAAAATAAATTATTTGTGGGCTTCGATGGGAACAGAGAATCATATGGGCTTTACACTAGTCGAATAAAATACTGAAGTCGCTATACTTGATGTTTATTTCAAAATTTTAGTAATCGGTCACAAGAAAAATACATCTGCGACTCCACGCAAGGTACTGTCAGCAATACTAGGGTATGTTGCAGTAATTATACTACGACGTGTAGATTACGAGAATTTTGTCGGGTACTCGCAGTCCGATCGATGTCGACCCGAGGCCGGACTTATCGCTCTCACAGATCAGACACGAATGGGGAAAAGTTACAAGTTGTTTGCTGCAAGGTGATTTTAGCTACGCTTGCGATTCTGACACGCCCGGAAGATAGCAGTATTTCCGTTCAGCGTTTTACCACACGTACGTCTTTGCTCAGACTTGACAATGTAAAATACAAGATTTTAATACAATAAAAATGCGTCCCTTACACATATATGCAAACAAGGTAGTGATCCATGAAATACTTCGTGGTTCAAAAAATGGAGATATACACTCACAAACCGTTGAAAGTTTGTGCTCAAAGATAAAAAAAGTTAGATTTCAATACGGCACGTCGGATGAACGCTTTCCTACCCATCTGGATGAATTCCTGTGGATGAATTATTTCCACAGCTCATTGCGACCATATGTGAACAGTACCCATTCTATTGAGCATTAATTTATTTATTCTTCCCTGAAGAACGCTGTACCTACCTCTGCTGTAGTAACACCCTTATCACCAAATACTCAATTGGTTCGTTTCGGGGCCAGGTTCTCTTCAGATCCAATAATTAATCACAAAAAGTGATATAAAGTCAGACCCACAACCCCTTTTCACTGTACAATAACATCAAGCAGCATTGCAGAACAGAGTCACAAATTATCCAAAGATATATTTTCGTACCTATTCTAAATTTTTTACCTTCTGTAACACTACATAATATAAAATCTACATTCAAATGTTTCATTTGAAAGCGGAATTCTATGGCGATGCGTTCACTTTGATCTGTAAAGCATTAAAATATCGCCAATGCCATCATACCTTAAGGAGTACTAAGTGTTTTATAACATGAATGGAAGACTCGATTTGGAAATATAATACTTAACACATAATTCTAACAGCACTGGGAACACGGAGGCTGTCCAAAAAGCATAAATAATAATTAATCTTTCTAATGGTGTAGTTATCTTGTTTCCGATACTCGCCAACATCGATAAGTTGCATCATAGCTCTGTTCAATCACTACGCTAAAACGTTCATAAATTACTTGGTTTATCTGTCCCAAATGATTCTCATAGTAACCGTTAGGGTCAGGGGCGGATCCAGGATTTTGGTTTGGGAGGGGCTTGAGCGGATTTTGGTTTGGGGAGAGGGGCTTGGCTTGGGTGAATTTTGGTTCAGAGGGCTTGCCTTCAGTGGATTTTCGTTTTTGGGTGGGGGGGTGGCTTGATTCGGCCATGGGGTAGTCTTTATTGCCTCTACGGGCCTCAAATATGTAGAGCTAAAAAAAAAAGGTCTCAAAAATTACAATTTCGTGGGTGGAACTAGATACTTTTGGGAGGGGGCTTGAGACCCCTAGCCCCCCCGCCTGGATCTGCCCCTGGTTAGGGTAAATAAGTTATCCCAGTAGGGAAAATATTTACCCTCAGCTAATTTCGATGTATTGCTGGCCGACAGCACAGGTCCATGAAATAATGACATATCATTTATTTTTCAGTTGTGCTTCGAGTAGTAAAATTATGTAACAATCCTGAGTCATAACAACTTTTATTAGGAAGGAAATTTAAAATATTTATCTTCGACGAACCTTGACAAATGGGTGGCTGTTGTAGGGTGTCTATTTTCACCTTTTATGTACAGTAAATTTTACTTGATTATTGGTGGCGTTAACTTGTGGAGTAATGTCTAAAAGTGGCAACAATTTACAGATTGTCCATCCTGACTTGGAGCAAATTGAGAATTGTGGAGCGCAATTATAAGGATTGAGACAATTTCGGAACTCAGTCGGCTAATAAACAGGAGTGAATATGTTTCGTACCAAAATATTATTAGTCGTCAAAAATGTGTAAAGACAAAGAGGTGTGGGAGAATATTTTAGAAATTTATGAGAATATCCCGCAATTGTGGGATGAATAACAAAAACTACATAAACTGAAAAATGTGGAAGAATGATTTCGAGTTTTGCTCGAAATTTACAAGGAATTGGACCAGGAAGTAACAGTTACAATCTTTTTTTTAGGTAATTAACTTTTAATTGCGATGAAACTAAAACCCCGGTTGCAATTCCCACAGTCATCCATTTACCCCTTTTTTTATTTGCATATTTTTTTAAAAATTACTTTTATAATTGGAAAGTTAAATTCTTCCTTAATGTAGTATTTTAGAAATTTGAAGATAGCCTGAAAGCATTTGTGGTGAAATAAATTTTATATCTTCTTAGCTTTGTCTACTTGCAAAAAATTGCGAAGTTGCGTATAATTGTTTTCGGGGTTACTAAACGGAGTATCTCTGCAAAACTTTCAGAATATATTCTCAGAAAATTTCTAAAATCGTCTGGATGTAGGCTTCTCAAAACGTCAAATGAGATAATTAAGTAGTTTCAAATAAAACCAATTAATTCATCCAATATCGCTTCCTACTTCTCTCAGTACAAACTGTTATTATTACAACAATATCTACTTTTTGTTGATTTGACAGAAAAGAAGGCATTGTCAAACTTTTATAACTAGTAGTTTTGCGATCACAATGTAAACTGAAATTAGCAAAATTGTGATGTTAGACTGGAATCCTCATATAATTTCCCTGCAAATTGTGACCGAAATTGGTTCCCTTCCAACCTCTTGTTCGTGTGTCACCGCCGCCTTGAGTCGATTCACCGCCGCCTCGAGGTTTGTTGGGAGTCTAAAAGAAAATAAACAGTACTATATGTATGTAAGGAAGTAGCCACTGTGACATCGCAATTTAATTAAATTATGGATCAATTAATATTAATCCTTTTTATTCTTGTTGTTGTGTTAATATGATGAAAGATTTAAATGAACACATCCAGAAATTTTGTGAATACTGGATTTGGATAAGCTACACTTCATCATTCATTCAAAGATACTTTTGGTTTGAGTAAAATTCTATTACCGTCTGTGGAGTGAAGGAACAGTGATTAATATTTGATAAAAGTATATAAAATGGCAACAGTATCTGAACGTGGAACATCTAATTCGAACTGTGTGTTTGTTTAGTGTAGGAGTGGTAAACTTTATCAGAAGTCGTCAAGAGGAAGTGATATGGAATCAGCAAATTCTGTGTGTGTTAAAGAAGAGGTAGGTTTGTTACTTTTACGAAGGTTTATACTAAATTATTGCTTGATAGACTGTATCAGCATTCACATTCCTTGCAGACTGCTGGTGATTGCTTCAAAATGTTTGTTTTAACTTATGTGGTTGGCTTTGTGCAGTCATGAATGAGCAAATTCTACTCATTAACCTTCAATAGTTTGATGTTCGCCGTTCCTTTAAATATGTCGTGTTTCATCACATAAAGTTTGTTAGTAAATTCGTTGTTGAAACTGTCAAAGTTGGTGGGAAGAATAAGTCTGGAAACGTTTAAATTGTGGTTCAGAGAAATCCTCTTCATAGACAATGTATTCATCGGTATCTGGTAGGTGTGACAGGCACTGATTTTGGTCAGCGGAATGCTATTTCATTTTTATGTGCTGTACCGTGATTTCATGTCTGTATTTGTTTCTGATTATTTGATTAACAAAGTGATACTGATTACTCGAGCTGTTCCATTTATAATTACAGTAATTTGCTACACCACTGGAGCTTCTGCAATTTTTTGTTAAGTTTATGCAACTTCCTCACATAATGTTTTAAATTCATACATTGTTTGAGCTTAGTAGCATAAGTGCATCTAAATAAAATAGGATATGGAAATTAAACCATCAAATACGTACACCTACGTCCTTATTCCACTATTTCCATGGTAATAATGATCACTAATATCCATCATTGATCAGCTAACAGCAAAAAATTATTTTGCTACACCTTTTTTGTGATAATAAATGCTTTTTACACATATGATCTTGAAAAGTCCATCAAAGGATTTTTTTTTTTTTTTTTGAAAAATAGCTCTATCCCTTCTGTTGATAATTTTCTTTGCCTATATAATAATGATTATTGTTTTCTATCTGTAAAGTAATTTTATTGTTTTTTTTTTTTAAATACTTTCATTGAATTTACTTTTTGTAATACGTCAGTGCTTTACCGGTATTACATATTTCTTTTTCTTTTGCAGATATTAGATGAGGATATTGAATTTGAGAACACAGTCACTGTCACTGATGGGTATGATTAATTCATTTTATTATTAAACTAGCTCTAAAGCCCATAAAAAATGATTGGTTTAACGGAGTGTTATGGTAATTTACTTATTTGCAGTTGCTTAGCTAAATAGGATTGTTATAAAATAAAGTTCATTGCTATTTATCATCCCTTGTTCTGTAGCAAAAAGCTTCAGTTGTCAACTTGGTCCAGGTTTCATTTCAGCCTAATTGAGAAAAGCTTCAATCACGCACGAATTAATACATTCCCTGTGTCGCATGTCAGTGTCATCAAGCATTGTGATATAAACTTGATCCCAAATCTCCACAGATTGTTAGACTCTTCTTTCTTAATACCTGTAATGAAGATCGATATTTTAACGGCCAAAACAGCTTACATCAGATGAAATAATGACCCCAGTTAAAATGAAGGTTGCTAAAATGAAATCTTAACAACTTACACTATGCCACGTAATATTCACAATCAATTTGGTACTTCTTTCATTTGAAACATGTAATGATTTCAGTATTAAAAACTGATTGTTAATATGCCAGTTTAAATGTGATACATACTTTTGTTTCAGTGTTCTGACAATTCAGGTCTTAGTGTAATTCCTCGTGTCATGCATTGTAGCAAAAGGTTTGTTTCCAACCGGGTGCAGGTTGAATTTCAACCTAACAATGTACTATGGTAAATTTGTCACCAGAAGATCAATACTTCAATTTCATGCATACTAATACATGAACTGTATCGTATTTTAGTGGCAATAATGGATAGGGATATAAATTTGATCAAAATTCTTCAAGGGGTTTTGCACATTTCTTTTTTGTTATCTGTGATTCAGACCAATATTAAAACATTTTGATGGGTGACACAGTTGCTGAAATAATAGGCTCAGTAATATTACACAGTGCAAGCAAAGGAAATTAAAAGAAATCTTGTTAACTTACAATATGCCACGTAATATTTGTTTTAAGTGTAGTGTAGGATGCATATATCGGGATCAGTGTGCAACTATTTCCGTTCAGACAACTTAATAATTTCAGTAATAGGACACAGTTTAAAATATTTTGAAAAAACAAACTAAATTATTCCTATGCGAATGCAGGCTTTCCCGGCGAATAAATGACAACAAATCTCTACTGTAATGTCAAATGCTATTTGTAATTCTGATCCACGCTAGGTAACAACACTCTAATCAAAACATTCGCCACATTGATGCTCGAAATACAAAGTTTTTATTGTACATACCTATGGACAAAGAATTTAAAGAATACTTCTATGTATCAAAAGAATATTATGTAAATATTAGCATCTAATGATTGATATGTCAATTATAACGCAATTTATACTTTTATTTCAGTGTTCTGTCAGTTAATTTATTCGCGTATGCTTGGAAATGTTATTAAATAACGTCCATTACCAAAAATAATGGCGTAAAGTGTGAAGTCATTGTGTGACGTCATGCCATGACAGGTGACGTCATACGTGACAGCTTGCTTATTGTATTAATAGATACCCTCCAGTTTGAATGCAGATAAATGTTGCAATTTTTTTTTAAATGCCTGATCCAAGTTTGATTATTATATACTTAAATTTTTGCCATAAATGGTTGCGATGTGTTGACAGTTTTGGTTGAAGTGGATAATTTAATTTGTGGGTGAGATTTTTTTTTTTGTGGCTTTATGGCTTGTTGATGCTGAGATTATTAGAAGCAGGATAAGACTGGGGAAAAGGATTCAGAAAAGGAAATTGGCCATGACCTTTTGTAGGAAGAACCCCAGATTTTTGCCTTTAGTGATTTGGGATACCATGGAAAAACCAAAATCTGGGTACCTGGATGGGGATTTGAACTCGCATTCACCCTAATGTGATACCATATTGTTACCACTTGTTACTTTCTCGCCACGTTCAGTCGGGGTAATTTGAATTTTGGTGAGCTAATTGTGTCACTTGAAAACAATAATAATATTTTTGCTGAATATTCTCACCCTCATGAAGAACTAATATTGGTAATGGGTAGGGTAAATATAAAGAAAATAAAAATTATACCAATTAATGGGGCTTCAGAGGTAAGCATGTAGAGGTTCTCACTGTACTATTGATGGCTCTCTAGCAATTCTATCACTGATGATGCTTTGGGTTTTTCTTCATAGTTGAACAATGCGAATTTCCCAGATGGTGAACTTAGTTTGTTGTCCATTAAGTACTTGGGAGGAAACTCCCACGTGAGTATGTTATTGCTGTCCTGCTGGAATATATCTTGAATGTTAATTCTGCAGGAATCTTACCTGGTCTTGACTGATATCCTGAATGTATTATTTATTTTTTTTCACTTCAAGGATTATGCATTAATGCCTGTTTCGTCTCCACTTTTTACTTTTGTACAGTGTCTTCCAAGGTCTACCAACGTGTCTGCTTCCCACTGGTTTGTACTGCTTTGCTAGAAGTGGAAGCCTTTCTTAATACTTTCTTTCAATATTCAGCCTAGCCATGATTCTCTGTATTATATTGTACATATCAAATCCTTACCAAATTTCTTGTATGGTAAAACCTTTCACCTTCCTAAGAAATCTCATTTCTCCACCTAAATTTTACTTTCACCTCTTTCTTTAGTTATGCCAGATTCACTTCCATACAGCAGAGTCAGGACAGCCATCTTGTTATAGAATTTTATTTTCGCTGGTCATTCCTGTTTTCAAGAAAGGAGATCAGAGAGAGCCTAGGAATTATTGACCAATATCTCTAACATCTGATTGCTGTAGAATTCTGGAGCATTTTATATGCTCTAACATTATGAAGTTTATAGATGAAAAAGAGTTACTTATCCCATACCAATACAGATTTTGGAAGAACGGATCGTGTGAAACACAACTGGCCCTATTTTTTTCATGACGTTATGAAAGTTATCGACACAGGTTCACAAGATGATACAATTTTCATAGATTTTCAGAAAGGTATTGACTGTACCATACAACTGACTTTTAGCGAAGATGTGAGCATACAGTATATGTGATCAGATTTGTGAATGTGTAAGCGATTTTCTAACTGGTCAGTCACAGTATTTCATTGCTGACGGGAAAGCCTCTTCTAAGCCAGATGTTACTTCCAGCATTCCCCAAAGAAGTGTAATTGGACCACTTCTTTTCCTAATTTTTATAAACAATCTTGGTGACAACCTTAATTGCAGGCTGCAGTTGTTTGATGATGATACACTTGGCTTTAGGGAAGTAACATGCTCTGATGATTGCTTAGAAATTCAGCACAATCTGGATGTTATTTCAGAATGTTACCATAAATTGCAGCAAGCACTTAACTGCAAAAAGTGCAAAGCAATGTAAATAAGTGACAAAAAGAATTTGTTTCTTCAAAAGTACAATTCAGTTGTCGATATGGTTGATTCCCTGAAGTATCGAGCCATAATAGTTCAAAGCAACATGAAATGTTACTTGCACATAACTTCTTTTGTAAGCAAATCCAATTCTAGATGACAATTCATAGGTCGTATTTTGAGAATTTTTAATGCTCATACAAATAAAATAGCGTACAAAACACTATTGAGTCCGCATTTGGATTACTGTTGTGAAGTTTGGGACCCACATCACAAGGAATTGATTGACACATTAGAGAAAGTACAGAAGAAAGCCGCTCGATTCCTGACAGCTAGTTACAGTCCCTACGTAAGTGTCACAGAACTGATACGTATACTGGGCTGGGATTATTTGGCAGACAGACACCGTCATTTTCATTTCAATTTATTGGAGAATATATCAAAATCTTTAATTTATGAGTGCAATGAAATACTTCTCCCGCCAACCTACCTAGGTCGCAATGACCGGAGGGATAAGATTAGAGTAATAAGATGCGGTATTGCTGCTTTTTATGTATACTTTCTTTCTTCGTTCTGTTTGGGATTGGAATGCACAGAATTAGGATTGGTGCTTAGCACCCTCTGGCACACAGAATATTTGTTAATTGCAGAGGATGCATGTGGATGTAGAACATCCTGGTGATCACTGCCCTCAGTGAAGACTGCGGCTGTAGTAAGGTTGGGTGTTCAGTCATTCGAAGACGGAGTAATGGTACATTTGTTAGTGAATTATGACATATAAACACAGCATATAAAGCAAAAATGGTTTTAGGTGAAATAGGTTGGTGTAGTGAGGTGGGTGTAATTAGAAGGTCTGCAAGAATGAAGCTAAGTGAAATAAGTTTTAAAAAGTAACTAATTTAGTTACTGTAACATTGTTATGATATGTTTTAATGATGTAGGAGACATAGAGTGGGATGTACAATCATTTTTCCTTACAATAAAATTGATACAAGATACCACATTCAAAATTATAAGTTTCCTGCAATATTTGAATATCATTGCAGATACCCCAGTGTTTCCACAAATTTCACATTGTCTGATTCATTTTATGATTAGGCAGTAATGTCTTCACAGTGAGGTTATGGCAAGAGTCTGTCACTAGTTGGTATACTATGAAACGTGGTGGGTGAACAGTAATACTGTGGGTTTTCATTTTGGAGGATGTGGTTCGAATCCCTGTCTGGCCGTCTAGATTTGGGTTTTCTATGGTTTCCCCAAATCTGGGAAAATAATTGGAAAAGGTTGCGGCTGAATTCCTTCCTGTTTCTTGTCCCCTATCACATCTTGCCTTGACATCAATAAGGCATAAAGCAATAGGCAAGAGAATTTTTTTTTTTTTTTTACTGCTTTACGTCTCTCAACAACGAGGTCTTTAGAGACGGGAAATGATGGGGGGCAAGGATCGGGGCAAGGAATTGGAAGGAATTCGGCCATGGCCATTTGAAGGAAGCATCCCGGCATTTGCCTGGAGTGATTTGGGAAACCATGGAAAACCCAAATCTGGATGCCCGGACGGGGATTCAAACCACCGTCCTCCCGAATGCGAGGCGAGAACGCTAACCATTACACCGCCTCGCTCGGTGGGCAAGAGAAGAATGTTGTTATACTGTGATGTAAATGTTGTCATCTGTATGTTAATTTGGGTATTGTTAATATTTAGTAGTGGGTGAGAGATGATTTTATCATTCGTGTAGGTTAATTTTTTGAGCCACCTAATTAGTAAACTATAATGAGGGTAAACTGTGATGCAGTTTTTAGCTTCGGCTTAGTGTGTGCTGTAACAAAAAAAAAAATAATAATAATAATAATAATAATAGAATATTTGGAACTACTTTTTTATATATTATTTTTTCTCATTTTGTAATACCATATGACAGTAAAAAACCTTTTTTGCTTTTATTTTTAATTTTTATTCCATAATTATATGAGACTGTATATCTTATGTATTTTTTGAATTTGAATTGATAATTAGTGAAAAAAATTTTATAGTGACTATTATCAAAGCTATTAAGCCCTTTCGAGAAGCAATAGTTAACTGCCCCATAATTAAAAGAAAGCCTTTTTTAGATTTAAAATATGTTCTTGCCATTTTCATCAATAATGTAATTGAATTAATGCTTATCCTCGCATGAAAATGTAAAATCAACTTGTTTTCCAGAATAGCTTCACTTATTTTTATTTTTGAAAAAAAAGGCTGTAATTCATTTGTTTGTGACTCCAAATTTGATTGTATTCTAATGGTGTGGTATTTTCAATATTATTACTCTTGTTGTGTAATTAGAGGTTATTTAAACATTTATGGCCTATTAACGGTAAAGTGAGTTAAAAAATTTACACTTTTAGTGTGGTTATAGTGTGTAGTCCTTTTGTGACTACAATTTGTTGTTAACTATAAGTGATCATAATATGCCAACATAAATTTATTTTATTTTCTAGGGGTGATCACAACCGTCTGAATATCATCCACACTTATAAGGAGGAGTGTATCATACCTGAACTTGTAGGAACCATTGTAGAGGAGAAACCAGCCTGCTCTTACACCGATAACCAACAAATTGATAGGAATGAGTTGCAATTTCCATGCCAGATATGTGGCAAATCCTTTACATTTTTTGGGTTTCTTAAGCATTACGAAAATATTCATTCATCCAAACGTCGATTTCAATGTGAAATTTGTGGAAAATGCTATAAAAAGTCAGCACGTCTTAAAAAACACGAAAGAAGTCATTTAGATTCACATCCATTTCGATGTGAAACATGTGGAAAAGCGTTTAGAAAGCCTTCTGGTCTTAAACAGCATGAAGTACTTCACACAGATACTCTTCCATTAGAGCCTGAAGTAGGTAAAAAATTCTGTAAGCAGTCGGTGACTCTTAAAGAAGATGAGAAGAGGCATAGAGGTGCACCTTCATCTGAAGCATGTGGACAATCTGTAAAACATTCTCTGGATCTTAAAGTACATGAAATAATTCATTCAGGTACAAGACCTTCACCTAGTGAAGAAGCTGGACAATCCTTTAAGCAGTCGGCAATTCATAAACGAGATGAGAGTGATCTTGCAGTTTCACCTATGTGTGAAGTGTGTGGAAAATCCTTTAATCATTCTGTGGATGTTAAAACGGGTAAAATAGATCATGCAGATGCACGCTCGTTACCTTGTGAAGAAGAAGTAAAATCATTGAAACACTGTATGACTCTTGAACAAGATGAGAGGAGTCGTACAGATGCACCTGCACCTCAAGTGTGTCAATCATTCTTTAAAAAATCTTTCAGTCTTAAACTAGATAAAGTTAATGGAAGTGGACGATCGTTTCCATGTAAAGTATGCAGAAAATGCTATAAACAGTCTCGTATTAAGGAACATAAAAGATTTTGTACAGATCCACGTCCATTTCCTTGTAAAATATGTAAAAGAGCCTTTAAAAACTCTTCGTCTCTTGAACAACATGAAATTACTAAGCATTATAGTCTCAGCACATTACTAACTGAAATATGTGTAAGGTGCTATAAGCAGTCTGGAGTTCTTAAACCTCATGGAAAAGTTCATAAAGGTAAACACAAAATTCCGTGTGGATTGTGTGGAAAATTCTTTAAAACATTCTTGGGTCTCAAACAACATAAAATGATTCATAAAGTTACACCCCCTTTACTGTGCAAAGTAGGTGAGAAATCCTGTAAAAAGTCTATAACTCCTAAATAAGATGATAGATGTCATACATATGTGCCTCCATTTCCTCCTGAAATGTGTGAAATGCCATATGAAAGTATCCTTGAAGATGCACACCAATTTCTGTGTAAAATATGTGGAAGGACTTTTGAAAATTATAGTCTTTTGAAGAGATTTTAAAGATTTCATTCACATGCAGGTGCATGCAATTTTCTATGTGTGGCTTGTTGAATATCTTTTAAACCGTATGTGACTTTTAATGAACATATGAAAATTCAGGCTGATGCACATCATTATCTTGTGTAGTTTGTGAAGAATCATTTAAACATCTTAGGGGTCTTAAATGACATAAAAGAATTTGTACGGGTGCATTAATGTTATCATGTGGAATATGACACAATTCCTTAATATAGTCAAGGCTCAAAACAAACAATCAAAGAATTCATACAGACGAACTGTCATCTACCGCTGAAATCAGGCGAGTGTTCAAAAATCCACCGATGAACAGAGGTGGATGAATTATGCTTTTATATAAATTTTGTGGAGTTTTCTATCTGTATTTTTGATATCTTAAAACCATCAAGGAAATCATGCGGCTGAATGCTGCTTTTGGTATAAAGTATTTAGAAAATTGACCCTACAACCTTCAGTTTTTTAACGTTATTGAAGTATTCCAATGGGCCTAGATCCATTTCTGTTAATGGGGAATTTTTTTTACAGCTTTTCCGTGTGAAGATTGGAAAAAAATGCACTTTCTGGCACAACTAAAAGTATAATACAATTAATTCTATTTAATAAATATTCTCTGTAAAGGGAGTGATGTTAGAAATCTACTTCACACTTAGATCCTATTTTTGCATTTTTGTCACAATGTTATTTTCTACCCATAGGGTTGAAATGATTATTTACTGTATAGTAATTTTTTGTGTTACAATTTACTATTACATCTATTTACATTGCAGGGAAACTGTTGAACTACATGAAAGAATTTATATTGCTGAACACATGTTTCTATATTAACTGTTTGGGAAACCCTTTAAACAGATTGCAGCTTTTAATCAGCTTAATAGAATCCATTAAGTTTAATTACCAGTGCCTTGTAAAGTATAAAAAATTAGTTTATACAGAATTCCTGAAAAGAAAAAATCATATGTTATGTTTTTATCCAAATTTCCACCTAAGAACTAAGAATTAATTTTATGGAATGTTGTTAAGGAATTTTGATATATTAGAAGCTATAATAAAAAAGAAACAGCTTATGACTTTTTAGGTATGAAGTGTTTGATTGAATATTGTAGACTGTTAACATTATTTAAGTGCTCAAATAGTTGATACTTGTTTATTTTTGTTACAAATGAAAGCTTATTTCTCTGTGAAGTAAATGTAAAATGTTTATAATTTGGAAGACTATTAATGAATATTCTAAAATTTTCCTGTAAGCTATGTGAAAAATATTTACAATATCTTGTACCGTGAAAAAGCATCATAAAATACATGGTATTTACCACGTTTTGTCTTTTCTTCAAACTTAAGTATCCTATTTTTATATATATAACAGAATATTCTCCTATACCAATAATTTTGTTTACTAAATTGTAATGATTGTCATCTTTTAACGTGTTGTGGTATATGTTACTGTTGTATCGAATTATTATATTGTAATTATAAAGATGTATCAATCTGTTTTGAGAAAATCTGGTTTTTTCACTATGAAGTAATGTGAGATATTTCTGTGAAGTCAGGTGGTAATTCTTTGTATTAAGTTATTAGCTCAGTAGTTGCATTGCAAGGCAATGTATTTTCGTTTTTTCACGTTAACTGTTTGTCTATAAATAATGTTTATGAGTTATTCTTTTGATAAATGATTTTTTTTTTTTTTTTGGTAACCATATAATGGGTAATTGACTATTCTAACAGATGATGTCAACCAAAAGTTAGTATCCAATACATCAATTTTCTGTTGTCCCAATGAATATTCCTGTATGGATAGCATGTATTGATTTGTTGGTACTGTAATACCTCCTTACTTGCATTTATAAATTCAAAGATAACTAATATTCTATATTTTCTATTCTAAATCCTGGCATTTTGACAATCCTTTTTGGATTTAATTTATAAATTTATCAGTATATTATTGTTTGACATATATTGCAATTTAGATAGTAAGATAAGTTTTCACAGGTTCTCAACTATACGTACATTTTTTCTTGGCACCATTTTTCACAGTAAATTTTTTCAAAAGGTGTCATTGATTGTGTTAAATTTGTTAATTAAGATATGCTTTATCATCTTTGAAATAAATAGTACTTCTAACCAGACAGTAAAGAAATATTTTGACTCCTATGAGTTTAATCTAATTTGACCATATAAGTCACATTTGGTAATTCGCCATCAGTTTATATTTTCTAAAAAATCTTAAATACTTCATAAGTATTTGAAGCTGATAAAACAATAAAAGATGGGGTTTCAATTAGTGAAATGAAAGGTAATGCCAAACATAAACCCAACACAATTTAATAAATTGCTTCACAACACTGTGAGTCTGAATAGTGCTCAAAGGTTACTTATACTAACTGCCATCGCAGCGCTTCGTGGTTAACCAGGAAATTTCAAATGAATAACTGCACTGTCTTTACTTGCAATTTTGTTGTTAGAAGAAATTTTATATAAACAATACGAGTTTTATTTTATTTGCATTTATAGTTTTAAAAGAATGTGCAACTGTGATGTCTGCTAAAATGCAATTGTCTGTTGTGTATCACGGATACGAATTATCAAGCAAGGTAGAGATATATATAAAATTCGAATGTGACATTCGTTTAAATTTATATGTAGCTTTCTGTTGATTTATGATTACTAGCTACAAAATTCTTTCTTGCAAGGGGAACAGCATACGACCTCTACACTGTTTTTTTTTTCTGTAGCAAAGTGATTACATAACATTCATAATCAGTTTTTAAATGCGATTTGCTGTTGAAAAATGACACCTTTGAATTTCATTATATTGTATGCAATACAAACAACATTGGAAGACAGGAGGATGGTGAAGAGGGTTCTTGGAGTGTACAAGGTATACATTGGTGATTATACATGGAAAGATATTGGTGTAATAATTAAAATTAATGCACGGGAGGGAAAAGATGACCATAAAGACAAGCTTGCACTCTATTTCAGGCACAAATGATGTAGGATGATTTTTTTTTTTAAGGTAAATGTGTCAAGGTTACTAAGAGAAATGAATAATTTACCAAAATCGTTGAAAGAATTTAAAGTTGAAATTTATAGAGGCCAAATATACGAGGGAGCAGGAAAATGTGGGGTGGGAGATAGGTGTGTAAGGAAATATCCACTGTAGTGGGTGCTAGTTTGCAATTAAATTAGGGTTATATTTTATAGTTCTTTGATACAAATAACATTTGAAATAAAACAATCTCACACATATCATTCAAGTGGGTAGAATTTATTGAACAGTTTCCTATATATATATATAAGGCTGCTGTAGGCCGAAATATTGCGCTTCTCTTGTATTTGTTTTTTGTTCGTCGTCCCAGCCGCCTTCATCTGTGATAAGTGTTGCGTCATATTTCCCTATCCTTCCTTAATTTTATTGCCTTAAAGCTTTTTCGTGCTCATTGTTTATATATATATATATATATATATATATATATATATCCGCAGTGTCGTACAAACCAGATTGATAGTTACCATAAAAACATGTAACTTCTAGTACGGTACATCCGATTAACAATGCTTATTCACAAGAACAATTGTTTTTTAAAGTATCTTTTTGGAAACACACCAATTTAATTTTTTTTTTTAATTCTATTGTCTGTTAGGAGTGATAGAAACCACAGTATCTTATATCAGCAGAAAAAATCAGAGATGGCAACTGGTGGTGGACGATCGATTTAATTTTTATACACTCTTCTCTGGAACTGATCTCAGTCTCTTGCTCGATTAAATAAAAACAATTTTCAAGGCGATTGATTAGATTTTTTATCTGCCGGTAAATATACGTCACATAGCTGGACGAGAGCACTTTGGTGGGATGACCTTCATAGTGCACACTGGTAACTTTTCATCGCCCTGAAACAACTAATCGGAAATAAAAAAATTGCCACGATCAAGATTCGTTCCAGCGACTACGGGCTTATAAAACAGAGAGCTTGCTCATTGCGCCACGAGTCCATTGACAGTTTCCTGGAGTAGAAAGCATTTGAACACAACTGAATATTTAAATGCCGATTTTCTCTAACATAGTAAATAAGTGAATGTTACTTCTTTGCAACATTACAATTCTGGCCATGAGCTTTCATTGCACACAGTATGAATCTAATTGAAATTTTACAGTTGGTGGCCTCCCCCTAATAGTACTAATGGACTATTGTTACCTGCCTGTGAAATGTGTCTATTTAAGATAAGTATATTTTGTTTGTTTGTGAAATGTGTAGTTAATGAGGCGGTGATAGGTGACTGTGTCGGAATTCACCAAATTAATTGAACCGTTTATTTCAGAAACCAGTAAAGCGCCAAAACTAGAAAAAATGAGTTGATGGTGCCATATTATTCTTTAATGGTAATTGCACACCTCAGTGTCGAAAGCAGTAAAATATCTCCAACTGTTGTTGTCCGACATTACATTTAATTTCGCGTTTACATCAGAAACCAGTCAAACGACTGCGCTTGGCTGGTTTCTGCAGTAAACAATGGGGACATTTTATGTTTCTATGTAGTCAGTGGCAGAGATTTCAGGGCTATCGATCTTAACATTGGACATGTGGTAGGAAAAGGTTTCAGAACTCTGCACTTGTTGGAAAGAGTGATGAGAGGATGCACGAGAGAAGTAAAGGAATTGGGTTACAAAACTTTGGTAAGACCATTGCTCGAATATGGTAGTGTAGTATGGGACCCTCATTTTGAGTATCAAATACAGGAGTTGGAGAAGGTGCAAACAAGGGCTGTTAGATTTGTTTCTGGAAATTATCGCAGAATGCAGTGACAGATATGATAAAGGAGCTGGAATGGGATTCATTGCAAGACAGGAGGAGGATGAGGAGGGGCATGGGAGTGTACAGGGCGTATACTGGCGATGAGGCATGGAAAGATATTGCAATAGGTATGAAAAGTAGTGCATGGAAGGGAAAAGATGACCATGACCACAAGCTGGCACTCGATTTCAGGCACAAGGGTGTGGGAAGATTTTCTTTTTTAGGTAAGGGTGTCAGGGATTGGAATGAGTTACCAAGGGGGAATGATGAATAACCTACCGAAAACGTTAAAAGAATTTAAAGTTAAAATTTGTAAAGGGCTAATGTAGGTGAGTGTAGGAGAGGGGGAAGTTGTTTGTGTAGGGAAATTGCCACCGGAGTGTGTGCTCCATTGCAATTAAATTAAAAGAAAATTTAAAAAATTATCTTCTATAAAGTGGATCGATTCTATTCACCAGTGGAATATATGGAGCTTATACCGAAAGCCAGTAAAACAAGTCGTTTTACTGTACACAGAATTTCCTTCCAAGGTATCAGAAGTTTCAAAACCTGATGGCCTCATTCATCCAACAAGCTTACAGTCTCGGCCGAAAACTCTGGTAGTGGTGTTCCTAAAGACCAATAGAAGAACTTCGTGATATCCACATACAAACAATTTTTTTACAACAGTAATACGCCTCAAAAAGTGGTAGTAAAGCCACTTGTTGATGGAATCATTCAGTCAACTTTCACACTGCTGAAAACAACGCCTGCCCCCTACTTACCTACCAATTTAAATCAAATTGCATTGTGTTAAGGTTCTTTGGTGGGTTAATTTACTACTGCATTTATTAATTAATAAAGTCCACCAAAAACAAGGTTATGTTGATGCTCGTTTATTTTCAATCAAAACAAGTCTGCGACATTCACAAGCATAGTTGTTACAATCCAAAGATGCAATACTGAATACTTGAATTGAATCTAAAACTGAATGAAAACTTGCATGAATGTCTCTGTAACACTGAATTAATACTTAATACAAACTAAAACTCTCTGTCCAGGCGATCTGTTTATATAGAGTTTATCGAAATTACGAGAATTCTTCAAAGGCATCCGCCCGATATTTCTCGATCATTAACAATCACTCAAACAATCAAACATATTAAAAACAATCGGAATTGATACAAAATTAATTAATAACATTACAAAATGATTAGAAATGGTAATTAGAGATACTTGAATACAAAATTATTTACAGAAATCCTTTCAAACGGTAGAAAATCGTCCTGTAGACATCGTAAATTACAGTAATACATGGAAATACAAACTTTTAAGAAATACTCTTGCACCATTCGGTTCTTAAACATATTAAATGGTCTTTAAATAATTTTCTTACCTAAAACAATGTCTATATACACTTATTTACAAGAAATTACAAAATAAACATATCAAATCACTTTCAACCAAACATTAGCTCACTACAAATATTTCACACAGTACAATGCTATTCAAAATTCAGGTATTAGGGCTGTTACAATTGCAATGGAGCACAGGCTCCGGTGGCAATTTCCCTAAATACCCATCTTCCCCCTTTACTGCATCAACCTATATTTACCCTCTACAAATTTTAACTTTAAATTCCTTTAACATTTTCGGTAAGTTATGCATCATTTCCATTGTTAACTCATTGCAATCCCTGACACCCTTACCTAAATAAGAGAATCTTCCCACACCCTTGTGCCTGAAATCGAGTGCCAGCTTGTGGTCATTGTCATCTTTTCCCTTACATGCATTACTCTTAATTCTTACACCGATATATTTCCATGCCTCATCACCAATAAATGCCTTGTACACTCCTATGACCCTCTTCACCCTCGTTCTATCTTCCAATGAGTACCAGAGGCCTACCCTTCAGGAAAAGTAAGTTTGTAAATAGTATCATATAATATATTGCCTAATATTATTAGATAACTTGACTATTATTAATTACTATTAGATGTAATTAATAATTATATCATTTCATTCAAAAGTTTATATTAAATATTGTAGTGCAGTCTGAAATATGTGTTTTGGCCACTCTCAATGCATGTTTAGGATCTGAGCCTTACTTCCCTCGTCATTGTTTTAGATTTCCATCAATATCAAGAAGCGCGAGACATATATGACCTAAGACCTTATCTGGTGGGGTATGAAACCTTTTATGACAGCATTTTACAATGACCTACTACAGAGGCAGAATGTACTGTGGAATTTGTTTATGAGGCTTCAGTAACTCCTACCGTGATGATTGGAGTAACTGATTATTTCATGTGTGTAATTCCATTATATTAATAATGCAGTCTCAATTTCATTAGAAACTTCAGTTTTTCCCAAAAATAGGGGATTTATTTGTAAATCGTAAAAATATGGAGAATTAATACGGCATAAAACCATCTTTGCTCCACTGGTTTACTGCAGTAAACCAGTTAAGAGAATTTTTTTTCGTTCCATTTACAGCAAAATTAAAATAACCAAAATATTTTTTTCTTTGATAAAATAGTTTGTAATATGTACTACTTTCAGCAAAAAATACCAAAGTCACCACCAAAACATGTAATTTTACTGTAGACAGTGTTTTGTGTTTTCCCAAAATTGACAAACCTGGTGCTTGACTGGTTTGTGAAATTAACGATTCAATTAAGGAAAACTTAAAGGGACAGGGAAGGTCACGTCCCGAGTTGGTAAATCACACAATTTGCCATTTCAAATTTAGAACTAGATAAAAAAACTCGGTTCCAATGTGACGTAAGCTTATGGCACCCTCCATTGTCACGCCATGCTGGATATTAGGTATCCTCCACTATTTTAACAAGGGACATAATTTATGGATTCCCCAAGGGAAGATGAGACATCACGCAGGAATATACGGCCAGCTAGAAAATGCGATAAAATTTACCAGACGAGCGGAACCCAGAAAGCTGAACTTTGTTCTTCGGCAGCTTCAAGTCCGTATTTATATTCTGTGGGCCTCTAGGCTATACCTGTGATGTGGACCCTTTTGATTCATAGGCTATCTCTTTGTCGCGGGTCCTTTACGATCCTAGTAAGGATTGTAATCCCAGAGTGTTTTCAATCACGCGGGATTTGCACCAATCTCGCGAGATCCAGAGAGATTGGCGCCAAAAGTCCTTTGATGCGTATATTTAAAACATACTTAATTAAAGCGTTAATAAAATAAATAATAAAATCTTTTAATTAAATTAATAAATCAATTTCAATGTTAAATGATAAAAATTAACAGTTAACAATATTAAATTTTTTAGTATGTCTTAAGTATATTTCGAGGTTTTATATTTTGTTTTTATATTGGAACCAATTTTTTAATAAATAATCAAAAATGGAATACATTCAGTCTTAGG
Source organism: Vandiemenella viatica (assembly GCA_031002005.1). Lineage (NCBI taxonomy): Eukaryota > Metazoa > Arthropoda > Insecta > Orthoptera > Morabidae > Vandiemenella > Vandiemenella viatica. Next base: position 52,192 of record JARYHS010006858.1, read on the forward strand.
TCATATTATGTGCCTTGCAATACATTACATCAGTCTAAAACATCGTAAGCATAATGGCCAAGTTACCAGGTATTTTTTAAATTTTTATTTATTTATTGGTAAGAAAGGAGACTTTCTCGGCGTATGACAAAGCCCTGACGGATTTCGTTGTAAAAATACGAAATTTGGCACTTGAGGAAGACGGCGAAGGCAGCTGTTGAAGTATGGTGTTTATACAACACACTTGGGAGGTACAGCCGTGAAGACTTCATTATAGCTTTTTTTGCTTTTAGTTGAAAATGAGACGGGCAAAACGCTTTTTTCCAGTAATACGTTATTCAGTTATTGCTTCTTTTTTTTAACCGTTAGAAATAACGTATAGTTATTTTATCTGTGGAGATGCTACTAAAATCTCTGCTTAGAAACGCTCTTCTCTTGTTGAAAAAAGCCGCAAATGTCAAATAACCGGATGTGACGAAAATAGCGGCCACAAATAATAGCAAAATAGCCCTGACGTCACGAAAAGCCGCTTATTAGCGTTATTTAGCGTTTAATGATACGTCACCAATAGCGGCTTTCAAGTAAGCGGCTTCCATAGTAACTGTCAGAGACATTATATACGCCTTCGACTTTTGTTTATGTATTTATTTAATAAGTGGCAGTGATGCCTTGGTAAATTAATATATAATTTTAACACGGCCAGCTTTAGCGGTTAGTGTATGACGTGATCAAACAGGAGGAAATGAAGTATAAGTATTTAGGGATGTACGATATATAAAAAGATCCGAAGTGGGCAGTTTTGATTACGTGTTATTATATTTTTCTGTTTGAAACTAAAGAACTTGTGGTAGGAGTTTTTATGAATATATGCAACAAATACAGCATTCCTCGTTGCGTTCTCGTAAAAAACAGAAAATTAACTTTGCTGAAAGTAAACAATTTTTTCAGTCTGGCTATTATTTCGCATTAAGTTTTGTGTGGCTATAGTTATATGTATAGCATACTTTACATATGTTGTAAATGTGTCCCAATAACAGACCAGCTGCAATTTAAATATGTTGTTCAGACATACATAAAAGTAATTTGAAATATAAATATGATTTGCTGTTTGAAACTAATTGAATTGTGGAAATACTAGCGCTTTTCGATGGTTTCTCCATCTGTTGGTTGCTATCGCAGTTAATAACGGTGAAAGGTATTAAAAAGCTGTTTACATAGGTGGTGTCCTCTAGTGATCGCTATCGAAGTTAATAACGCCTTCAACTGGCAAAGACGCTATAACACAGGTACACAGCATGGAGGAAGGAATTATATGGAGGAGAAGTGACGTTAAATCGGTGAAGCAAGCACTAAACTCTCCCGCATGGTGGCAGCACCGGCAGCGACCATATGGCGCTTCCCAACAATTAAGGTGTTCACATTGTGGTAGATGCAGTGATTATTTCATTTAGTATTGTGTATAAGTGTTTAAAAATGCCAGCTTGTGTTGCGTACGGTTGCACAAATAGGCCAGACAGGAAAGAACCTGGAATATCATTTCATATGTAAGTTGAATTGTAATTATCGTTGTTGAAGTGAGCGGTAGACACCGCAAACTTTGTAAACTTTGCAAACTTTGCAGCACGTCTATAAATATTTAGTCATAGCTCTCAATGGGATGACTTTGTTCTCAAATTTTTCTTGGTGTAGTGTAGAAAATCAGCAAACCTTGCTATTTTGCACATAATAGACTAGCATTATTTTTTAACGAGTGTTTAAAATGAGATTTAAAGGGGCGTGTTTTACTTCGCGATTCAGTGAATTTACTATTACGATTTCTTTCGTCACGTTGCTGATTATACTGACAATGGATGATGAAATTAACTGTTATGTGAGAAGCTGTGAGTTTTATTAATTTTTTAAATAGCTATTTCAGGCCATTGACTTAGGTTATTTTTAAAGCTTCATATAAGACTTGTTTTTGTTTGTAAATACGTCTATACCTATTTTTACCGATTTTGAAATCTTTCTCATCTATTTATGTCGAAACAGGTTCATGCAGAAATAAAAATGGGCTTCATAAATAAAGAAGTTATTGGCCTTTGAACAAAATAAATTTGGGGAATGTGTTTCTAATTTAGTCTCTTTTTTTTTTTTTTGCACAACATTCTCCCCCCCCCCCCCCCCGTATCTAAATCTAACTGAGAGATAATTTTTTTACAATTGTCCTAATAAGTAGGGCTGTGAAATTAGACAACACATCTTGATCAAGAGAATGTTCATTAAGGTGACTGAATAAACATTTTATTTCTGGTACCAGCCTACAAAATGTCTGGGTTGCTCATCCCTAGAGTGGGTCCTCTTACTTTTTTTCTGGTCTAGGACACATTCAGACTAACCACAAGTTGGTAGTAATAAAACTGAAATATCCATTCTGCATGTCAACCATGTAATCAGTGTGGCTTTGACAGAATTAATTTTTGGTCCAGCCTGCATCCAAACCTAAACCCCTCAATTTGGATGTTGTATATCCCCCAAACTAAGCAAGATATCGAAAACATTTATTCCTTATTATCGAGTTTTTTCGTCGTGTTACATAAGAATCCATCATTAAATTTGACTTTTGCGAAATTTTTCTTCTGTATTTCAACTAGACACACCTCACTTTTGAGACAGTATATCTCGAGAACTAGGTGGAATATTGAAACATTTTACTCTTTATTTTTTATTTGTCTCGTCTTTTTAAATAAAATTCATCATAAAATTTGACTTTGAATAATTTTTTCTTCTGAATTTCAACCAAAACCATTTCACATTTGAGACAGAATATCTCGAAAACTAAGCAGGATATCAAAAAATTTTATTCTTCATTTTTTATTTGTCTCATCGAGTTACATAATAATCCATCACCAGATTGCGGCGTCACGTTTATCCTACAGTCCCCTTGAGGTGTTTGTACATATTCCTCGTGTTTGTTGGGAAGCGGTCAAGCCCCCACCACTCCGGCCATGCCCCCCCACTCCTCCGCCGGCCTGCTTCACTCCCATGCGTGGTAAAGGTCTCTTGCGTCGTCTCCATATTATTCCTTCCTCCATGGTACACAGCTGTAACAAAAAGCATAATCAAGTGGTTTTCGATGGAAGGATGGATGATGAAAACCAGTTTAATGGTCACTAAGTCATAGAGAGATGATAAATTTTGGACCCTATCGCAAATAACACCTGCAAAGCAATATTTAACGTCGTCAGTTGTAGCGACATCTGTTGGTCGATATCGCAGTTAATAACGCTTAAAGGTATTAAAAAGCGTTTACATAGGTGGTGTCCTCTAGTGATCGCTATCGAAGTTAATAACGCCTTCAACTGGCAAAGACTCTATAACACGGGTGAACAGCTGTAACAAAAAGCATAATCACGTTGTTTACTATGGAAGGATGGATGCTGACCTTAAAACCCATTTAATGGTCATTAAGTTGTAGAAATATGATAAATTTTGGACCCCATCGCAAATAATATATGCAAAGTAGTATTTGACGTCGTCAGTAGTAGCGACATCTGTTGGTCGCTATCGCGATTAATAACGCTCAAACCTATTAAAAAGCGGTTTACATAGGTACTTAGGTAGTGTCCTCTAGTGGTCGCTATCGAAGTTAATAACTATTATTTTGCGATGGTAGTGTCATCTACTGGTATCTATTACAATTAATAACGGTGAGAGCAGCAATGAGCGGTGACTGATGCACTCGTAGCGGACGGTCGACAAAAAATTACAGCGCTGTCAGAGGGAGGTGCTGACAGTTATTTGAATAACTCCAGTTATCGTTTTGGCCGTTACTTGCTAAACGCCAATTTTAAAATAACGATTATTTGTAGCCGTTTAGTTATTTGTGACCCATCTCTAGTTGAAATAATAACAAGGAGTTGAAACGACATGTGCTTTTCACACCAAAATAATGTATGATGGTAAATCATCGCAAGAGGGATTAATCGAAAGCCAGAGCGGCACATGTAAGCAGACGGCTTTCGTCAAAGAACATGTGTTTCAATGCATTGAGTCGACGGCCTAAACCAGGGATGGAGAACCAGTGGCACGCGTGCCAATGATGGCACGCGACAAAATAATTTGGGCACGGCATTAATTAAATAGGATCCTAATCGATATAAATAATTTATTTTTTCGTCCACATAATTTGCGATCATAGTAACAAAGATCATGAGATAACGAAACTACCGGTCCCGAAAAAACTACAGATTGCCAAAAGTGATAGATTTCCAGCGAATTTATGACCGAACGGACTGCGTGAGCAAGTGCAGGTAGCGCAGCGGCGGGAGGAGCGCTAACTTATTCACTTGTTTTGTTAACGTCGCTGACTGCTTTTACCAATTAAACAAGGTTCTTGTAGTTTATGAACTAGTTTGATTAACACAGCAGCTTGTTTAAGTTTGTTTGACTTCAATTTACTACTATTCAAAACAAAAAGTGCCAGATCTACATCTACATATATACTCTGCAAATCACAAAACTGTGGGTGGCAGAGGGTGCTCAGCACCAAACCTAATCTCTTTGTTGTGCATTCCAATCCCTAATGGTACGAGGAAAAAAGGAATTCATATAAGAATCAGTGCGGCACCTTATTTCTCTAATTTTATCTTTCCTGTCATGCCGACCCAAATAGGTTGGTGGACGAAGTATTTCACTACACTCGTAAGTGAAAGTGGGAGTACGCATGTTTACCAATAAGTTTAAACGAAACGTGTGTCGTCTATCTACCAGAGACTCCCAGCCTAGTCTACTAATCAGTTCTGTGACGCTTTCATAAGGACTGTAGCAAGCGGTCACGAATCGAGCGGCTCTTCTCTGTACTCTCAATCAGCCCCTTACGAAACGGATCCCAAATGGCACAACAATAGTCCAAATGTGGACGCACAAGAGATTTGTACGCTATCTCCTTTGTTTGTTCATTACAATTTTTCAAAATTCGACCTAGGAACCGCAGCCTAGAATTAGCTCTACCTACCAACGTATTAATATGTAAGTCCCATTTCATGTTCCTTTGTACTGTTACTCCCAAATATTTCATAGAATGACCACATCAATAACTGAACTGTTTACCTCGTATTTCTGAACAATTGGATTCTTTTTGTTAGTTATGCTCATTGTCTTACACTTTTTACAATTTAGTGTGAGTTGCCACTCAGCGCACCATGGAAAAATAACATCCAGATCACGCTGAATTGCTAAACAATCGGCCAAATTCCTTACTTCCCTGTAAATAACCGCATCATCAGCAAACAATCTAAAAAGGCTTTTCACTTTGTCTCCGAGATCGTTTATAAAAATTAAAAAAAGAAGTGGTCCTATTACACAGATAAGTGTAATAGGGAATTTCAACCTTGGTGGACTGAGAAATATGGCATGATTAATAAAGGTAATAAAGCGGTGTGTGTTTTGTATTGTGGAACAGTGGTATGTAGAACATCGTCTGTAAATCGGCACTATGAAACAATCACAAATCTCTTTGTCAAAAAAGCTAACCAGAACAAAAAGAATTCATTGCTTGTGCAATTAAAGATAGAAATAAACAGTCGACGTCAATGATTAAGTATGTTAGCGAGGAATATACTGGTGCCGAAAGTTTTTCTGCTGCAAATGTTATTGCTCGACATGGTAAAACTTTTAGCGAGGGAGAATTTTTGAAGGAAACCTGGTTAACATGTGCCCCATCACTTTTTGAAGACTTTGAAAATAAAGATAAGATAATTCAGCGTATCAAAGATACTCCTTTATCCAGAAACACAATAAAAGATAGAATACTAAAACTGGCATAAAATATGAAAGAACAACAAACAAATGATATCAAGTCATCTCATTTTATATCGCTGTGTCTTGACGAAAGTACTGATGTAACTAAATCTGCTTGCTCGTTTAGCTGTTTTTGTTCGATATTGTGCGGTTAATGAGATCAAGGAAGAATTAATTGCGATAACATCGTTACCAACAACTACTAAGGGTACAGATAATTGTACGGCTGTTAAAAATTTACTTGCTGAGAAAGAAGTAGATTTAAGCAAAATTGTTTCGATAACGACTGATGCTGCTCCAAGTATGGTGGGCAAAGTAAATGGTTTTATCAGTTTATTTCAAACACACATAGGACATCCGATTCTCGAATTCCACTGCATCATGCATCATACATCAACAAGCCTTGTGTGCAAAAGGTGGATTCACCTCCCTTGTAATATAATGGGCGCGGTCACAAAAATAGTGAACCTCATATCGTCGCAGGCTTTAAATAAGCGAAAATTTGACGCCTTGTTGGAAGAAGTGAACTCGTGTACAATGGCTTACTGATGTATAACAAAGTTCGCTGGTTGAGCCGCGGTAACGTATTTCAAAGATTTGTTGTTTGTTTGGAAGAAATCGGACTGTTTTTACAAAATGAGGGAAAAATTGAACAATATTCACAGTTGGTGGATGTTATCTGGCTTTCAAAATTAATGTTTTTTACGGACATGTACCAGCATTTCAATGAATTTAACGTGAAGCTTCAAGGCGCAAACAAAACAATTATCGTTATGCTAGATCTCATTCGTGCTTTTGAGGCTAAACTGCAAATTTTCAGTAACGATATTATTACCAATAATTACAATTATTTCCCAAACAAAAATAAAAAAAAACCCAGAGATTTGGATGTACACGAAAAACCAGAACAATTAAAACTCACTAAAGAGTTATCTTTAGTAATTAATTCTTCAATTGAAGAATTTACATCGAGATTTTTTCAGTTCAAAGAATTGTCGGAAACACTGAAGTTTATCATGTATCCTGATATAACTACACCTGGTAAACTGAACTTGTCTAAATTTAATTGGTTGGAAATTGAATAAATGGAGATGTATCTGATTGAGTTCCATTGTAGTTCAATATGGACTCAAAAATTTATCGAAATGAGGAAGGAGTTGGAATTAAATGAATTAGCAAGACTATCAAGCAATGTGAGTAAAATTGAGAACACCATCATTATGAAAACTTGGAATTCAATTCCAGACACATTTAGCTGTCTTAAGAAGCTGGCTTTCGCTATATTAACAATATTTTCATCTACCTATGTGAGTCATTATTTTCAGAAATGAATAGCATTAAAGACTCTCTTCAGAACCTTTTGTCAGATGACACCACTTCAGCTTGCATTCTGCTAAAAGTAACGAACTAAGAACCTATATAAACTGTTTGGCATCTAATTTGCAACAACAGAAATCGCACTAGTTTCATCTACGTAAATAAACACAAAACCTTAGACGTAATACTTGCTAAATATAAAAAATGTAAATTTCTGGCTGCAAATATAATGTTTTAAGATGATAGTATTTAGTTTTATTTATTTTCCCATTAATCACTGAGACGTGATTGTTTACTGGCACGCCATTGCTTCAGTCAACATTTCCTCAGAAAAAATGGCACGTGGAACAATAAAGGTTCGCCATCCCTGGCCTAAACAATAAGTTTGATAGCTGGTAAATAAATAGGTATGCGATCATGAAAATTACGATAGCATTAGTTTCGTATCTACGAATTATCAAATTTTCATCTTCAAATACAGGAAATTGTCACAATTTATCTGCAAATACATAAAGTGTGAATAATGAAACTGTGAATAAAAAGCTTTAATTGTGAAGTTCACATAAACGTGTGCGACACATAAAAATTACTTATTACATATTTAGAAAATCGTACTAAAGACGCAACATAAACTCAATATATAGAAATGAGTTCTCAAAACAATCGTAAGTTTTAATGAATACGTAAAAGTGTATTTACTTTCGAATGACGAAGGTTGACAGAGGTATTGGCAAACATTATTTCCGATAGAGACCGAGTGGAGCCGGAAAACAACGACGGGGCAGCGAGTCAAGCAGACTGACACGCGTTTCCGCCGGATTTTGCGGATTGCGGATCCGCTTAATTTTGTGCGGGATCCCGTGGGACTGCGGATTGCTGGATTGCAATTCCTAGCCCCTAGACTATAACCGTGGTGTGGGCCTGTACAGTGGCGGATCCAGGATTTTGGTTTGGGGGGGGGGGGGGGGCTAGGATCTTTTTTTTTTTTTAATTGCTTTCGGCCGCTAAGGCCATTTAGCCAGCTCAATGTGATCATATTTTAGCTTCCTGTGAACAATTAGTCATCCAGTGTACATCGTATCTTTCTATGTATGGACACCACAGGACGGACAGGACATTCACATAGACACACAACACTTAACATCCATGCCCGCGGCCGGATTCGAACCGGCGACCTTCGGTACGTGGAGCTCTAGCACTCTAGCCCCTACGCTACCGAGGCCGGCAGGGACTAGGATTTGGCTTGTTTGGTTTGGGGGGGGGGGGGCTGACTCGGGCAAGGAGAGAAATCTCACATTTTTTCCGAAATGCCGCCCTTATTAAAACAGTGGAGCAAAAAAAAAAAAAAAAATCCCAAAATCGGTGTCGTCGGGGATGACCTTGGTGCTTTTGGGGGGGGGGGCTTCATCCCCCAGCCCCCCCCTGGATCAGCCACTGGGCCTGTATATAGTAATGTCGATTACTTAAAATTATCTTTTAATGCAAAATGTTGAATAATGTAATAATGGTAAAAATATTCTAGAATAACTTACTGAAGAACCGAAAGTTCATGACGTGCTTTCTGTATCGTTTCCGAGAGTTCAATTTGTTTACTGATGTTCGACAGATAAGGTGCTGCCTATTTCAGCAAACACCCTCAGCAAAAGTCTGCGGATTAACAAACTCAAAGGTTTTAGTAACAACATGAATCAGGAGGCCTATTTATTAAGATGAAGCAAACGGTAACAGATGATTAACGTCACCAAAGCACGCAATAGAGAAAGATTAAAAAGACAATACTGATTATTCAAATACTCATTTCGACAAGATGACACCGACTAATATATTTTTATATTTGTACTAGCTTCGAGCCCGTCAAAAATGATGGTTTGAATGCAATATCCTGGCAGTTCAATTTTTTACAGTTGGTTAATTATACAGAATTGATATTACATAATGCTAATTGCCTTCATTATGCAATGTTCTACATATTTCATTTGCAGTTCACTTAGCCATACAGTAGTAACTTCTACTGAATTAATGACGCCGGAAGTAAAGAACCAATAAAATTAAATCAAATTAGGAATTCCAAAAACTTTTGCTATTCATGTAATACCAGTTTTATTCCTGGTCCAGGCACAATTCAGCACGTTAAATATGGAATACTTTCACCCGCATTAATGAATAGTTTTAGTAGAATGGCGCTTATGAAAGCAGTTTAATTGGTTTGTAAAACTCATTTCAGAGTGAATTATGCTGTAACAAAATGTGTCAGCTGCGATTCTGGTCAATTTAAGCACAACCTCCACTAATATTGCATTCGAAAATCATGGCTACTATTACCCTCATATGAATAATGATGGGCATCACCTATGATGGTAGTAGGAATTTATTCAGGAAAAGTTCAGATCTAGTGGATATCGCGATTCCGGCCAAAATAACATTCAGTAATGGCGTCATTATACTGCTGTAGTCAATCGCAAGACATATTATTTTCAAGCAGTTAATTCCCGTTGTAATACAGCTGTAAGAGCAGGAATTAAGTTGTATTACAGCCTGGACCGGCATAGTACAGTGAAATGTACTACGGAAAATATTTCTAGAAGATCTTGCGTTTTTACCATGGCAATTCCTGGCGTAATCGCAATCTCCAGTAATCACGATTTATTTACTTTACTTGATTTTACTTTAAATGACAGAAAGTATAATATCAAAATGGATAAACATGAACAAAATACCACTAACGAAAGTGTTCAGTAAAAGATGCAAAAAGGAAACTAAACCGTAATAAATAAACTTCTAACAGCATGTGAACATCGCATTTGTTTGGACGCGCAAATCGCCACTGCGCATGCGCGAGAGTTAGAGCCTGCATCACAGATTTAACGTCCACTTCTCCTCCATATACTTCCTTCCTCCATGTTTAACATAGTGCTTACAACTGATGCAGATAAAATAACGTAAATATTGAACAACCTTCTCCTTACATTAATTATACATTTGGCTGTCGTAGATAAATAAAATCAGTCTGTAAATTTTAAACGAATTGTACTAATTGTAACTTTTTTGACATATAATTCCCTTGCATTAATTTTTTTCCCTGCTCTCAGTAATTTTAATATCGTTGTTGAATTGCGAGTGTCACATGGCTTCTTACAGAAAATAGTCATATCTTTCCACGATTTAAATCTGATAAAAAGTTATCATAAATCTCATTTTAAAGCTAACACATGTATCCAAAAACTAATGGTATCATACATAACTGGTAGTAGGAATTTACTATGGAATAGCTTATAAGGAGAAATGAATGAGTTCATCTTTAATGATATCTTTCGTTATATGAATACGTTACTCTGGTTAGATTATCGGAGTATTTGGTTAGGATTTTAAAATAAATAAATGCATTTCACTTTAGATGATGGAGACTATAATTTTGAAAGCGGATAAGTGTTATTTATTTGACTAATACATTTTGCATTACGTTTCTCCAAGTTTTGTAATAAACATCATAGTTTCTTACCATCTGCCAAAAAATTTCTTAGGTTATAGTTTAACATAGTCCTTGTAACTGATACAGATAAATAGCGTAACTATTGAACCTCCTTCCCCTTACACGAATATCTGCATTCTAGCTGTAAATAAACGAAAAGCAAGATGATGGTACGAATGTAATATGGTGGCTGTTGATTGGCGAGTGAAGGCTGACACGTGACCGTTGTCTAGCCAATAGCTGTAGTAGCTACAGACGACGTACCCAGACTCCAGATTAGCGTTTTATATAATAGTATGTGTTGCGGGATCCTAGGCTACAGCCTAGGTAACCTATGCCTAAATGCGGCCCTAGACAACTTGCGAGATTACTTCGTAACGACTCCGAAACCGTCAGCTTCCCCACCTCTGAAGCATATCACAGAAGATTATTAAAAATCTCTAACCTAACAACAAATCCAACAGACCTCTTTAAACTGGAAAGAAAGATTTTTGAGGTTATGGCTTTGAGTCTCTTTTTGCTATAGACTTACCCACTCGTTAACATCGAGGGTGATGAGAGACGGGTAATGGAGCGTCCATAAACTACCTTCTCGCTGTAGGGGGAGGGGGATTCCGAGCCGGGACATGTAGCTTTCCATTTCATATTATACGTCACAGTTTAAAAGGAAGTACAGAACACACGGCAGCTTGTGAATATTTATTTCGCGATAAATTATCTCCCATATGCAATTTACTACTGTACGACAAGAGGAAAACAATACAAAATGTCTTCTACAATCAATTGGTAAAAAAATCTATGAGCTATATGGGGGGGGGGGGCAAAGGCCACGTCGTGCTGCATGGGAGAGGGGAGATTCCCAGGAGGCCGAAGCTCGCAAAGGACGGGAAGGTATTTGGCCATGACCTTTACATGGTACTATCCCAACATTCAACTGGGCTGTAGTGATTTGTGAAAACTATGAAAGCCGAAATCTGGGTGACCAAACAGGGATTAGAACCTCCGATCTCCCGAATGTGAGGCCAGATCTTTATCCTTCACAACCAGGCTCGGTGAGCTACTTGGCATTGATATATCGTGTAAGTAATTTTAGTGCATGGTGAGGTTAAGTTTGATCACTTATTGCCACAGATGCTGCAATGCAGGGCCGGCGTTAGGGGCGGGGGTAAGGGGGGGGGTGGTAAGGAGGTGAAATGTACCCGGGCCCGGCGGCTGATGGGGGGCCCTGATCAGCGGTTGCTGGGGCCCCAGGCCTCGAAGACAAGAATCCGCCTATTGTCACCCGGCTAATTTTTAGAGCTAAAAAAAAAGGTCGCCCATTTTACCCCGGGCCCGAAATTCCTAGCGCCGGCCCTGCGGCAATGCAGGTATCACATCGTCATTTCCAGGTACAAGTGATGTAATAAACTTCATCCATCTAAATACAATGAGACGTCTATATGTACATCTATCTTCTAGAATCCACAATATTGTGAGTGACAGAGAGTGCTATGTGTCGAAACTTTTCTACTCAGTGTATTTTAATTCCGAATTACAAACAAAAATAAATAACATCATATTTCTATAATGACTCTCGTGTTGCTGCGACTCACATTGGTTGGTGGACAAGGTATTTCATCGCACTCGTAAATGAAAGGTTTTGTTTGCGTATTAGATTTAAATTAAGGAGAAACGTACTTAATCGGTCTGCCAGACTATCACAGCCCGATCTTTGTGTCAATTCTGTGACGCAGGACTGTGGATACAAGTCACAAATCGAGTAGCTTACCTCTCTACTCTCTAAAAATCGCCAATCAATCCGTAGCGATATGGATCCCAAACGTGGTAGCAATAATCCAAATGTTAACGCACTAGAGTTCTCCTCTTATATGGCTAAACAATTCTTCAACTATTGACCTATAAACTGCGGCCCAGAAATAGATCTACCTACGATAGTAATAGTATGCATTACCCATTTCATATTTCTCCCCAGTTTTGAGCAAAAATTCTTCAAGGAATCAACCACGTCATTAACTAGACTGTTTCCTTTGCACTCGTGAACTAACGCATTCTTTGTAAGCTGTCGTCCATCGCATAGCAGCCAGAAGACGCTGAATTCTTAAGGAATCGTCAAAATTCGTCACTTTCCTGAACACGACTGTAGGGAGGAAAACACGAGACACTGGAGGTATTTAACTAAGGAACTAGGATCTCAGGTTACAGAAGGAATGAGTGATATAAGACGATTCAGCAACTTGTTGACTCTTTTGTAGGATGTTATAGGTATAAGTATTGAAAGACGGGTGATCTGGTGTTGAAGAAATATATGAAGTAAACGTTCAGTAAGTGGAAGGGAATAGTACAGAGAAGATTAGATGAAGAGAAAATAGGTAATAATGACAGGGGAAAAAATATTTACAGAAAATTACAGGGCCCACATATTATAATAACAAGTTAATAGGGAGAAAAATATTAATAAGTTAGAGACATAAGATTACAAATGATCTTAAAGCTAAACGAGGGACACTGAATATACGACAGTAAAATTCTATGAGTTACAAAATTATGGGGATAGTGAAGTTATTAAAACAATTTTGCTGAAGCAAATCATTTCCTAATATCGTTAGGGACAGTTATAGAGGAATTGAAGGCCAATAGTCAGATAAGGGATTTCTCCATATAAGGAGAAATGAACGGCCTAAGGAATTATAAATAGTTTCGAGGATTTTATGATGTTAACATGAAAGCTAACAGATCATCGGCGGCCTGTTGCAGCTAATGTTGCTACAGACGTATTAAAGTCGTAGCAATTCCATAACTAGAAATATAGGTAATAGTTTAAAATGTTATTTAAATTGACTATACAGTCTTGCTGCATACCAGATGAAAGAAAAAGTGCAACATTAGTACCTGTTTATAAAAGAAGGGAGATGAATAAGGTAGCTAAGTGTAGACAATTTAGAGATAGATACGTTAATCGAGAGCACAATATGTAACCACCTCAAAACATATGAATGTTTCTCTGGAGACAAACCGAGTGATATGATTATTGATACACGATATTTCGGCGACACAAAACTCTGTCGCCATCTTCACGTGTTGTTGTAAGACTTGAAGTTTGCCTAGAGCAAGTTGTTTAAAAACTGGCATGGCAATGATTGTTGTTGTTATGTTGCCGAGCAACGTCTCAGACTTGATTAGACGCCCGCGGATCACAAAACACAGATCAGCCTCAGTAACAGGTATCCCACGCATCACTTAAAATTCTGCGGGACATGTGCAACAGAGATAAATTTTTCACCGCGCGCAAATCGCTGCAGGAGAGAATCTCAGCAGATAGAAATTCTTCTAGTTAACTACATAAGTGTTTGTTTTAAAGAGCCCCATTTTGGTACTATATTATAAAAAAAAATGTCGTAACTAGTTTGAACCAGTGTATGATCCAAAAAAAAATGCTAGCAATATATTGAATGTTTTCCAAATGGTAGTATGTTAAGATTAAAAATTACTTAATTCCAGTCGATAAACTAATCATTCAAAAACTAGTTAATTTTGTTTTGAAAGTGGTGCATCTACAGATACAAGTAAAATTTCTCATGTTACAAAATACATAGCTATTAGCATTTCGAAATTACTTGAAATAATCTTATATTTTCTAATAAAAGGGTTGTGTTAGTTCCTACCTTTCACGCAACGACAATATAACCACCGAGTGGGCGGTGTAACGGTTAGCGTTCTCGCCTCGCATTCGGGAGGACGGCGGTTCGAATCCCCGTCCGGGCATCCAGATTTGGGTTTTCGATGGTTTCCCCAAATCACTCCAGGCAAATGCCGGTATGCTTCCTTCAAAAGGCCATGGCCGAATTCCTTCCCATTCCTTGCCCCCCATCCTTTCCCGTCTCTAAAGACCTCGTTGTTAAAAAGAGACGTAAAGCAGTTACAAAAAAAAAAAAAAAAAGACAATATAACCATCGCCAAGTCGCTGTGAAATAATGTAAATGCAGAACCGAATTAAGAAAGCGCGATGCCTTTACCAGATGAGAACAAGATGCCCTTGCATCGCTTTAGGTATCAAAGTTTAGGATAGAAAAACACCACCTTCAGAAAACTGTATTTCGTGATATAATGTGGACAAATTTAGAGGTAACTGTAACTGAATGATGTATACTTATAGAGAAGACTGTTCGCTATTAATGTCAGTTTTTGCGATGCGCGTTATGGCTGGTCCCGGGTTCCATCGCACCGAGTGCTAATGTATTGTTTTTTTTTTTTCCTTACTGATATTGGCTTTTGCAGAATTACAAATTTTTTTGAAACAAATTTGTAATGCTGCAAAAGTGAATTGCAATGAGAACGAAATACGAAAAACAAAAATGTCGGTCGGTGGGATCGAACCCACGACCGCACACACAGCGGCACACCACCTTAACGTGGACGATGAAACCGACACTGACAGCTAATTGCCTTCTAAATAGGTATACATCCACTCACGCCTGGCGAGAGAGACAGCTGAACGCTTTCCATATGCGCTGCCTGCGGACAGTACTTGGAGTCACGTGGCAGGACAAAATGAGCAATGAGAGTGTTCTGTCTACCACGAAGTGTCACAGTATTACTGCCACCCTAAAACAAGGACGACTCCGCTGGCTTGGCCACGTCTATAGAATGGACCCTGAGAGACTACCACGGAAAGTCCATGGAGGAAGGAAATATATGGAGGAGAAGTGACGTTAAATTCGTGAAGCAGGCTCGCGCATGCGCAGTGGCGGCAGCGGCGATATTGCGCTTCCAAACAATTGCGATGTTCCCAGTATATCCGAAAACTAAGCAAGATATAGAAAAAATTTTATTCTTCATTTTTTATTTGTCATATCGAGTTACATAATAATCCATCACCAGATTGCGGCGTCACCTTTATCCTAGAGTCCCCTTGAGGTTTTTGTACATATTCCCCGTGTCTGTATGGAAGCGGCCATGCTCCCTCCACTCCGGCCATGCCCCCCACTCCTCCACCACCCTGCTTCACTTCAATGCGTGGTGAAGGTCTCTTGCGTCGTCTACATATATTTCCTTCCTCCATGGGAAAGTCATGCTCAGTCAGATTGCTAATATCAAGAGACCTGTAGGGCGCCCGATGCTAAGGTTTAAGTTGGAGAGCTTCGGCTTGCGCACTTCTGACTGGGAAGCTTGCGCCAGCACGAGACCCTTATGGCGTCATCATATCACCACCGGCATGTCCAAATATGACAGAACATGGTTGGACAAAATAAAGCTGAAAAAGCTTCGTAACAGGGAAGTGCTTCCACCGGATCCCTCTTTCGTGTGCGATAGATGCGGCAAAATTTGTCGCGCCGCCATCGGACTAATCAGCCACAAAAGAAGATGCGATGCACTCAACCCAAGTGATAGCTGAGTCGCTACAACTATCATCTGTGAAGATACTGTGGCCAATATATAGGTATACAATATTCACACTCAATTTTTACATTTTTTAATCCCTGTTTTTTCTTAAATGGATGCCCATCAGACAGAACTGCTTTATGGCGAGGAACCTGCAGTGGCGTACTAATTATTAGATTTGTTCGTACTACGATCGCGATTTCCACACGGAAAATCTCTCCTAGTAAGTGAATCGTTTTTTTATATTAATGAAAGCCAGATGACTTAGAAGCATAGGCACGAGGCCCCCCCGAAGCAGGGGTGCCAACACTAGCCGTGGGGCTTATCCAGCACTGTGTTAATGATATAATCAGACTATTTTCCGATCATGCACTATTATTAGGACTTAACATTTTTGAATACTTTGGCCGTTATCCTTAGCTGCTACACTAATGCTGGGTTTTCTTCTCCGTCTAGTGCAGCTAACAAATGAAAACTTCGTTATGGCATATGCATTTCGGTTTACTAGACCATCATCAGTGCTAGTTTTTTTTATTTTACATTAAGGTGTGGAACTGTTTCATATCTGGTTATCCTCTTGAGGGTTATCAGCCACTTACAATTTTGTATGAAAAACATATTCACACACGTTAGCCTACTTTTAGAATGTAACTTTTGTTATAAAGCTTGTTCCAGAAGCTACACTCGAAAAGTAACGGGTATATATATATATATGTACAAAATTGTACAGTGGTTGAAAAACCTCAAGAGGATAAACTGATATGGAACAGTTCCACACATTAATGTAAAATAAAAAAACTAGCACTGATGACGGTCTAGTAAACCGAAACGCATATGCCATAACAAAGGACTTAACTTCAATCTACCTTATCCACTGGATTAAATATATCTTTTGAAATTGTGACGGGGATTAAATTTCCTGCTAAACGTTTCACTTCTGTTCTCCAATTATCACAGTTAAATTTCCATATTCCTTTATCTCCTCCATTCTTTTCTTGGTTTTGTGTCTTTATTTTGCAATGAAAAGCACAATTGTCATAGAAGAAGACGGGGTAGTTTTCGAAACACAATATTTTTTTTTTGTATTATTTAAATGTAATCAAAATGTTGAAGATTTTACGTTTGCCTCCAAACACGGATACAGCTGAAGCACTGTTTTCTTCTTTCAAATTCACAGACGTCAATAAAGTTCATACTGAAGTAATGGAGATTTATAAAAAGCTTATACTGTTTATTTTTCTGCGTCTTTTGTATTTTTGCCGCTATACATTGCGTTAAGGTTCCAGAATCCATGTAAAGTTCTACAAATGAAATATCTTCATCCTGTCAGGATCAGGTAGCCGATAAAGAAATTTTTCCTTGGTTCACAGTACGAATTACTTGTGTAACGGATATGTATTTAAGGTTAGGTATAAACGGTTGATATGTAATTTTAATACTGGGTAACGCTTAATGTAATTCTATATATGTCTCTATGACAACTAAATTATATTGTGGTAAATACTAACGTCATTTTGATAAGAAATGTTCAAGGTTTGTTTGTACCATGGAGGAAGGAAATATATGGAGGAGAAATGACGTTATATCGGTGACGCCGGGCTCCTACTGCGCATGCGCGGCGGTTATAGCGGACCCTGCTCAAAACATTGCATTGCAGTAGATTATGCCTAAAACACACTTTCATGACAGTAGTTCATGCCTAAAACACATTTTCATGACAGTAGTTCATGCCTAAAACACACTTTCATGACAGTAGATTATGCCTAAAATACACTTTCATGACAGTAGATTATGCCAAAAACACACTTTCATGACAGTAGATTATGCCTACAACACACTTTCATGACAGTAGATAATGCCTAAAACACACTTTCATGACAGTAGATTATGCCTAAAACACACTTTCATGACAGTAGATTATGCCTAAAACACACTTTCATGACAGTAGTTCATGCCTAAAACACATTTTCCATGACAGTAAATTATGCCTAAAACACACTTTCATGACAGTAGATTAAGCCTAAAACACACTTTCATGACAGTTTATTATGCCAAAAACACACTTTCATGACAGTAGATTATGCCAAAAACACACATTCATAACAATAGATTATGCTTAAACACATTTTCATGACAGTAGTTCATGAATAAAATACACTTTCATGACAGTTGATTCTGCCTAAAACACACTTTCATGACAGTAGATTATGCATAAAACACACTTTCATGGCAGTAGATTATGCCTAAACACACTTTCATGACAGTAGATTATGCCTAAACACACTTTCGTGACAGTAGATTATGCCTAAACACACTTTCATGACAGTAGATTATGCCTAATACACTTTTTCATGGCAGTAGTTCGTGCCTATAATACACTTTATGACAGTAGATTATGCCAAAAACACACTTTCACGACAGTAGATTATGCCTAAAACACACTTTCGTGACAGTAGATTATGCCTAAAACACACTTTCATGACAGTAGTTCATGCCTAAAACACATTTTCCACGACAGTAGATTATGCCTAAAACACACTTTCATGACAGTAGATTATGCCAAAACACACATTCTTAACAATAGATTATGCTTAAACACATTTTCATGACAGTAGTTCATGAATAAAATACACTTTCATGACAGTAGATTATGCCTAAAACACATTTTCATGACAGTAGTTCATGCCTAAAACACACTTTCATGACAGTAGATTATGCCTAATACACTTTTTCATGGCACTAGTTCGTGCCTATAATACACTTTCATGACAGTAGATTATGCCAAAAACACACTTTCACGACAGTAGATTATGCCAAAAACACACTTTCATGACAGTAGATTATGCCTAAAACACACTTTCATGACAGTAGATTATGCCTAAAACACCCTTTCATGACAGTAGATTGTGCCTAAAACACACTTTCATGACAGTAGATTATGCCTTAAACACACTTTCATGACAGTAGATTATGCCAAAAACACACTTTCATGACAGTAGATTATGCCTAAAATACACTTTCATGTCAGTAGATTATGCCAAAAACACACTTTCATGACAGTAGATTATGCCAAAAACACACTTTCATGACAGTAGATTATGCCTAATACACTTTTTCATGGCAGTAGTTCGTGCCTATAATACACTTTCATGACAGTAGATTATGCCAAAAACACACTTTCACGACAGTAGATTATGCCTAAAACACACTTTCGTGACAGTAGATTATGCCTAAAACACACTTTCATGACAGTAGTTCATGCCTAAAACACATTTTCCACGACAGTAGATTATGCCTAAAACACACTTTCATGACAGTAGATTATGCCAAAAACACACATTCTTAACAATAGATTATGCTTAAACACATTTTCATGACAGTAGTTCATGAATAAATACACTTTCATGACAGTAGATTATGCCTAAAACACACTTTCATGACAGTAGATTATGCCAAAAACACACATTCTTAATGCAATAGATTATGCCTTAAACACATTTTCATGACAGTAGATTATGCCTAAAACACACTTTCATGACAGTAGATTATGCCTAAAACACATTTTCATGACAGTAGTTCATGCCTAAAACACACTTTCATGACAGTAGATTATACCTAAAACACACTTTCATGGCAGTAGATTATGCCTAAAACACACTTTCATGACAGTAGATTATGCCTAAAACACACTATCATGACAGTAGATTATGCCTAAAACACACTTTCATGACAGTAGATTATGCCTAAACACACTTTCATGACAGTAGTTCATGCCTAAAACACATTTTCCATGACAGTAGATTATGCCAAAAACACACTTTCATGACAGTAGATAATGCCTAAAACACACTTTCATGACAGTAGATTATGTCTAAAATACACTTTCGTGACATATTATGCCTGATACACAATTTCACGACAGTAAATTATACCTAAAACACACTCTCATGACAGTAGATTATGCCCAAAACACTTTCATAACAGTAGATTATGCCTAAACACACATTCAATGTAGTAGATTACGCCTAAAAACACTTTCATGACATTAGATTACGCCTAAACTCACTGTCATGATAGTTGATTATTTCTAGACACACTTTAATGACAGTAGATTATGCTTAAAACACACTATCGTGACAGTAGATTTTACCTAAAATACACTTACATGACAGTACATTATGACTAAAAGACACTATCATGACAGTAGATTATGCCTAAAACACTTTCATGACAGTAGATTTTGCCTAAAACACATTTTCATGACATTATATTATCCCTAAAACATACTTTAATGAGAGTTGATTATGCCTAAACATACTTTAATTACAGTATATTATGCCTAAAACACTTTCATGACAGTAAATTATGCCTAAACACACTTTCATGACAGTAGATTATGCCTAATATACACTTTCGTGACATTATATAATGCCTAAAACACTCTTTCTTGACTAGATTATTCCTAAAACACACTTTTGTGACAGTACATTATGCCTAAAACACTTTCATGAGAGTAGATTATGCCTAAACACACTATCATGACAGTAGATTACGTCTAAAACACACATTCATGGGAGTAGATTATGCCTAAAATTTATGGTATGTCAGTGGTTTTTAACAGCCTGTAGCTTTTATCTGCTATGCACTATATTCTGGTTTCTAAGCATCTATCAATCATGCAGGGAAACTGTCCGCTAAGCAACTAGAAAGTGGTATTAATAGTCGCTGCCGTTCTTTGCTGAATGAATTTGTGATAACCATCTATCATGACTCTACAAAGGCAGTTAGATAGTACTGTAGAGCAATAGGGTAGCGTGGTGTTTCGCCACTTTGGCGCGAAGCGTGATCAGTTTAATGGTTGTGGTAGTTATCACATATTAGTGCGGAACAGACCTTCTGCATTTCTATGGATTGCTTCCTGTACCGGTTTTGTGCTGTTGTTGACTTTCACGTTTACGTAATTAGGTTTAAGGTCATACTGTACACACAAGTTATTAAACTTAATGTTCTCTTTGTTTTTGTGAAGGTTGAGGTGAAGAGTTCTGAAACGATGGTAAGTGGCCGTTGCTATTGCCAGAGAAGAGCAGGAAGTGCTGATCCGGACGCTCATGTGATAGCTACCACAATATTCCAACTGATAATGTCCCATATCAAAAGTGCGAAAAGCGTCTGAAAAAAAATGAAATAATTGCTAACAGACGGCGTTAGTCAATAAATTTAAATATCTAGGTGAAGTAATTCAGATTAACGGGTTTCATAAGAAAGCAAACATATCAAGAGCAAGAAAACTAGAACTAACATAGCAAGTGAGTAAAGATACATACGATAATAAGACACTCAAGGAAAACTAAAATCAAACACTACACCACAGTAATCAAACCAGTAGGTCTGTACACCTCAGAATGTTTGTTCTCCATGAAAACTAGAGGAATAGAAGAGATAGAGAAATGGGAAAGGATAATCTTGAGAAAAATTGGGGATCACTAAAATTTATAAATGGTGAGTTTTGACATTGGATGAATCAAGATCTATACAAAGAAAAATAAATTGAAAGGATGTCAGACACGAATGGAGAGAGGAATCAGTTTTTTTGCTCACATAATGAGAGCAGATAACAACATACCTACAAAAAAATTCAACCATGCTTACAAGGGCAAACAGTGGATCCAAGGAGGAAAAACAATATGATTGAGATAGGAATAACAGAAGATATGATACAAGATAGAGCAACTTTTAGGAGTTTGATCCAATGTTTCAAAGGTTTCCAAGAGAAGGAGAAGAGGAAATGTGATAACATATGGACGGAAAAAAGGAGGAAACAGCAAAGTGAGAGGTTGAAGAACTATTGGAAGTCAAGAAAAGAAAGATCGTAATGAATGCACGGGATTACTTATCGTGGTGCTTAGATGGCCGATATCGAAGAGAAGAAGAAGTCGGCGTTATTTTAAAACAATGGTGTTGCTACCTTAGTTCCGCGCAGGTGTTCTCGACAGTGGCGTAGCCGACCACGAGGTCGGGATTGAACCCCAGACGCACTTGGCACTCAGTGCCCCTCCAGATGCTGGAGTATCCCACGCAGAACCGGTACGTCGAGTTGTCGACCCTCTCTGTGGTGTCTGGTATGACGCGCAGGTCAACTCCGCTGTCGTTTGTGGGTCTGATCTGGACCGTCTGGTCCTCGCGTGACCACTGGCAGTCCCCCCAGTAGCGCAGCTTCGCGTCGTCGACGCCGCACTGTGCGACGGCGCTGTGAGCCGCCCACAGGAGCAGCAGCGGCAGAGCGCGCGAGGTCGCCATCACCACGACGCGTCACCGACTGCAGATATCGCGGACCACAGCTGCTCTCATCTCGCATCCTGCAGGGACTTCCTGGTGAACAGCCAGCATCTCCTAGCGGCGACCCGCGCCTTCCTTCACACTGGTCCGCTCTCCCAAATCAATTATGTTCCAGTCAGGTGCGTCCATTACATAAGTGAGGTGAAATGGGGGAGAGAGTACGGTGAGAACTCACTAAATCTCACGAAGGGCAAGGGGAGTCGATGGAAAAGCCATTTAGATTGTTTGCTGATGATGCGGTTATTTATAGGGAAGTAAGAAATTTCGCCGTTTGCTTAGAAATTCAGCGTGATCTGGATGTTATTTTGGCTTGGTGCGCTGAGTGGCAACTTACTCAAAATTGTAAAAAAGTGCAAGACAATGAGTATAACTAACAAAAAGAAACCAATTGTTCAGAAATACGAGTTAAACAATACAGTTATTGATATGGTCGATTCTATGAAATATTTGGTAGTAACAGTACAAAGGAACATGAAATGGGACATACACATTACTTCGTTAGTAGGTAGAGCAAATTGTAGGCTGCGAATCATAGGTCAAATATTGAAATATTGTAATGAACAAACAAAGGAGATAGCGTACAAATCTCTTGTGCATCCACATTTAGACTACTGTTGTGCCATTTGGGATCCGTTTCGTAAGGGGTTGATCGAAAGTATAGAGAAAGTACAGAGAAGAGCCGCTCGATTCGTGACCGTTTGCTACAGTCCTTATGAAAGCGTCACAGAACTGATTAGTAGATTAGGCTGGGAGTCTCTGGTAGATAGACGACACACGTTTCGTTTAAACTTATTGGTAAACATGCATACTCCCACTTTCACTTTTGAGTGTAGTGAAATACTTCTTCCACCAACCTATTTGAGTCGCAACGACAGGAAAGACAAAATTAGAGAAATAAGGTGCCGGACTGATTCTTTTATGAATTCTTTTTTCCCTCGTACCATTAGGGATTGGAATGCACAGCAAATAGATTAGGTTTGGTGCTGAGCACCCTCTGCCACCCACTATTTTGTGAATTGCAGAGTATATATGTAGATGTAGATGTAGATGAAATCTCACGTAAGTTTTTGAAATTGTTGAAGGGCAGTAGAACTGAAAAAAAGGAAAAGAAGGCCCACAATCATACTGGATGTCGACTTTGTGAAGGATATATGCACCCTCGGAAAAAGGAAAACTAAACAAAATGTTGATGAGCAAAGGGGGGGGGGGCTCCAAATTTCACGTTATCTTAGGGGGGTCCGACAAAATCTCACCAGAGTGGGGTAGAATTCCGAAGAACACCTCACGTAATTAATGGACGCTCCCTCATAACATTACCAGAGACGGGAAGAAAACCTAATACAATTCCGCTCGAACGCTGAAACCCCGATAAACATTTCTTCTGCCAGAACTAACTGAATTCCCAGTGGCGGACATAGGAATTTTCCGAACGGGGCGAAAACTGTGAGCCTGCCGCCCCTCTGAACATACCTTAGCCGCCTGCGTTGTTGCCATCCAAAGTGTCGCTCCTATCATCCATTGTCGCCACCCCGGCAGTTGTCGAACTAGAAAAACGGTCGCCGCGACATATATTTGACGCCCTTCAAATATGATTTTGTGTCCCTCCTGAAGTTGCCGCACGGGGCAAGCGGTCCGATTTAGCTACCTCCCCTTCCCTAGATCCGGCACTACAAATCCCACTAGCATTTCCTGCGAGTCACGTTCAACGTCAAATGGAAACGAATTTGTGCGAACTTTTATCTCATGTTTGTCCGCTCTCCGACTTCTAATCAAAACTAAACCTACTTTATTTCAGTCTAGGGACATTATTCGAAAGCGCTTTAAATCCGCCAAGTAGTTTCTGTATGAATTGCGTTCAGTCAAAAAACAAAACGAAACAAAAGTGTAGAAATTTTATCTCAAATTCTAAGCTTTGTCTGAACATTACTCCGAAGCGCCTTAACATGCGAAGCAGAAGTTTTTGCATGAATCGCGCTCAACGAAGAAAGGTACTTCATCTTTACCACGTTTTCACAATTTTCTTTTGGTCGGCTACCTTTTTATAAGTTTTTACTCATCGTGCAGTGATGAGATCTGGAAATTTTTATTTTACGGCCTCATGCCCTTGCTGATATCAACCGTTTTATACATACCAACCGGTAAAAAATATGTATATATATATATATCGATTTTAGGGGGGTTTTCGTCGAAAAGTGGCGGTGTAACCGGCTTTCGAAGGGTCAGCTCACAGACCAGATCTCACCAGAGCGGGGGGGGGGGGGGGGGGGGGGTCGGACCCACCAAGTCTCACCAGAGGACGTTTTTCTTGGTGACACTCCTCACCGACACAACCCCTTCCCTAAGTATTCGGGAGTCGTAATGGATCGCACCTTGTCGTACAATAAACATCTAAATAACCTTGCATCAGAACTAAGAACCAGAAATAATATTCTGCAGAAGTTAACTGGCACCTCCTGGGGAGCATCCGCATTAACACTTCGCACATCACCACTGAGCCTTGTGTATTCTGCAGCTGAGTACAGCTCATCTGTCTGGATGAATAATACCCACGTCAAAAAGATCAAACCAGAATATGCGGATGATTAGTAGATGTATCAAGACCACTTCACTATACCGGCTACCCGATTTGTGTAACATCAAACCACCAACGATTAGACGACACAATCGCCTAATTGCCCAATTTAATAAGATCCGTCATAAATTGGATATCCCCATCCATGAGGACATGAAAACTCAATTTCACAGACTTAAATCAAGAAGTCCAAGCATAAAAACTGCTAAACAGATTATATCTGATAATTTTAACTGGAGAGAAGCTTGGAGATTGGAGTGTATAGTCTCAGCCCCACCAGAATGGCACTCCCTGTTTAACAGTCAACAAGCACTAAGGTGACTCAACCTTTCTTTCAAGACCTGCACTACACTTAACAGAGTTATGTCTGGTCACGGCCGATCTGCTTCAGCTCTGTACACATGAGGAATGAGAGATTCACAGAATTGCGACTGTGGTGAGGGGAAAAAAAACTATCCGTCACGTGACCTTTGATTGCCAAGTTTGAGTCTTCACGGGATCACCGATAGACTTTATTAATATTTTAAATGTAGCTCAATATTGGCTCTAGATATGGATTTTAATTATAATTTAATGTTATTTTGAATAATTGATTTGTGCATGGCCGTATGATAAATATAAAACGTAATATTGAAATCACTGTTGTGCAACTGCAAAACCAACCGAAATTCTTTAGCCTTCATGTCCGGAAAGTCAGGTAAGATAAATTCATTTTGTAGACTATGTAAACAGCCCGTAGCAATGGAATAGAGGTTCAGATTTTAACGTTTTGTTTCAAAGTAAGTATTTATACAAAAAATTACATTCATTTCTTACTAAATTTCATTTCTTTTAAGAATTTTATTTCAGCAGTGATCGCATGGCATTAGAATATTAGTAGAGCGCCGTGTAACATGCATGTGTGATCAAACAACATTGTGTTTGCAATATTTTTCTATTATGTATTTTAGTGATCTTAATCATCACTTATTGTTTGTTTTGTCTTAATACGAGCAGAGATCCCGGCGTTGCCCGGTATGATCTAGTTCGATTTGGCCATACGGTAAATATTGAAGTTCACAACAAAGGTCAGTTTTCAGCACTTGTTTTCCTAAGAAGCTTGACCATATATGGTCAAGCTGTAGCCCACTGTCTGCTTTCATATTTTTTGAACTTTTTTTATTTCCAACGCTTCTCTGATTCGCCTGGGTCTCCATCTGTTTTCCTAGAGCAGTACATTCGTGTCACCGATCAAAATATCGTGTCCACTGTCAGCATGATTTTGTGCCGCAGCTGACTTGCTGACATCGATTTTTTTAAAAGATGTCTTATGTGTTCACACTGCCGTTCCTCGACTGTCCGTCCAGTCTCGCTTATATACAACTGGCCACAGCTACAGGGTATTGGTATTCGCCCGCTGTCTGCAATTTCTCCGTCCTGTCTATAATAGTTATGAGAACTTCAGAAATCTTCCTAGGCTCTCTATATATCGGACGGATATTTTTCTTCTTTAGCAAACGGCCAATTTTAACCCTCACCCCTCGGATGTAGGGCAATACTGTCTTGGACCCCTCTGTTTGTCTTCTGGCTTCAACATCCGGTGGTGCAGTGCAGGGTAGTGCTTGCGGTGACCTTATTGATAACGTAAAGGCTTTAACCGTGGGCCAGAAACGTCTCCTTCAAAATTTCTCTTTCAGCAGTTATGCTAGCTTCGTCACTGACGATAGAAGCACGGAAAGTTAAAGTTTTTAAAATTCCGCGTTTTACTGTTGGATGGTGGTAAGAGGCTTCATGCAAATAGCGATTCGTATGCGTGGGCTTACGATAAACTCCGTGCCCCATGGAGTCATCTTCCTTCCGCTTCAAGATCATTTCCATTAAAGGGAGTTGTTTCTCCACGTCAACTTCAATGGTGAAATTAATTTTGTCTTCAAAAATGGAAACATGCCTGGAGGTATTCTCGTCCATGAGGCCAGATAACAAATGTGTCTTCCACGTATCGCAGCCATAAAGAAGGTTTCAGATAGTATAGTTGCAACGCACATCTAACTGTTCTTAGATGTGATTGTTTAGTTTAAAATAAATTAAACACTGAAAAAATATTTAGAAAAGTCATTTTGAAATACTATTCTCATAGTTTTTTTTTCTGAGATATGAATAACTGCATTCTCGACGTTATTTCCCATTACGATAAATGAATATAAACTCTAGCCTCATGATACATGTTCGCTAAACCCAGATCGCTGTCTGCTTAACATATAGGCCTAAATCATTTTTCTTAATTTTTGAAGCATTTCACTTAAACAGCTACCTGTAGAGAAACAAACGGATAAGGCGTATGATCATTCTTTGTTTGATCACTATGAAGACAAACCAAGTTAGCAGTACAGCAGTCATTCAAAGTTCGAGAATTATTTGGTACTAGTTTAAGCCCGTGACCGTTTTTTGCGTACAGTCGCTGGTCCAGAATAGTTTCAGTTTTAAGAATCAAAGATTATGACAGGTTGACCTGTCTGACCAAATAGGAACTTCACCTGTGTTTCACTCTTAGGCCGGCATTACACTGTAAAAGATCTTTGTCCAATATCTTTTATAAAACATTTTATCATATTTATTTTATCAAAGATATTGTATGATATTTTTTCATTCCCATTACACTATATGTATAAAATTTTTCGTCATAGTTCCTTGAAAAGAATGAAGTAAACTTGTAAGCTTTTGCAGACGCAGTTAGTGCAGCTGTCACAATATGTATTTTATCGAAGATAAAGAAGAGAAGTAAACATATTTAGGTTAGACCGTGAGATTACGAGACTTGATATGATAGGAGTTCATCAAAATTTAGTGAAAGAGCTTCAATGTGAGGACATAGCAAATTATAAAAATATGGTAGATGCTGAAGTATAGTCCAAATAAATTCTTACCACAATATTTTCATAAATTTCTACTTCTGAATTATTTCCTCGTATATACTATTGGGTGTTTATTTTTACGGTGCATGTGCAATGGGTTTGTACTCTATTGCTAGTGGCTGATCTATACTTTTCTGCAATATAGCACACGCATTGGTCCGCGCATTTCGTCTGCTATTATTCCAGAAACAAGTCAAATACTAGTTTCTTAACACATTAATTTAAAATTTTTACGTTTTCGACAGTACTGCCTTCTATAATAGCACTGATTAACTTTGGGTAAGTATTCACCTTTTGTATTCCTAATCTTATAGTCTAC
The DNA here is from genome assembly GCA_031002005.1 of Vandiemenella viatica. Classification (NCBI taxonomy): domain Eukaryota; kingdom Metazoa; phylum Arthropoda; class Insecta; order Orthoptera; family Morabidae; genus Vandiemenella; species Vandiemenella viatica. The sequence goes on from JARYHS010006858.1 coordinate 80,235, forward strand.
ATGTTTCTGACTTTACAACATTTCCTTCTGTTCATACTCAGAAATAGAGATGGGTCACAAATAACTAAGCGGCTACAAATAACCGTTATTTTAAAAACGCCGTTTAGAAAGTAGCGGCCAAAACGATAACTGGAGTTATTCAAATAACGGTCAGTACTTCCCTCTCTGACAGCGCTGTAAATGTTCGTCGACCGCCCGCTACGAGTGCATCAGTCACCGCTTATTGCCTCTCTCACCGTTATTAATTGCAATAAATACCACTAGATGACACTACCATCGCAAAATAATAGTTATTAATGACTGGATAGTTATTAACTACGATAGCGATCACTAGAGGAAACCACCTATGTAAACCGCTTTTTCCAACCTCTAACCGTTATTAACTGCTATAGCGCCCAACAGATGTCGCTACTGCTGACGACGTTAAATACTACTTTGCAGGTGTTATTTGCGATAGGGTCCAAAATTTATCATCTCTCTACGACTTAGTGACCATTAAACTGGTTTTCAGCATCCATCCTTCCATCAAAAACCACTTGATTATGCTTTTTGTTACAGCTGTGTACATGTGTTATATCGTCTTTGCCAGTTGAAGGCGTTATTAACTTCGATAGCGATCACTAGAGGACACCACCTATGTAAACAGCTTTTTAATACCTTTAACCGTTATTAACTGCGATAGCTACCAACAGATGGAGAAACCATCGAAAAGCGCTAGTATTTCCACAAGTCAATTAGTTTAAAACAGCAAATCATATTTACATTTCAAATTACTTTTATGTACATCTGAACAACATATTTAAATTGCAGCTGGTCTGTTATTGGGACACATTTACAACATATGTAAAGTATGCTATACATATAACTATAGCCACACAAAACTTAATGCGAATTAATAGCCAGACTGAAAAATTGTTTACTTTCAGCAAAGTTAATCTTCTGTATTTGTTGCATATATTCATAAAAACTCATACTACAAATTCATTAGTTTCAAACAGAAAAATATATTAACACGTAATCAAAACTGCCCACTTCGCATTTTTTTTTTTTTTTTTTTTTTTTTTAATCGTACGTCCGTAAATCAAGTTATACACAAATCGCTAAAGCTGGTCGTGTTAAAATTCTATATTAATTTATCAAGGCATCACTGCGACTTATTAAACAAATACATAAACACAAGTCGAAGGCGTATATAAAGTCTCTGACAGTTACTATGGAAGCCGCTTATTAGGAAGCCGCTATTCGTGACGTATCGTTAAACGCTAAATAACGCTAATAAGCGGCTTTTCGTGACGTCAGGGCCGCTATATTCGTCACATCCGGTTATTTGACATTTCCGGCTTTTTTCAACAAGAGAAGAGCGTTTCTGAGCAGAGATTTTAGTAGCGTCGCCACAGATATTACTTCAGAACAAAATAACTATACGTTATTTCTAACGGTTAAAAAAAGCGGTTAGATAAAAGAATCAATAACTGAATAACGTATTACTGGAAAAAAGCTGTTTTGCCCATCTCTACTCAGAAATAAAGATTTTCGTGGATTCGGCAGTAGTAACCAACTTTGGTATCGTTCCTTGCGCCATTTCCTTTGTTTACGTTTTCAGGGTGGTGAAATCTTTTATAAAATGTAATGCCAACGTCTTATATTTTATAAAAGAAATATTTTATAAAATATGCCCCATTACACTGTAAAATATTTTATAAAATATCATTTATCAAAGTTCTTTGACAAAGATCTTTTACAGTGTAATGCCGGCCTTACCGTGAATAAAATCTCTTGAGCCTGAAGTATTAATAGACGTAATTATTAAACACGGACGATAGTGCTATCGTATAATGGTTTTAAAGGTGGTAAACTCGAACTTGCTGTATTTGGTCCTTAAAATTCACTCTGCAAAATTTGAAGAAATCCTAGTTGCATCGAAAGCATCACGTTATTTTTTTAAAATGTATACTAAGGATGGGCACTCGTAATGTAATCATTCGTTATAGTGTCTGTAATGGGCAGAGAAATGAATACAGAATCCAGACTATTAAACAATTGAGCAAATTGTAATTATTACTCCCTCAATTCATCAAAATATATAATATTATACAAGTGTTTTAAGTATTTTTTATTATTATTCTGTAGTATGAAAATGCAGGCAAAAGTATTGCCTTGTGCAAATTCATATTGCACATTATACCTCGATAACTTTAATCACATTTATCTGTTCACTTATTAATAAAAATAAAATGATTTTCAATAATAATAGCGATGGACATCCAAGTGTCAATACTTCCACCAACATTTTTAGTGTTACCAGGCTTTGTGGTTTATATTCTTGTTTTAAAATGAAATCAGCGTCCTTAGTCCATTAAGTCTGAAATCAGCTGATAGTTTAATGTAATAGTAATCTTTTCTTTTTCACACATTTCAATTATTTCTTCTACGAATATTTATATCTTTGCTTATATGTGTCATATAGGCTCCCAGCACTGTCTTCATCGATCTCCTGTCATTCAATTACTTTGAATCCAGCTCCTTCATCACATCAGTCACCAATTTTTAAAAGGTAGAAAACAGAAAGTTAGGGTAGGAAATGTAGTATCAAAAGAAGTGGAAGTAAAAATGGGAGTACCGCAGGTTAGCGTATTGGGACCATTGATATTCATTATTTCAATGAATAATTGTGATGGTTCTTTACTATGTGAAATTAAATTGTTTGCAGATGACATAATGCTATATAAAAGAATCAAATCGATAAAGGATTGTAAACAGTTGCAGGGTGATCTGGACAGGATATCTAGTTGGATTGGTAAACATGGGATGAAGATAAATGCAAAGATGAGTCAGCTTATTAGATACACAAATAAAAATCAAACGGTTAATTATGAATATTAGGTGGGGAAAGAATTGCTTGCTGAAGACTTGAAATGTAAATATCTTGGCATTACATTTGATAACAAGCTTAACTGGGCAGGACACATTGGACCGGTGGTAGGAAAAGGTTTCAAAGTTCTGCACTTGTTGGAGAGATTGATGAGGGAATGCACGAGAGAAGTAAAGGAACTGAGTTACAAAACTTTGGACAGACCATTGCTCGAATATGGTAGTGCAATATGGGACCCTCATTTTCCGTATCAAATACAGGAGTTGGAGAGGGTGCAAAAAAGGGCTGCTAGATTTGTTTCTCGAAATTATCGCAGAATGCAATCAGTGACGGATATGATAAAGGAGCTGGAATGGGATTCATTGCAAGACAGGAGGAGGATGAGGAGGGTCATGGGAGTGTACAGGGCATATACTGGCGATGAGGCATGGAAAGATATTGCAATAGGTATGAAAAGTAGTGCATGGAAGGGGAAGGATGACCATGACCACAAGCTGGCACTTGATTTGAGGCAAAAGGGTGTGGAAAGATTCTCTTTTTAAGGTAAGGGTGGCAGGGATTGGAAAAAGTAACAAAGAGAAATGATGAATAATTTTCAGAAAACTTTGTAGAATTTAAAGATAAAATTTGTAGAGAGCAAATGTAGGTGGGTGCAGGATGGGGGAAGATGGGTGTGTAGGGAAATTGCCACCGGAGCCTGTGCTCCATTGCAATTTAATTAAATTAAATTTATTATTTGTCGTCTTTTTCCACATGATTAACGGTGCCATTGAATTACAGCTGTAACTGTAGTTCGATGAAATTAATAAGAAGTATTTTATTTTAAATACCTACCCTACCAATAGTGTTTCTAGGTCAGGTTTGTTAAAAATCATCATGGAAGGTAAAAAGGAAAAAAAAAAAAAAAAAATCGGGGTGAGTGTTACAGATCGGGACAGTAAAAGAATCGTTTTTTATATACATAAATTGCATTTATTTAGATAAATTGGGCAGGACAGGGGTATCAAATGATAGGAATTTACAAAGCTTTGTACTAAATATAATGATCTCAAAAACTCTGTACAATCAGAACAAAACGAAATGGTGTTAGAAATATTGAATAATTTATAAATAAAAAATATTACTAACCAAAATGTAGTATTTAATTATTTAGGGGTTTTTCCACTTAATTTTTGATATTTTAGGGGTTTTGACATAAGTTTTAGAGGTAATTTTTTTTGAGTTGGTAATCCTGCTGTCAATATTGTTTATGCAATCCACAGTTTTTATCCGCTTTTTTGGTACTTAGCACACCTATACTTCAAAAAGAGGCGGTCTGGTAGCTCAGTGGTTAAGGCGCTTATTTCGGAAAGTTTCTCTCTCCAGATGCTGGTACAGAACCTGCGGTGAGCAGGAATTTTTAGGAGTTGTATTTGATGATATGAGCTACGACTTGAGGTTCCATGGTACTGATTAAATGTTAAACAGTAGACCGCTGTGGAAAGGAATTAGCCTTCTAGCCTCTGATACAAAAGTCTGATACATCTCTTTCGGCAAGATTCGACCAAACTTCGGGTGGTGGAAGAAGGTAGATTTTTACTTTTTGAAGTGAAAAGTTGTTTAGGCGACGACTTTTTGATGGGTAAAACTTCTGAGCTCGCGTCACAGACAGGATATTGTTAACCGTAGCTATAAGTATGACTAGTTGCGCTTGCCTAGCGGTCTAGTGTCTCAGTTGATTAAAGCGCGTGGCTGGGGAGTCCCGCTTTCGAATCCCTCTCCCGTCCGTGTTTTCATAGACTTTGAGGCCGCTCATCCAACAGCACCGGATTTGTCCGACCGACTGTTCGGCCGAATATGATCGACTAATCCCCAGGCATTGCCACGCGTCCACTGGACACGACCTGCTCAGACGAATACGCCCGAGTGACGGACCGATCCCATTGAAATGGCATTAGTCGGTCGTATTCGGCCGAATGGAAAACGTATGTTGCGCTCCTAATAAACAAGTCTTCACTTTTTATCTTTTATTTGATTTTGATTATTTGTATTTTTTTCAAACTCTATCATGCACGGTGGCAGTACGCAGGCACTATAAACGTTTTAATGAAAATAACTACGGAATGGATAATTATTGCAAGTGCGTCTACGCAGTTATAATAATTATTAAATATAAAAGTTGTACAGTAAAGACAATTATTTGAATCTAAATGAATGCAATTTTTCTCGGCGTTGTTTATTTATAAACGTTTCTTGGCAACAAAACAAGGTCTGTCATTGCCATGCCAGTTTTCAAACAACACGCTCAAGGCAGACAACTGCACCTGAAGATGGCGACGGAGTTTAAAGTCACCGAAATATTGTGCATCAATAATAATATTCCTCGGTTTGTTTCCCGAGAAACGATTATAAACAAACAAAAAATTATTTTAATATCGTATTGGAAAATTCTCAAACGATTTTGAGATATCACTCTTGTCAGGACCGTATTTAGGCATAGGCTATATAGGCTGCAGCCTATAAGCCCACATCACAAAAATTGCCTCTTTCCTATTGTTCATCTTTTTCCGTCTTGTTTTTTTCTTGTATATTCATTTATTTTTTAAACTGAAATATTGACTTTTGCGAAATTCGCAACATGGACATAACTCTCAACTTTGCTTCCTTTTTCTTCTATAATTGTTATGAGTGACGTTAATAAATTGTATTGAATATCTTAATGATTTTCAGTTGTTTTAATTTTATCTCAACTATTCTATATTCTTTTAGATACTACACGGTAAAATATTCCAGAGTTAAATAATAAATTTTATATGTTTAATTTATAATTTTGGTTAGAAAATAACTATAAAATGCGATGTTGAATTTGAGAATATTTGCGGGACAAGGCGCGCATCAAAGGTTCAGCCCAAGAGTCTACACATCCTAAATACAGTCCTGACCCTCGTAATATGTCGTGAGGGCAAGGTAAAGTCTAATTTTACGAAATGAAAGTCACTATACATTTTATGAAAACACCCTGTTCGCTTGGTGTTGAAGCAACATTGACGGATCGGCAATGTGTGGGGGACGTTAGGGGCATCCACAAATTACGTCACACTAATTTCATGATTTTTGGACTCCTCCCTCCCCCATGTCACTGGTTGTCACATTTGTGGGACCCCCCTCCCCTTGTGTGACATCACATATTTTGCAATTTTAAATTTATAAATTAAAACAGCACTTCCAAAATGATTTATGTATTTACAGTTAAAAACGCATATCAACAATAAATCAAACATTTAAGAAAATATAAAAAAAAAAACATAAAAATCGAATTAATGATACAAAATTGAGCCCTCATGTGTCAATGAATTTTGAACCCATTCCTTGATACTGTTTATTATTGGCATAGTAGTTACTTCATTCTTGATTTCGATAGTGTTGGGAACATTCGATGTGTCAACATCATCTTCATCTTCCGCCACGAGCCAAAAAGTGATACAAATTATACATGTGACGTCACAAAGCTTATGACACGTCCCCCCCCCCCCTTGTCACCGATGTCACACTTTGTTGACCCCCTCCCCCCTCAAGGTGTGACGTAATTTATGGATGGCCCCTTATTGGGCTGCAGTGTACGAGGTTAATCGGACGAACTGGTCGGCCGTCACTCGGACGAATGCGGCTCTAGTGGACGACCCGCCTTAACGCGACCTTCCCCTCTGGCACAGCTTGCTGTGTAATGTGAAGTACGACAGAACACTTCCGTGGTTCAGATTCCACGTCAAGGCCCGGTGCACTCGTCCGGCATCAAACGCAAGTGCGGCGACTCAAAAAGTCACCCACGAATTCGTTATATCACGTCAGAGAGCTATCTGGAACGAATAAAGAAGGGAGGAACTTGGACCAGTGTATGTCGCATATTCAGTCAGGGATTCCGGCAATAGGACGACTAAGCCAAAAATGAGACATATAAGTAAAATGTTTCGTATTTATTATAAACTCAGATTGTCATCTGTACGCCGGGAAAGAGTCAATTCTAACAATGATAGTATTGTGGGGAAAATAATATTAGAGACTGGTAAATGGCATACAATAAAAATCACAATAATAATAAATTTGCTGCTGTGAATAACCTTGAAATTAATTGCGTTTGGTATTTAATAAATATTTCCAAAGTGGCCAATGTTCTGTTGTTTCAAGTACCGCAGCTATAATAGGTTTATCATGATGAATTTAAGTTCCTTCGTTTTCTTTTTGGAAGCATGTATTAATGTTCCAGACACGCAACAGGGAGGACGAAGCAGCTACCGACGACTATACAGAAATATTCACCATTCATTGGATTATTTATTTCTATAATCAAGATGGCCTGAAATATGTCTACAAAAAAAATAATAAATTAAGTTTTTGCATTTTAATCTTGTGTTTAAATGTGTACTGACTGAAGCGGGGCCTCGGAGGTTAATGATGTTAATTAAAAAATACATATAACAATAGGAGCAGTAGGAATGTTTAACAAACTTCCCGATGTTCCAGAACAGTTTGAGTATAATAAATATGCATTAATAGCAAACTGAAATATTATCATACTGGCAACTCATTCTATTTCAGTTTGGCATTTCTAACAAAAGGGACGCTAATGATCCAGATATTGATGTGCCATAAATCTCCCACAGCAACAATATGATTCATAAGCACTAATTAAATAATATTTCGTTTGTAAATTTTATTGCTAATTTTTTCATCTTCATGGCATGTTATATTTTTTCACCATATTGCATCTTATTTACGTCTAAACTAAATTCTAACATTGGCCCACTGCTCCGCGTTCGTGCTTTAATAAGTACAGAAGTTCTTCACAGGTTTTATTCTAATATCAAAAATATTAACTTGGTGGCCTAAGTGTCATTCTTTCAGTCATATGTAAATAGTTCCAGTGGGATAAGTTTTTATCGTGAAACAGGGAATATTTTAATGCACATGTGACAGAAGCTATGATTTTCGAGTGGAAATATTAGCAAAGTTTGCGACTAGTTTGAAATGCAGCCAAGAATCATTTTTAATTTCCCTTGCTTTGAATGATGCCGCATTAGCGTCTTTATTTCAGCCACATGTCAGTTATTCCAACGAGTCAACATTCGATCGTGATACCATGGAGGAAGGAATATATAGAGACGAAATAACGCTAAATCCGTGAAACCTCATATAAAAACTACTCTCCTACTGCGCTTGCGCGGCGGACATCGTAGGAGTACCAAAACATTGGGCTGTTTGCACTGTGTCAGCTGCTGGGAATATTTCATTTTCTAATATTCTAAAGTTTTCTATAATACCAAGTTGTGCTGCATATGGTTGCACAAACAGACGAGATAGGAAAAAACCTGGAATAGAGTTTCATAAGTAAGTCACATTGTAATTATCGTTCTTGAAGTATCTGACAGGTAACTGCAATATTAGGCCCATTCGCTATAAATTTATTAATTTCTCACAATAGGATCATATCGTTCTCAAATTTTTGTTGGTGCAGTGTAGACAATTAGCATATGTTACGATTTTGCACCTGAAAAGCTAGCCTTATTGTAGAGAAGTATTGAAAATTTGATTTAAGTGGGTCATGTTTACATCGCGACACAGTGAATATGGTATTCTGCATGCATTACTCACGTTTAAGTTTACACTGAAATAGCACGATGAAATTAATTGTGGTAATTTGTGCTATACGAACTACTAAACGTGATGAAATAAACTTTGTTGTCCGAAATGTAGTTCTCGATGCATTTCTTGTGTTTAAATGTGTCTATATAGTTTGATTTTGTAGCAGCAATCTTAATGGAAATGTTGGCAGGTTGAAATGTGGTGTGTACCAGAAGAGAACAAACAATTTATTTATTATTAGCTGTTAGCTTCTGACTTATGAATGCACTGATTTTGCTAGCAAAATGATATAGGCCACTAACAGCACAATATCTTCTAAGTAAGCTCAGAAACTACGAGGTCTTTTGAAGTGATTATTTTCTTTAAAAGTTCTAAACATTGAGTTGGGCTATTATTAAAATTTCAGTTATGACTTGTTTCTGTTTGTAAATATGTCTACAAATATATTTCTAGATTTTGAAATCTTTCTTATCAATTGCTGAAATAGGATGTGAAAATATAACCTATTTGAACATCGACTAAAATTTAAGTACTGTAGAAATAAACAGTTTGTTACTCAACTTAAAAAGAATTATCTGCTCATTAAGTTACGTCCGAATTCATCATCAAATATGGATATGGCGAAAGTTTTCTTCTGGTTCAGGCCGCATTTCAACCTAACCACATCAATTTTAAGGTACAATAACTAAGCGAGATATCAAAAAAAAAAAAATATTCTTTACTTTCAGTTTCTCTCATCGAGTTACATAAGAATTCGTCATCAAATTGAGGCGCCAGGTTATCTTTGAATCCCCTCATAAACTAACAGCCTCACTTATGAGACAGTATATCTCGCGAACTAAGCGAGATATCAAAAAATGTAATTCTTTAATTTCGATTTGTATCGTCGTGTTACATAAGAATCTATCACCAAATTTGACTTTGGGGACACGTTTCTTCTGAATTTCAACCAGAAACTCCACTCTTTTGAAACAGTATATCTCGAGAACTAAGCACGATATCAAAAAATTTTATTCTTCATTTTTTATGTGTCTCGTCGAGTTACATAATAATCCATCATCAAATTGCGGTGTCACGATTGTCTTATGATTCCCTTGAGGTTTTTGTGCATATTTCCGTGTTTCTCCTGCCAAGCAATATGGCGGCCTTCCCTCCCCACTTCTCTCCACCCGGTTTCACTCCAGTGCGTGGTGAAGGTTCCTTGCGTCGTCTCCATTTATTCCTTCTTCCATGCGTGATACAGTGAATGTATTAATGTGTCTGTGACAGAAGATATGACTAACGAACGGAAATATTACCCGAAGTTGTGATTAGGTTGAAATGCAACATGTATCAGAATGCCAACAGATATGCTTTGGTAAAGCATAAGCCACGAGGGATTTAGTTTTATAATTTATGCATCATAGAAATAGTTTTTTAATTATTTTTAATTTTCTTTGCTTTCAATAATGCTTTATTACTGATGTCATTATTTCAATTATATAGCATTACAGGGGCCCAAGTTTCTATCGCGAAACAATGAATGTATTAATGCACATATGTTAGAAGCTATGATTTTCAAATGAAAAGAAACAATAGCGAAGTTTGTGGTTAGGATTAAATGCAGCCTGGACCAGAATGACAACCGACATGTTTTGTTAAAATATAAGGCACAATGGATTTAGTTTTATAAGTAACGTGGAGTAGCATAAGGTTTTAGGATTCCTAGTTACATTTTAATTTCATTTATACCATATACCTGTCATTATAAACTCAATAGCACATAAAAAGTTTCAACTGTATAATGATAAAAACTAAAACGGAAAACAAATCAGGGTCATCGGCATTATTTAATAAAAACAAGTTTATTCTACTGGCTGTGGTTTTAAGAGCTGTCAATATTTGTACATACATTACATGGTCGATATTATTCCAGAATATTTTAATATTGTAGCCACTATATATATATAATCGAGTGAATTAGATCAAAATATGGGCAGTTTCAAAAAATTATCATGCAAGAAAAACATATTGTTACCCATTGATGTTTACTGTAAGCATCTTTTTTAAAAATACGTATTTCCTCTATGATAAATAAGGGAGAGTTATTACACACAAACGCTTATAATAAATATTGTACAGCATTCAGCATCGATTGCAAACATTTCATATCAGGGAAAATTGGGTAACTGCCAAAGATTAATAGTCTTGACAACTGCAGTTACAGCAGACTACAAAAAACTACTCTTATTATGTTTGTACACGTATTCTGTTAATAATAATGTTTTAAGTTTTCAAATAACTGATTAAATAAAAAGCAGAGGAAACGAAGTATAATCATACAAAAAGTCGTGTAATTTTTGTGGGTCATTTTTTAAAGAACGAGTATGTATTTCAAGTACATTGTGATCAGTTGCCCATAATTTTTCTTTCTGGAAATAATTACTTACTGTGTCCATCAGTACATTTAAGTCATTTTCTATTTATGTTGATTTTTATTGAAATTGTTAATCCTAAAAATTTTAAAACATCATTCAAATTGATTCAGTAATTTTTACGTGATACTTGCTCCAGTATCTGACGCACACAACATGGTTACAGATTAATAATAGAATTAATAAAGTCATTTGCTATTTATGTAGAATTTGATTGAGATTGTTAATTCTAAAAATTTTAAAACATCATTCAAATTGATTCAGTAATTTTTACGTGATACTTGCTCAGGTACCTGACACACACAACATGGTTACAGATTAACAATAGAATTGACTACATACCAGAGTTTTATCCTTACCACAGAACTATTTAACAAGAATAAAGAGTAAAATAAGTAAAGTAGCATAGCTAAATGAAATAAATTGCATCATATAACAAATTATCAAAGAGTATGATGGGTGACTGGTTAACGCTCTGGCCTCGCATTCGGGAGGACAGCAGTTCGAATCCCCGTCCGGGCATCCAGATTTGGGTTTTCCATGGTTTACCCAAAACATTCCAGTCGAATGCCGGGATGCTTCCTTAACCCTTTGACTGCTGTAGACGCGTTAACGCGCGTGGCTACTACTGCGCCCAGGTGCTCCAGACGTGTATACACGCGCCACCTTGCCGCTCTGTCTGTGCTCCAGACGTGTATACACGCGCCGCCTCGCCGCCCTGTCTGTGCTCCAGACGTGTTAACACACTAGCCTCTTAGCGGCCTGGCTATGAAGCCATATTTCCACCCAGGGTGGTTAGTTGTTTTCCTCATAAGGCCCTTTAGCATTGGCAGCTGCTATCTAATTTGTGTTGCTCTTTTCCTTTTAGTTTTCGCTGAGAAAATGGCATACTGTCATTATTTTTTTTAACTGCTTAACATCTCTTAACAGCGAGGTCTTTAGAGATGGTAAAGAATGGGGGGCAAGGAATGGGAAGGAATTCGGCTATGGCCTTTTGAAGGAAGCATCCCGGCATTCACCTGGAGTGATTTGGGGAAACCATGGAAAACCCAAATCTGGATGCCTGGACGGGGATTCGAACCATTGTCCTCCCGAATACGCCGTCGTGTTCGTACCGCGGAAGAAATCATGGAGATTCTTACTAGAAGCAACAGTGAATATGATCACTTTGATATGGATGACAGTGATAACCCTTCGACAGGATCTCGATGTAATTTTCCTAAGCTGTGTACATCAGCTAGTGGAAAATGACCATTTTTCAGAGTTTGAAGCTACAGATTGTGCGAGCGAAATGTGTGGAAAAAGAGAATGCTTTAGTGACGCGTTTGACAGCATGTGCTTGTCGATTAAGCTGCAGGACACAAGTGTGGATTACGTTAACATTCCAGCAGTTTGTCATTTTTCCTGATATTTCTAACGGAATATCATATGATATCTATTGCTGATGAGACCAACAGATACGCAAGAATCAATTCACACTATATTTTCACTATGAAGTGGTTTAAAAAGTTCTTTTTCCACATTCTCGAACACTGCATTTTAAATGCTCACGCTCTTCACCGAGTAGTAACCGGACGAAAAATTCCAGTTGCAGAGTTTCGTCTGTTGCATCCATAAATTTAAATTTCGTGAGGTATTTTTCAGGATTTCCTGACACCCCCCCCCCCCTGTCTTGTAAGATCAGGTCCGTGAGACGCCCCCCCCCCCCCCCAGAAATCGCCCTCGCAACTTTTTGAGACCTTTTTTCCAAATTTCATTCATATTGCAAATTCAAAGAAGAGCACGCCAATGCGTAAATGCGCTGTATGTTCGATACAGAAAGTGCGTTGAGAAACCAATGCAGAACATGTAATGCATCACTGTGTGTTGTACCATTTTTCAAGGCTTATCACACAAAAAGAATTATTAAAACTGCAGAGTAATAATTATATTACATTTATACGCCTCTAAAACTAAACGAAATACAAAGAAATATATATATATATATTAACCCGGGTCAAAAAGAAGGCTGGAAAATTTGTGAAAGGTATTCGGAAAGGTTCTCTCCAGATAAATTACTACGCTCACAAACTAAAAACATTTCAGTTGCTGTAATATCTATTTAGTATATGAAGTACTGGCATGTTTGATTACGCAGACATTCACTTTTAGAGGAGCTTTAAACTGAAAAACTTTAGATGTTATATTAACTGTATTTATTTTGTATCTGCGGTTTCAAATCGCAGAGCGACAGCAGAAGAACGCCATACACAACGCTCCAGACGTATTCAGTACACAGTGGTCCGGTCTTACATGGCATTCCAGGGCAGGTAAACAGCTTAGGCGTAAACAAAGCCGCACTCAGCGAGGGCTCGGCCGGGCGAACCGTAGCAGTTAAAGGGTTAAAAAGGCCATGGCCAAATTCCTTCCTATTCCTTGTTCCCATTCCCATCCCGCCTCTAATGACATTAGCCGTCAACGAGGCGTAAAACCATAAGTATAATATATATACATATTTTTGTTTTTCACAAGTGCTTTTTCCTAAAATCTGCTATGTTTTCAAACTAATCTGTTCTCAGGAAAATTTCCTGGTATTTGGGAAAATTATATATATATATATACATATAAATGGGAAGTTTTATATGACAGGTTTATTTAGGCCATAAACAGAATGCGAAAATTCTTCTATTCAATAATTTTATTTGTTCTATGAAAATATAAAAGTCAGAAAATATCTCTTACAGTATTGTACAAAGAATTTACAGTGATGTACCTTTCTACTTCAAAATTTGGAACCAGTTTTCACAAAATAAATCAATTCCCCAATAGTTAATAGCATAGTATTGATATAACTAGCTAAAAAAAACATTACATTAACTTTTATAGCAATTTATACAATCATTAACGGAAGTGAACATGCACATAAAAATATACATGTAAAATATAAAGATAATTTCCGGTAAATCATATCTGTACTTGACATCAAAACCTTATATAGCAGTTTTAACCTACAAGCATGAGATCCATCACTATAAAAATTATTTTCTACCTTTAAATTCTACCATACCCTAAAAAAAAGTAAGAAACATTGCATGGAATGTGTGTCCCTGCAAAATAATATTTTGATCAACATATGAACACAATAATTTTTACATGTTTCAGTGGCCACCTATGTGAACCATGTGATGTTCTTTAAATAGTGTGAATGAATTATCAAAGATTTACAACAGAACCAGGTGTTCGATTCAATGTCTCTTGAGATGCTTTTTTAGGTAAATAGCGTTAGCAAAAGATTTTCCACACACTTGACAAGAAAATGAACGTTCATCTGAATGAATACTGAGATGCTGTTTAAGGTTTCCAGACTCTGTAAACAATTTACCACAAATTTTACAAGAAAACGGACGTTCACCTATATGATATCTTTGATGTTTGTTACGATCACCAGAATGAATAAATCCTTTTCCACAAATTTCACAATAAAATCGCAGTTCTCCTGAATGAATCCTCTGATGCTTGTTAAGATTGCCAGAAGATGTAAAACCTCTTCCACAAACTTCACAACAAAATGGGCGTACGGCTCAATGAATCCGCTCATGCGTTTTGAGGTTACCAGACTGTGAAAAACCTCTTCCACAAACATCACAAACAAATGGGCACTCTCCTGAATGAATCCTCTGATGCCTGTTAAGGTCGCCAGAATATGTAAAACATCTTCCACAAACTTCACAACAAAATCGGCGTATGGCTGAATGAATCTTCCGATGCTGTTTGAGGTACATAGAATCAATCAAAGATTTTCCACAAACTTCGCAGATAAGATTGTGTTTACTACTATGAGTTATTTTAAGATTTGCAGGCGCAGTAAAAGTTTTAACACACACTTCGCAGGAAAAAGGGCTTTTATGGGTGAAAATTCCCTTATTCCTCTTTAGACATGAAGACAGTGTAAATAATTTCCTTAACACACTTGACCCTTCATATGAATGAAATATCTTATAATTTTGATCATATTTTAACCTATTTTTGAAACTGTAGCTAGTGAGTGGTTCCTCTTTGATGTTGTTTCGAAGTTCTAATGTAGGATGATACTGTCCATTGCTGAGAATGTAGCTTTGATGATTGCAATACACACTAGAAACAAAAAAATTGGGGTTAGTGAAAACTTTACATATCTTAGAATAACAATTCTCAGAAACAGTGATATTTATATATAGTAATCTAGGAAATGTAAGATTCATATGAAGTAATACACTGTATTTGTAGGTGATAAATACTCCATCATTCAAATACCAAACTAAGAACTGGAATTAATAAATTTCTCAAAGTCAAAAATTAACACATGTACAAAGCGTTTCATTTAGAACGCGTCCGCGTGCACGGCAATAATCGTCCGGCGCAGAGGCAGCTCGCTTGCCAGCAACTCATACCGCGCAGCGCCCGTGCTCAGGAACGCCTATTGTGTGCGTCGATGTCTTACCTTATAGCACGTGCTGGAAACGTTGGCCATCGACTTCAATACACGCTTGATATCTTCTATGGATGTTTAGGCTAACTCTCTGCACTGTTTGTGAAGAAATATTATTAATTTTAGTTTTTATGTTTTCCTTAAGTTCCTCTTCTGTACGAGGATTTGAATCATAAACACGCTCTTTTAGGTAACCCCACAAAAAGAAATAACAGGGCGTCGTGTCTGGAGAACACAGAGGCCATAATCCATTTTCATTGTAAAAATGCTGTAAAGTACACATAGGATTTTCGGCTGTAAGGGGAGTTGCACGGTCTTATTGAAAATGACCGTAATTTCTTTCATCTTCTGTCAGCTGTTCAAAAAAGGCTTTTAAAATATTGTCCACATAGCGAATAGATGTAATTGTTTCAGTAAAAGAACACTGGGTCCAATAATTCGCCTCGCACTAATTGCACACCTGTTTTGACTGTTTTTGCGTCCACTTAAATACAAATTGCATTTGCTGTGTTGCGAAGGGCCCGATATCGTCCGGGGGGCGGCCCACGCATTGTCAGGGCACGGAAGCATTGCCGGAGCATTGTCAGAAGTGGAACTTAGGGAAAACATAAGGAGTAAAATTAATGATATTTTTCAGCAAACACTGCAGAGAGTTAGCCAAAACATCCTTAAAGATGTCAGGCATGTATTGAAGCCGATGACCAACATTTCCAGCACGTGCTTTAAGGTAAGACATCGACGCAGGCAAGAGGCGTTCCTGAGCACGGGCGCTGCGCGGTATGAGTTGGCGGCAAGCGAGCAGCCGCTGGACCGGGCGATTATTGCCGTGCACGCAAACGCGTCATAAATGAAAAACCCTGTACAATAAGAAAAATTATACACTCTCACATCTTCCAAACAAATCAATAAATATGTATTTTAGCCAGTTATAATTCATGGAGAAATTTTATTATAATAACAAAGCACACTTCCCTGAAACTTTTATATTAGTTCTTAGTTAATAGAGTAAGATGTAATTTTCTTATATACTCCGTTTTTAATTCTTTTTGTTTAAGAGGTGTTCAAAGGTTTGAAGAACTACTTATAAACCTCAGATTAGGTGGTATAATAACATTGTGGTAAACACAAAAATGATGACCTTAGTGTATAAAAACATATCACTTTCAGTTTTTTAAGCATTAGTCAAAGTACTGTGGTTTAAAAAAACCATGTGCTATTACTTTTACCAAACAATGAGTCTTAAGAAATTAATTGAAGTTAATTTTAATTTGGTGTGTTTAATACTATTAGGTTTAGGAACCAGACATTAAACTTTTCCTGAAAAACTTTGTATTATTTAGGAGTTAATATAATTGTGTCTTATTTATTTTATTTTTAGACTGAAGTAGTATTAAATTGAAATTTTTATATGCTGCTCAGATTATTTGTCCGATTTCCACACAGTCTAATCTGTGAAACTTTATATATCAAGTTAAATCACAATAGAAAATTTTTATAAATTTTTAAAAAACATATAAAATGATTTAATATAAAAGCCACATTATTACTACTATGACTACAATGAAGTTCTTTCTATAGGGGCAATGTATTTTACACACCTGAATTTTCCAGCACCTGCTTTCATACCCCATTTACCTTATCCCACAAACATAAAACCTTTCCACTCAATTATGTCTGAAATCAAACATTAATTTATATTTGAATTTCTCCATTTGCTTTCATGTCTTCACCCATCATTCATTAAGACTTCAAAAGGGTATTTGAATTTTAGGAGGTGAGAGTACAAATCAAAACAAGTCAAAAATATTTTGGTGTTGATAGCACATGAGCAATATAGTGTCAAACCCTGGGAATGCATGCTTCTGCACTACAGCACAAGGAATCACATACTCTTTAAAACTGTCTTCGTTCTGGTTTGTCGTATCTGTGTTGGTATGCATTTAAACTACAATCCTAGAATAAACCTGTTACTTGATGTGTGCCCGCATGCTAAAGAAATTCAGCAAATGGGCAAACCACGATGTGGAAGCCCACATTATCAATTGAATAATCTGTACAATCAGTATTAGGTGTGAATGCTCACTCAGGTAAAGATGTGCTAGTGCACCATCGTATAATAACCACATCTGTTTTCAGTGCTGAAAAGGTACATTCTCCAGCAAGACAGACAACGTATTATGAAGAAAGTCAAGATAATGAGCTCCACTTAATCACTGAGGGAGCAACTGTGTGCAGACTTTCCAGAATTGCGTATCAGCATGTGTAGGAACAAACAACAAATACGGACATCATGTTGAGCACATGCAATGAACAATGAAAGCAGGTGTTTTTGGCATTGTTTTTATTAGACATTTGTCTCATCTGGATATATACAATCACCTCCTAAAATATACCTTAGTCTATACATACTCCACTAATTACAGCAGATGTCTAGCTTCCAGCAGCTCCGAATAGAGCTTCAATATGATAGTTGCTGGATATTTCCTGTGGTAATTTCGACAATCAAATATAGCTGTCCTCATTTGCAACCTTTTTTACCTCTTGTACATATCAATATGATCCCACCGTTAAAAAATAAAGGACTTACCCAAAATTTCGTCCCTAGTATAGCCTCTTATTGCCATCTCAATAGAAAAGTGGCTTTCAAATGCATTTTTAACACCTTCCCACTGTGTCATGCCCCACTAATTATACCATGTGGTATATTTTCAGCAAACACAATCCTTCATATCTCCCACCAACAAACCTGAACTCTATAAAGTTGCATATAAAAAACTGAAACTCTGAAAACATTATCTACTGATAAGTTTAATGCCAAAATCAAAAAAGAACAAAAAATATTATAAATTCAAATAAATAAAATTATCTACATCATTATAGTATGTTGGAAGTGGTTTTAATTATTAACTAACATTCCTGTTGAATATGAGCTGTTAATAACAGAAAAATACACAAAGTGTAAGATATTTTTACATTCTACAACCCTTAAATTTCAATTTACAGGATCTTACAGGGTTAACTATCAATCTCAAGATAAAATACTGTAAGACTGAACAACTCATGAATACATTACTAGTCCCCCTTAATCTGTAGTTCTTTAAATAAATTTCCAACTGATTTTGTACCTTTTTTGGGGCTATTTCTTCAGGTTACCATATTTTATACCTAATTAAACATGATGAAGGTCAAAGTAACTGCAGTATAAATATAAAAATCGGAAGGCCTTATCTTACCTTCTTGGTAGAGATATGTTTGCGTTTTTATGAAGACTGAGATTCGCTATATCTTTAAACACTTCAGGGCAATATTTACAAACATATAAAGGAGCAGAAATAGTTGAGATATGGTTGAACACGTGTTTTGTTAAATGATACCAAGACACAAAAGTCTGCACACACAATACACATGTAAGCTCAAATAATGATGACTTATTAAGTGTAGTCTTCTCGTTATGGTGAACATTATGGTCAACCAACTTCGATGGTTTTAAGAAAACCTGCCCAAACTGTTGGCATACATGTATCGGTGAATTCACGCACTGTTCATGGCTAAAAACATGTTTTATTAACAAGTTCCATTTGGAGAAATGCCAAAGACACTTGGCACATGTAAACTGTGATGGGTTCTCCACTGACACGTTGTTACCATTGTTTCCACTGATATTGTTTGTGGTGGGTATATCTATATATTTACTTGTATACATCTGACATCTAGGATTCTTTATCCTAGTAACATTATTGTGTCCACAGTATGGAACTAAACTATTTTGTGACGTTTGAATTTTGTCCTGCAAAATGAAATAGAGAAATATTATTAGATCTCTTATTGCAAAGTAGGGGTAAAAAGATAACTGACAAATATAGCAGCATGTACATTACATCAAAAACAATTAAGGCAAAAAAATATCAAATTTCAGTATAGAAATAAAATTACAAATTTTCTTCACAGCAATTTATCTAGACCTCATACTTATTTATGACTCAATTGTGATAAAATTTCTTAAGTGTCTGAAAAAAACTGCCAGGTATATAAAAACAAACTGGTTATAAAATAATCCATCGCTGAATTTACCAAAAGTGCTAAAAATAGAAGCAAACATAATCTCAGTTCTGATACACTGATGGTAATTTAACTCAAAGAGCAATATTAATAGCTATACTTCTGAGGAACTGTGTACCATGTTATATAATAAACAAGTAGCCATTACACTTCTACACTGAAAAGTAATTTCAAAAATGTTCAACGCACTATATAGTGTATCAGTATCCCTTCCTGTAAGTCAACAACTAACTGATGAAATACCAGTGTTGTATGTATGTATGTATGTTCATTTGCAGCAACTATTACTGCATTAAGCCTTTCTTCAGCTTGAATTCTTCTGTAGATGTATACACATCATGTTACAACTGTTGTTAACCCTAGAGGGGACGTACAGTTTAGCATAGAATCAGAACCACAGTACATCCTGGCATAGCTCATATGATCAAACGACAATTTCAGAACTCCTACAACTACCAGGATTTAAACCCAGGACCGGAGCAGCGACCATTTTGAAAGCAAGCACTTTAACCAATAAGCTACCAGACCGCTCCAGTGTTCTATGTAACATAACTGCTACACTGTTTGTTAGAAATTGAACACTGGATTATTAACATAATGGCATGGTCAGGTAAAGGTTATTATCATGCAGTGATGAAATATTTCCAGTCAACAATATTTTAAATATTTTGCTTCACGAAGTTTCTGATTAGCATGACTCAGTCCAAAGCACTGAAGCCACCATCCAAGTTCAATCTTTGAGTGGAACTGACCATGTGTTTATCCACTTTGCTTTAACTTTTCAATTTTGGAAGAAAACATGTTGTCTTTGAAAGCCATAAGACTTAAGGAATTTTCAAAGACTACAGCCCTGAGTAGACTTATCCCAGCCTAAAGACAATTTAATGATCTCAAATAAGTAGTGTTGTAATAAAAGGTTTTCATGAGGTATAAAAAGCAGTAATTTGGTAATTGCTGAAAATCCTTAAAAATAATATTTCTTTAAATATACAATAAGAATGATTGTGTGGCCGAAGACAGTCAAATAAATGTGAAACTTTTTTGACTGCTGGGATAGGTTGATGCACAAAGGATTATGATAAATAAAATAAATATGTGGCCTAATTCAACCGATAGAGTGAGCCAACTGCAAATCACACATATATAATATGTAATACAATAAATATATAATATACTATCTTTTTTTCCTTAAGTGGATTCATCTACACGAAACAGAGACATTTATGTGTACAAAATAAACGAAAGACAATTACATTTATGCACTGAATTAAGATTGAAAAAGTTTATTCTAGTGCTTTGGGATATAGAATATTTATGGTCGTTCATTTTCTGCAAAAGCAGAGTCATAGTTTATATCCAGTTTTGATAGTACTATGCAAACCTATTCTGATAGCTAAGTGGTTAGGGTTCTTATATTCAAATGTTTCTTCGCCCAGTCCATGGTTCAAATTCGAGCAGAAGCAGGAATAAGGGTTATATATGATCAATTGCTTAGCATGTCCCCCTTCAGTAGGATCTAACCAACCTTCGAGTTGTGGACTAAGGTGTGGTTTAAAAAAAAAAAAATACTGGCTACAGCATATCACGGATACTGGATATGAAAGTTTTAATGTTTTATCCCTTTTTATCAGATTGTAGTAAAAATCCTCCTTCAGTATCCACTTTGGCAGATTTCCCTACCAATTCAAAAAATGTAAAAGTTGTTTGTGTAAATTAGTCTTAAGAGGGGTGAAGGAGAAGAACTGGCGCAGTTGTGTAAACTAAAACATCACTTTTCATTTATTTTAAAAAATCTGTGTGCAAAGTTTCTTTAGGATTGGATAAAAACTATAGATTTTTAGATTTCAAGTACAAATTTCTTGGCCTTAACCACTGCGTTACCAGACCGCTTTGTTTGAAACGTCACGTGTGCTTGGTACTATCAAAATCAGATAAAAAAGTATGGGTTTGTATGAACAATGCTGACTATAAAAAGGTTTGGGTTGGAAGGGAGAAGAGATTCAGTTTTTGTAAATCAAACGTAAACAGTATTTTTCTATTCATTCAAATGTATACTAATGCAAAGTTCCATCAGAATGTGATAAAAAACTGTTTGTCTATAAAGAACATTAAATTAAGGGGAAGGGGGGGTAAAAGGGAAGAGGGGTTGATTTTTAAACCACATGTAGGCAGTATTTTTCTCTTTGTTTTATATTACACATATGAAAAACCCCATCGAAAGAGGACAAACAATGTGGGTTAGAGGAACCTCTCCTCAGTAGGAAAAAACAAACATAAAGTGATACAGACAGCACTATCTTCATTCTGGCGTCAAAGGATTAAATATATCCTTTGCCCATGCAATATAACCTGATAGTCAATAACCAGGACAAGATGAGACACTATCCTTTACTAATGGAAACACATTGATCAAAAGAATTTAATATTATTAAAAAGTATTGAAGAAGTAGTCTATGAGCAGAATAGTAATAGAGGGAAATGGTTTGCCCAAAGAAGTGTTTATTCCTACCAGAGTGTATCAGAAGGAGATACAACATGTCCGGAAGCCAAAAATGTAAGATGATGCCACCCACAGAATTAATTTAAGCCTCTCATTAAATTGGAAAGGCCTGACAATTTTTATAACAGATACCCATAACACTAATAAGAGTTCCCAAGTCTTAAATATGTAAACATATCTAGTTTGGTATTTACTTTTTATGTTATCTTCTGCTATTAATTCTAAGTATATAAGTAAACAGAGAAGTAGTTTCATAGAATCATTTTGACTGTTAGCTGGAGCAAAACATAATTCAACAGCATGTAATTATTACAGACTTTTTCTTCTGCACTCATTTGTCCAAAATAAATACAAATTCCAACTACAGTAGGCTAATGTTATATCAGCATTTTTAATAAATAACAATTTAACACTCAATTGTAATCAATTATACTCTGCTTAAAACAAATAATAATAATACATGATTGAAGAAATAGACACATCATCACAAGGATTACACATCATTATTACTCATTCAAAAGGGGGTTGGATCTTCTGAGATGTATACTTTCAACAAGCAACACAACTTATTTAGTAGCAGATAAAATTAAATTCAGGAAAAAATTAAAAGAACTTCTATGTAGGATATCTAGTTTGGCAGATAAGAAGGGAGGTATGAAGATAAATTCCAGTAAGTGTCAAATTATTTGGTATACAGATAGGAAATAAAGTTTTTGTACCATTATTCTTTGTAAGGGGAATTGCTTGTTGAAGTAATAAAACGTAAATACCTGAGAATATGAGTTGACAGTAGGCTAAACTGAGGAGGGTTCTGACACACTAATTTATCACAGTGAAAACTGTTTTCAGATGAAGAAAAATAATACAACAAAATTCTTCATAATACGATTTAGGCCTAAAGTTTATTTAAATGAATTTGATCATATGTTTCCGTTGGTGAAATAAGGCATACTTATGCATACAGCAAAATATATTAAATATGATACAACTTATACAGTTCAGTGAGTGTATGTGCTAATGTATAACTGGCCATCAACCACATACATAACATCAAACTTTTCCATATAATTACAGGGGGATTGGAAAGATCATCGGTGATGCGAGATAGCAATGAGTAAACACTACAAATTAGACCTACCTCCTTCTCAGTATATAAAACATTTGTTGGTTCCATTTGAAGTTTTACTGTCGTCTTGAGAGGTTAATGAGTATTATGTAGCGCCAGAAAATGTACACAACATTGAACACACCCAGCTGATGTTTGAGGTTCCTACACAAAGGTAATGAATGTTTGAGATGAAACAACACATTTGCAATTTCTGTTGGTATAACGAAATATATCACTAAATGTTTAGTACAGTTCCTTCGTTCCATAAATGCCTATAGTACTGTGCAAATTTCATAACAAATTATTTCTTTTAAAACTATAGGGAGAACGTTGCGAAAATACAAATTACATATTATTTCTGGACGTTTCCATTCTTCTCTTTTCATATTAAAACAAAATAAAAACTGTTGTACAAAGTTAATTATCACTAGCATTTGCCCGTTGCTTCGCACGCGTGTGCTTTGGTATGTGTAAAAATTATTTACTAATTTTAATCGATTACCAGTTATTATCATGAAGAAGCATGAATTGTAAATGTCTTCTAAAAAGCTTCCTCTCATACAAAGGTTTTCATACTGATATCCGACAGTTTGTTTGATTCGTATTTTAATGTGATGCAATTGATTAAATACTACAAAAGCTTCCAGAAAAATTAACAGTACTATTTGGTGGTTGTAATTATTGTGCGAAGTATAAAAAATTATTGTTTAGAAAGGGTTTTATTTTTACGATACTAGTAAGTGAAGCAATGTTTAAGAGAAATAAGATGCTGTCTTTACCTTACTCGGTAGGTCGCTAACTACAATGCCTCTGTGCAGATTGATTAGCTCAAAAAATTTGAAATCCCCGTACAAACTGCTGTGGTAGTTTCTGCGCTGCTCCCGTTCTAATAAAGAGACACACGCAGCTTGCTTAAAGATTTATAATAGTATAGACACAGTGCATTCGGTGATAATACACTTATGTCGATAATTATATATATAAGTCCGTATAAAACAACTGTTTTGGTTAATTTTATTTTACATCCTAAACGCGTTTCGCCCTTGTGGAGTAGGTCATCTTCAGCGGCTGTAAAAGTTTTTTTACATGTGTGTTATTACAATTACTATTTATATTACAAATCTTTATATATATGTGCGTGTGTGTGTATGTGTGTACTTACTTTACTCACAGGTATAGTGGTAATCCTCACATGCCACTCTGTAACAGTGATTCATATACCTATATATATAGATTTTTACTGTATACAGTAATTGTAATAACACACATGTAAAAACAAATTTACATCCACTGATGATTCCCTACGCCACAAGGAAGAAACGCGTCTGGGGAATAAAATAAACTAAAATTCACCAAAACAGTTGTTTTTAGACGGAGTTATATGTGAAATTATTGTTCAACAACTGCGGAAATATAGCCTATTACCAGATTAACACTTATATAGAAGTCAGGAGTTACACGAATATGTGATTAGCAGGCCCGCCGCTAGCTGTTTGAGCGCCCGCGTGCAATACCGATTACGCCGCCTCCTATCTAACTACTGCCAGTGGTGGATCTAGGAATTTTCGAACCGAGTCAAAAGAATGTGAGTTTGCCGCCCCTTCAAACATTAATTGCCGCCCCCATTGTTGCCGCACCGAGTGTTGCCGGCCGCCTGAAGCAGCTGTTGTGCTAAAAAAAGAAAAAAAAAGGTCGCCCGCTCCATAATAGGCTGCAAATTTCGTCGCGGTGACAATGGAATGACAACTATCCCGGGGCGGCGACGGTCGATCACTCGATTTGCCGCTCCCCTCGACCTGCCACCCGCGTGCGGTGCACGCCTTGCACGCCCGCTTACGGCAGCCCTGGTGATTAGGCTATTGTGAGGAGCCATCCTAAAATTCAATTAGAGGAAAACCGCGGAAAACCCAGATCAGAATGGCCAAGGCATTACCCAGATGTCAATTCCTTTTGAATTGGTTTTCACCTCGGTTTCTCTATCTGATTTTGTTGGTCATTCCTGGATAAGTAAGTTGGTGATCATAAAATATGTTTGCTGTCGTCCTGAAATAAATCTGTTGTGAACTTCCCAATTATATTATCAGGAGAGAAACGAGTATAGCGTTCTACGTCTTCGAAAGCTAATTCCTCCAACGTCAAATTAACGCTTGTGGTATTTCTTTTAGTAACGCAGTTCCTCAGAAGGACATCAGTCATGAATTTCACCCTTTGAGGCTGCAAACGATATCAGATCTAGCCTTAAGCTGTTTCATTGCCGTGAATAACAAATGTCGGTTACAGGTAGTAACATATTGATTTCGTCCTCGTCATATACTACTTGCGACAGGTATGATGGACTTATTGCTCTGCTTCTAATCTCAGTGTACATATTGCATTGACAAGAAATTGACAAGAAATTCTATAATTTTTTATAGTTTTGTACTGTGCGTGAGAGGTCGCTGGTTAATGCCCCGTACCATCCGACCTATGTATCTTTTTCCGCATTCACAAGGAATGCGTTTCGGCAAGCAAGATCATCCTTGGGGGAGTGCAAGATGTTCTTCAGTTTCTGTGGCGGCAGGAAGATGGTCTTAAACCCCTTCTTAGCTAGAACTCTACCAATCGTCGACATTATAGCACCAAAGCATGGCAAGAAGGCTAGGCGATCCTGTGGCTCGTTCTTGGTGTTATTAAACCTGCGTCTCGGTTCTCGGAATGCCAAACTGATCTGATGCTCCGAGTACCCGTTGCGCCTGAATGTCTGCCGTAGATGGTTAACTTCTCCCCGTAGGCTGCCGACATCACATATCGCTCGCGCACTGTGTACCAGCGTGGTGAGCATCTGGCTTCCTTTAAAAAAGGATATCTATGAAAGGTAGCCGGCCTTCTTCTTCCAGCTCCATCGTGAACATGATGTTATTATTGATGTTGTTGAGGTGATGGAGAAAACCTTGCAGGCTGTCCGTACCGTGTGGCCAAATGAAAAGGGTGTCGTCCACATGACGGTAAAAGACACTGGTCTTAATGAGAGCGCTTGCTAAAGCTTTATCTCCAAAGTACTCCATGAAGAAATTTGTGATTGCTGGTGACAAAGGGCTGCCCATGGCCTCTCCATCAACCTGTTCATAGTATTCTCCACCATACAGGAAGTACGGCGCTTGGAGTGTGTGCCGAAACAACTCCACTACCCCAGGCTCAAAATGCCGTTCTAGTAGAGCCAACGTAACAGTCAGAGGGATCCTGCTAAAAAGAGACACCACATCGAACTTCACCAGCAAATCTTGTTGCCCCAGGCGGAGTGCCTTGACAGAGAATCCGATCGCCGAAATATCATGTGAAAACACACTGCTCAATCGGCTAGTCACCGGAGAAGACTATATAAGTCAGTGTTTCCCAACGTGGGGCCCACGCCCCACAGGGGGGCAATTTGGTTTTTTTAGGGGGGCAATTTAGAAATTGACTTGATACGACTTTACCGTTTTCTCTTCGGGTTATTTAAATGAAATTCTAGATATAGGTAGCTACAAAATACAGCAAAAAAGCAAATTCTTAAAAGGATCACACTAAATTGCCATAATAAATATTTATTAAAAATCTTTTGAATTTGAATTTTAGTATTTCATTATATGTTTTTTAATTTTGCTTACTGTGTTTTATGACAATATTAAAGTGTTTTCTTTCAAAAACCATCCTATATCAGTTTCTTAAATAACAAATAATTTTTTATTAGAAATTATGTATGGGGGGGGGGGCAAAAAAAATGTTAAAAGTGGGACATGACCTAAAAAAGGTTTGGAAACACTGATATAAATTCTCAATGACGAAAGAAACGTCGATCTTAGGTATTATTATTATACTATTTTACCCATCATTTCTCTTAAACGGAGGCCCACCTGGCAGAACTACTTTAGGGCGGGAAACCAGAGGTGACGCACTATTTGCCAGACTTGTTAGTTTTATGACTGGAATTTCCACACTGAAAACCTCCCCTTATAAGTCAATGTTTGTCCATCACATCTAAAGTTCACTAAAGCTGTATCAATACAAACGATAGCATAACGGTTTTACAAACTTATAATGCACGAATTAATGGATTACATAAAGGTAAAAAACGTAGTGTTTTATTTTAAATACTTAGAAGACTACTATTAATTCTGTTGTCCTAAATAAAATAAAACTATGAAACATAGTTTTCTTTGTATAGAATGGTTGGGGTATGTTTGTATCAGTATGCCAATGAAGTGGACTTCACGAATATACAACGTAGATGACAAACCACTAGTTATTATTTCTACAGAATCACGTCATAAAGTGCCAATTTAATGTTAAAACAAAATATCGTCAACAAATATTTGTTCAAAGAATTGTTTTGTGAAACCATTTTTCGAAGTTTTGCGGCTCCAGCCAAACCGATTTTGTCACAGTCCTATTGAGTGTGCTGAAAATACCTGCTTGCTAATACCATCATTTCCTGCATTGTATCGGCCTTTTTGGATTTTTTTTTTAAATTTTGAGGTCAAGAATTGTGTCATAAAAAAATTATTTAGTTTGTGTGAAAATATGTAATAATTTTCTTGAATATGTAGTTATTTCTTTAATGAATAATTGCCTATTTTCAGATGCTAAAACGAATCCGCGTGGAAGACAGGCACAAAACAATTTAATGATAGATGGAATTTTCGAAGCTTTCTGGGATCAATGAACGGGAATCATGTATCGATTAAAAACGGATTCCTATTATTACAACTATTAACAGTATTTTTTCGTGTTGTGCTTATTGCAGTTATTTGGTATTATGAACTTATTATGGAAGACGCTGGTATGAATGGCCGAATATGAGACTGTGATATTCTGGATAACACGATATTTCGACAAGCGTTGGTAAATAAATAATTTCATATCCCGCAACCAATCGCTTTATCAAATACCGAGAAAAACTTCCCTTTCTTCTATACAATACAATACAATACAATACATTCATTTTCCATTGATCCCAATTTAAGAGACTGGCTCTGTGGGATGTGGAAAGTTGTCAATTTACAGATAAACAGTTGCATAACAAATAATAAGTACACCATTAGATGTACAGTCGTAGTATACATGGTACATTAAACACTTCCATTACAAAATAATACATACACCAGAAGATGTACAGTCATAGCATATATGGTACATTAAAAAAATAATCCATAACAAAATAATACATACACCACAAGATGTACAGTCATAACATATATGGTACCGTAAATAATTATGTAACAAACTAAATACATACACCAGGAGATGTACAGTCATAGCATACATGGTAAATTAATTATGTGAACTATATTTACACAAGATACTGGCAGTTATTTTTTAGATACCTTAGAAATAAATTCTTCGACAGAGTAGAAGGACTTGTCAATTAAAAATTCTTTCAATTTTTTCATGAATTTATTCTTATCATCTACTAGACATTTAATATGTGTTGGGAGCATATTGAAGATATGTATCCCTGAATATCGGACCCCTTTTTGAACAAATGACAATGACTTGTAAGTCTTGCGAAGATCATTTTACTTCTAGTGCCATAATTGTGTATTTTACTATTTTTTATTTATATTATTATTTTATTTATCAATCTTGTTCCATGGATCCCTGCTGAGGAAGTACCTCTGGGATGTGAAACATGTCATTGTTGATACATATACACATAATATGAGTCATATCATAGTAAATATATATACATACATATTTTACAAATACAAGAAATAATAATAAACATACATTTTTGCAACTGAGTTTTGCAAATGTCATAATGAGTACAATTAATTATTTTCTTCAAATTCTTGAATGGAGTAGAAGGAGTTGCCAATAAGATAATCTCTAAGTTTTTGTTTGAATACATCTTTATTATCTGAAAGCTGTTTTATACGATTAGGTAGTTTATTAAACAGATGTATCCCAGAATAATTAACTCCTCTTTGTACTAATGACAGAGATGTTTGTGTTTTATGCAAGTTATTTCTGTTTCTTGTATTGAAACTGTGTACCTGTGAATTAGGTGTAAACAGGTTAAAATTTTCTATGACAAAGCTCATGAGAGAATATATGTACTGAGAATACATTGTAAGAATATTGAGTTTCTTAAAGAGTTGTCTGCAAGAAGTTCTTGGTTTTACCCTACACAGAAACCTAATAGCTCTTTCTGTGCTATGAAAACTTTTTTACTTTGTGAAGAGTTTCCCCTAAAAATTATGCCATATGACATTACTGAATGAAAATATGAGGAGTACACCTGTTTCATTAATTCTAGATCTGCTGTTAGAGAAAGTGTTCGTATTGCAAAGGTGGCACTACTTAACTTGGTCAGTAGTGTAGTGATATGATCATGCCAACAGAGTTTCTGATCTATTTTAATACCAAGAAATTTTATACTCTCTGTTTCTAAGATTGTGTTGTTTTTATAGTTTATACATATATCTGGCTGTGCATAGTTTTTTGTTTTAAACCTAATATAATGTGTTTTTTCAAAATTTAATTTTAATGAATTTGCCTTAAACCAATTTGCTACTACTCTAAGTACTTCATTTACATTAAATTCAATAGTACTGTTTGGTGTTTTACACACAGTCAGGTTAGTGTCATCTGCAAATAAAACACTCTTAACTTTGTCGGATAAATTTCCTGGAAGGTCATTGATGTATAACAGAAAGAGGAGGGGACCTAAGACAGAGCCTTGTGGAATTTCATGATTTATTTTCTCCCAGTCTGATGAAGCATCTTTACTTATTTTAGAATCAAAAATTGAAACTTTTTGCATTCGGCTTTCAA
Source organism: Vandiemenella viatica (assembly GCA_031002005.1). NCBI lineage: Eukaryota > Metazoa > Arthropoda > Insecta > Orthoptera > Morabidae > Vandiemenella > Vandiemenella viatica. The sequence continues at coordinate 110,046 of JARYHS010006858.1, forward strand.
TGTATGATTTAAACCATTTACCTGCGGTCCCAAAAATACCATAGTATTCCATTTTTTTCAAAAGTAATTCATGATTTACACAGTCAAATGCTTTTGCAAGATCACAAAATATTCCTACAGGATTCATTTTATTATTCAGTTCCTCAAATGTGTTATTTAAAAATGAATATATAGCCATTTCTATGGATGATCCTTTTTTGAACCCAAATTGTGAATTCAGTGAGGATATTATAGTGTGTAACATGTTTTATTACTCTACTATACATGACTTTTTCAAAAACCTTTGAGAATGTTGAAAGTAATGAAATGGGACGATAGTTGTCTACACATGTTACTTCCCCTTTTTTAAATAATGGTTTTACAACAGCATATTTTAGTCTATCGGGAAAAACACCTTGTATTAAGGATTCATTACAAATGTGAGCAAGTACATGACTGATACAGTCTGAACATCTTTTCAGTAATTTACTTGAAATATTGTCATAGCTGGAAGAATTTTTAGGTTTTAATTGTTTAATGAGTTTATTTATTTCTGAGACTGTTACTGGTGGCAATTTCATCTCCACAAAGCTATTTGGGAAAGCAGTCTCAAGAAGCCTTAGAGCACTATGTGGGGATTGCTTTTCTATGCCTAATTTATCTACTACTGACGTAAAGTGTTTGTTAAATATTTCACAAACTTCCCCTACTTCGCTATACACATATCCATTTTGTTCTATTTTTATGTCTTTAGAGTGATTTACAGTTTTTCCTGTTTCAGTCTTTATTATATTCCATATTGTTCTCATTTTATTGTCTGAATTTCTATTTTCGCCGATATGTACCTGTTCTTGGCCTTCCTTATTACATTTCTTAGTATTTTAGAATAAAGTTTATAGTGAACTTTCAGAGCATAGTTATCTGATTCTCTCATTTTTAAATAAAGGTCCCTCTTTGTTTTACTAGAGATTCTAATACCCTTTGTTATCCATCCCATGCCCAGTTCATTGTTTGGAGTGTTAGAATTTTCCTTTTTTTGAAACTACCTTCAAAAAGTGTTAGAAATATATTCAGAAAGGAATCAAATTTCGCATTAACACCCTGCGCATTATATACTTCTACCAGTTTTCATTGTTTAAGGTATCTATGAAGTGTTTTATATTATTTCACTAATATTTCTTCTATAAACCCAGCTTTCTTTATCTGTTTAACAGTGTTCCTGGACTCGATACATAATAGCTGGGCATCATGATCTGAGATACCATTTATTACTGGAAGTATGCTGTAATTACTGCACTGAGAAATATCCATAAAAAAATTATCAATTGCAGTCCTGCTATTATTTTGTATTCTCGTAGGAAAATTTACAAGTGCTGTTAAGTTAAAAGACAACATCAAGGCTTCCATATCTAATCTATCATTGCTGTGATTCAGAAAGTCAACATTGAAATCTCCACATAATACTATTTGTTTGCTATTTGTAAAACTTAGTAGCAAAGACTCTAAATGAGATAAAAACTCTGAAATTACCTGAGGGGGCCCTGTAAATTGCTACCACTATCAGCTCTTCCTTATCATATTCTAGTTTAGTAACACAACATTCAAAGTGTTGTTCTATACAATACTTACTTACAACTACACTACTGCATTCAATATTATTTTTAACAAAAATGGCAACTCCCCCTTTCTCCATTTTACATCTGCAGAAATGAGAGCTTAATTTATAATTTGGGATGGACAGCTGAGATATTCCTATATACTGTCCATAGATATTCTGGCACTTTACTACACGCTTATCTTTTTCTTCTTTCATACCAATTTAACCCATTTGTATACACAACACAAGTAAGACTAATATCTAATTAATTTTTTAACAAAAATTATTCACAAAAATAATTTTAAGGGACCTTGTCACTTTAAAAACGCTTTACAATGTATATTTTAAATATGTACACGCTGTACTCACAGGTACATTGGTAATCTCACATGGCGGTCTGGAATAGCACTTCACACACTTTCACATCAGTATTGATTGCAGTTTCATTTGAACATTAAATAACTAGATGTTTTTATGCTGCACTTGTTGCTGTAGTGAATACAAACATCTAGTGATATAATGCTCAAATGAAACTGCAATAATCAGTGCTGTGAAAGTGTGTGAAGTGCTATTCCAGACCGCCATGTGAGGATTACCAATATAGCTGTGAGTACAGTGTGTACATATGTAAATATACATGTATAAAGAGTTGTACTGTAGATAATTATTGTAACAACACACGTAAATACACTTTACAGCCACTGAAGATGCCCTACACCACAAAGGCGAAACGCGTCTGGGGAATCAAATAAAAACAGAATTCACCAAAACAGTTCTTTTTGACGGAATTATTTACAAAATTATGATATTAGTAGTCTGCTGGCTGAATGGTTAAGGTGTCTCACTGGAGAACGAAAGGTCCCCGGTTCGAATCCCTGTCTCGGCGGGGATTTTCATACGACCTTGACCCGACCTTCACCTCTGGCACAGCTTGCTGTGTAATGTGAAGTACGCCAGAACGCTTCCGTGACTCTGATTCCGAGTTAAACTGTAGGTCCCCTGTACCCGGTAGGACCACCGGGTTAGGTTAAGGTGCTACGACAGTGGTGGAATGTACAGCCAATAGAAACCCTGTCACCAGGCCATTCTCAAGGCGAGTGAATCAAACTCACGGCCCGTTTTTAATTGTTTAGGTCTGGTGACAGTACACGTCGTTTTATAGGTGAAGGCGTCCACTTTAACCCTCAGTATAGGCTGCAGTTTTTACAACCACATTAAACTGCAGGTCCCCGATGCAGCCATCCTTTCTGTCACGCTGGCGTAGGATACATCCTATTGGTGGATCCAACCAACGCGTTTCATCCTAGCGAGCTACTGCATCTGCCTGAACCAGGGGTGGCCAACCCGCGGCCAGCAATGAATATTTTTCTGGCCCATCGAGATTCATCACACTTTTACAAAACACATTTATTTTGTAATGGCCAAAGTAGTGAAAACCATCATACATTATTTATGCATTCATATTTTCAAAATTTATTTAATTTATATTTATATTTTTTTAATATATCATTTTTAGTGTTAGTATATATTTCTTAAAATATGCGTTTAGTATCATTATTATTATATTATCTATGTTTACATGTAAGAATAATAGTAAACAAAATAATAATAGCTCATTATGTTTCAATTTTTCACTCCAAAAAACTGTCTATAGTTGGTCTAAATCTAATATGGGGATATATACTTTTATATGCGACCCTCGGAGTTATGATCCATTTCCAAAGTGGCCCGCAAGATCATTTGGGTTGGCCACCCCTGACCTAAACGAACATTTCTAGTAATCCAAACGATTGTCCCACTCCCAAGAACTCCATCTCGAATATGGCGGCGTACTTGAAAAACATTGCGTACGGAATGTAGGCGGAGAATTTCGGTGCTTCTTAATTGTGGGACAGAAACGACAAAAATGCAAAATGTACTGCTTACATAGAGAAAGAAAGAACTGCTAACATTTGGCTGAATTTGAAATATTCCACGTAATCAATTTTTTTAAACATTTGTTGTTGTTGTTGTTGTTGTTGAAGTTAAAGAAGTTTTACATAAACACGAAATATACATCATCTGAACGTCAACAATCTACTTGGCTCCGTCTAGGGCAGGGGTCCCCAAACTTTTTACCCCGTCGACCCCTTGGTACGACATTTGCCTTCTTATCGACCCCCACAAGTATTTAATAAAAACATTAAACCAATTTTGGCATTTCTGATGCTAAGCAATAAGGAGGTCTGCATAATAACTCTACGAAATAATTTATAAAATCCACCCAATAAAATTAACAGAAAAACGAGATACTTTCCACTATTATTATAATCTCAAAAAATAGGAACAAAACTATGGATAGATGGAATAAATTTGAAATAAAGACCTGCCAAAAAGAACACATGGTGGTTGTACTTTTTTAACTTGTCACATAGTGAGGTATGCACCTTCCTAAGGCACCCTTCAACTCTCAATACTGCAACTATTACGTCTTGACACATCAGTGAGCAGAAGTAATTTGTTGAAAGTTTCATCATTTACTTCACATGACTTCACAAACAGACGAGAATTGAGATGATGAGCTCTAAGTTTATTTATTGATCTGACTTTTAGTAGAACATTCCTATTATTTCCTGTACAGTTTAATTGATTCTCTTTAGTATTAATCGACCCCCTATCGACCCCTCTGTATTAATCGACCCCCGGAGATCTCTTATCGACCCCAAGGGGTCGGTATCGACCACTTTGGGGACCCCTGGTCTAGGGGGAGCGGAGGGGGGTTGGCTGGAAAGATACAAAACTACGCTGCGCTACGTGGGGAGGGGGGGGGGGCTGATTCCAAGCCAAGCCACGTATCTTTTAATTCATACTGTCACAGTTCAAATATGGCACAAATAGTGTTGTAAAAAAAACGTTTTTTTCTGACTTGAAAAAAAAAACATGAAAAAAAAACTTTGAAAAAAAAAACTTTTTTTTCAGGGACACGTTTGTTTTAACTACTAAATCTCAAATTTGTAAGGCATTTATCGTTTAATATGACTGTTTTAGAGTTTATACTAAGTACTTACCTTAATTTTTAAATCTAATATACATTTCTGGTTCAGTAGAAAAGAAAATTACGAAAATATTGGCAACATTGAAGTTTTCTTTTACCTACGGTGACTTCCCGAAGAGGCTAGGTTGCTCAGGAAGGAATCCCCGTTCCCCGTTGTTTGGATTGATACTCGCTATTTGAATTAGTGCTGCCAACCCTACAAATTTATCTGTAGACCTACGGATCTTTTTTTTTAAAAATAGGAATTTTAAATTTATCTACTGTTTTTTGCCTCTTTTTATTACTCATTGTGCTTTCCTTATATTCGTATACTTGTTAAACTCGCAGCGTATAGTGATACGGAGTCATTAAATTGTCAGTAATTATGAATCGTTTCCTTGCAACCGTTGGCGTAAACCAACGATTGAAAAAGAAATAAAGCTCCAATTTTGTATGATAATAAATTCAAACTTAAAAGACCGTAATACAGAATTATCAGCGCAGTCTTTATGCACAGTGTTTACTTTTCTCACAATTTAAAATTGCAATCTAAAAATCTTGTGCGTACAATACAGGAACAAGGCCAGTAAAAGAAAATGTAACTATTTCTGAAGTTATGGATATAGAGGAGCCAGAAGAAGAAACAGAAAATTCCGACACCGACCGAACTAGTGTTGGTAGTGCTGATAATAGTGAATGTGGTACTGACATAGAGGATGAATAAAATTATGTTACCTATATAGATACATTTATGAATCATTATGTAAGACATTAAAGGATTCAGTAATATATAAAACACACATGTAAAATGTAAGTTCCATAAATAAAACTATAATTTATCAAAATTTATTGTTTTCGAAAAAAAAACCTAATTTAGAAAAAAAAAACTGGGTGCTAGGTTTTTTTTCATGTTTTTTTTCACAAAGCTGAAAAAAAACAACATTTTGTGTGAGAGTGACGCTTTCTTGATGTATCCTTGTATGGCGACGGAGTCTGAGATCGCCGAAATTTCGGCTAGTCTCCCGAGACGACTACATCCAAAAGAAATACACACACACACACCATATTCCCCTGTACATACATCAATTTTTTCAAATGATCTTTATATAAACCCACAGTTTTCATCCATCCGATATTGATAGTAGTTAGCTCATGTGGTGGTGTAACGGTTAGCGTTCTGGCCTCGCATTCGGGAGGACGGCGGTTCGAATCCCCGTCCGGGCATCCACATTTGGGTTTTCCATGGTTTCCCCAAATCACTCCAGGTGAATGCTGGGATGCTTCCTTCAAAAGGCCATGGCCGAATTCCCTCCCGTTCCTTGTCCCCAGACCCATCCTGCCTCTAATCACCTCGACGTCGATAAGTAAAAAAAAAAAAGGTGGTCTGGTAGCTTAGCGCTTAAGGCGCTTAATTCTAAAAGTTTCTCTTTCCTGTCCGCGGTTCAAATGCCGTGTTGAGCAGGGATGTTTAGGAGTTGTATTTGATTAAACGAGGTACGCCGGAACGTCCTTACGTGGTTCGGATTCCACGTTAAACTGTAGGTCCCCTGTACCTGGTAGGAGGACACAGCGAAGTATTCTAATCAGGTTGAGTGGTGCTTACAAAACAACAGCAACTGATGCCCTTACCGTGGCACTGGGGGTGTGGCCTCTGGACTTGGGAGCATCATACTGGCTCAGGAAAGGGAATCTGGAACAGGTAGAGAAAATCACGGGAGCACCAGCAACAACAGCTGCAGAGGTAAACAAATTGTTATTGGAAGGATGGTAGCAAAGGTGGAATGATAGCACAACAGGAAGAAGGACTTATGATATGTTTCCAAGTGTCTGTGAAAGGCTCAAAATGTCGCATCTTCTCCCATCGCCTGGGCTAGTACATTACATAACAGGTCATGGCCCTTACAATAGTGAACTGCAAAGAAGAGGAATAGTGGACAGTGGTAGCTGTGACAGAGGAAACGAGTGCACTCCGGAACATGTTGTATGGGAATGTGTTTCAACAGCGGAACAAAGAACCCCATATAAGCAAATGTTATAGGGCAGGCGCATTTTTGACATATTGCGTGACCAGGAATTATGTTACTTCCTTGATGAGGCTTGCAATCTGGCCTCACAAGCAGCCAAAGAAAGGTTCTTGGTACTTACAAACAGTCTAAACTGACGGAAACACTTTCAACTGACAGCGACCAGCGACCGAGCAGTGATCATTCCCGAAGCAAGACACTCCCGATGGGTCGAAGGAGGACGCCACTACTTCCAGAAGTCATCTCCTGAGGGATGTAAGTTACTGCAAAGTGGCTGTGCCCGGAGTAAATGTTTAAAACTGTCATAAATGTACGAAGTGAGAAACAGTGAAGTGATTTGTATATGTGAATGTTTCTTTGTTTATTTATATACAGCATTAGCTCTGTGTGAACCTATGTTACTAAAAATTACTAATTTACAGTTTATATCCATAAAAAAACTAACACCTATCAAATACATTCTTACACATTGTTAATTTAATTATGTAACTAAAATTTTGTGAAATTTGATAAGTTTATGTGTTAAGAACTAGTTTTACATCCTGAACAACATTTAGCTATTAGTTTTTCAAACTATAATTTTATCTTATGTACCTCTTGTAATATACTGGAAATATGGGCCCAGAGTAGAAACTAGGTGCTGGGCTGTTATGTACAAGGATATAAAAATAAAATGAAAATAAAAAATTTACCTGGTAGCACTACCGTGTTAGGCTAAGCCGCCTAAGACAGGGGTGGAATGCGCAGCCAATAGAAAACCAGGTCACACGGATTTATTATTACTTAGTATAACTGTAGTTATAAGTATGACGTAAAATATTCATAGTTTTAAGTTTTCTCTTCTGTCGCCAATAATCAATGACTGTCAATTGTTTTATTATTATTATTATTTCTTGACTAGACTAACTCTTAAAGTAAAGTGTGATTTGGTGAGATATGGTCGGACTCCCCCCCCCCCCTCTGAAATGACGTGAGATTTTGACGTAGACCCCCTATCCCCCTGCTCATCGACGTCACAGTTTTTTTAGACCTATTTTTTTTTATCTCTCATGTTTCCAAGGGTGGTTATCCTCAGCATATCATCATAAGTGTTCTGTCTTAAGGCAGGATTTCAAATGGTATGGTTCTTCATGGTGTCCTCCACATGGGGAGTCACGGCATGCCCTAAAACTAGGGAAATATTGATGTGGTAGTATCCCATTCCTTTCCATATACATTGCAGCCATGTTGTGTTGGCATCTTTCTGTGAAACGTTTGATACCTAGAAACTTATTTTCCCACAATTTTTGACTCTTGCATTGCATTTTTAGTTTAAACCTACCAAAACTGATGAAGCTGGCAGTGATGAAGCTGGCACTCGATTTCATGCGCGAGGGAGTATGAAGACATACTCTCCTAGGTAACGGTGACAGGGGTTGGTATAAATCACCAACAGTAGTGATGGATAACTTACCAAAATTGCATAAACAATTTAAAATTAAAATTCGTAAAGCGAAAAAATGTAATGGGTAAAAGAATGAACATTCAAAGGGTATGGAATAATAAATAATAATTAGAAGAAGAAAGGGTAGCAACAGAACTTGAGCTCGTTCGGAATTAAATTGAAACTCAAGACATATATCAATCAAGTCACGTGGTTGCATCCTGTGAGTCTAAAAACTTATTTTTGGTCACGAATTCACACGTCATCAAGTATGGGGCTACTTCCAAGATTTAACCACAACTATTACTGTGCATTCCAATTTATTATTACTATTTTAATTATTCGTTGCTTGGTTATTTTAGTATCTATTTATTTTCACTGAAGCATTACGTTGGTAAAACAATCTCTGCTTAAAAACACGATTTATAACTATTTTATATTGCGCTTAACTAATGCTCTGGGAACTATTTTAGATCCACGACTACATCCAACACCAATGGCGCATGCAAAGTTGGGGGGGGGGGGCGAGGGGGGCGAGGGGGGCTAGGGGATTCAAATTTTTTGTAGATTTACTGATTTTATAATGGCATCACTATAAAGCCTAGCCCTGCCCGACTCAAACCCCCACCAAATGAAATCCGCTCAAACCTCCCCCCCCCCCCCAAAACCAAAATTCTGGATCCGCCTCTGTCCAACACACTGTGTCAGGTAAAAACCATAGAACTAATGAACATGAAATAATAATATGTTGATATACAGATGAACGGCTGCAGCGTAAGTATATAGATAGTTAAGTTGGCAAGCCTGTAAGATAGACTGTAATATGAAGGATATCCCTGACCTTTGGATGGGGCTACAAAATAAAAAGGATTGAACTCTCGCGGCTTGGGTTATTTGGGGACGATACTACCGTATATAGGTCGAGCCAAGTGTTGTAAAAAACGATTTTTTTACTTGAAAAAAAAAACGAAAAAAACTGTGAAAAAAAACTTTTTTTCCTGGGACATTTTTTTTTTCATAACTACTAAATGTCATATTTTTAAGGAATTTATCGTTTAATATGACTGTTTTAGAGTTTTTACTAAGTACTTATCTTAATTTTTAAATCCACTATATTTTCCTGGTTCAGTAGAAAAAAAAATTACAAAAATATTGGCAATATTGACTGAAGTATTCTTTTACGAACGGGGATTTTCCGAATATTGCACGAGAAGGAATCCCCGTTGTTTGGATTGATACTCCCTATTTGAACTAGTGCTGCCAGCCCTACAAATTTATCTGTAGACCTACGGATCTTTTCAAAAAATTAGGAATTTTAAATTTATCAACGGTTTTTTGCCTCTTTTTATTACTTATTGTACTTTCCTTATATTCGTATACTTGTTAAACTCGCATCATATTGTGATACTGAGTCATTAAATTGTCAGTAATTATGAATCACTTCCTTGCAACCGTTGGCATAAACCAACTATTGAAAAGAAATAATGCTCCTTTTTTGTATGATAATACATTTAAATTCAAACTTTAAAGACCGTAATATGGAACTATCGGCACAGTCTTTATGCACAATGCGTACTTTGCTCACAATTTAAAATTGCAATCTCAAAATCTTTTGTGTACAATACAACCAGTAAAAGAAAATGTAACTATTTCTGAAGTTATGGATCTAGAGGAGACAGAAGAAGAAACAGAAAATTCCGACACCTACCGCACTAGTGTTGGTGGTGCTGATACTAGTGAATGTGGTACTGACATAGAGGATGAATAAAAAATTATGTTACCTAAATAGATACATTTATGAATCATTATGTAAGACATAATATGATTTAGTAAGATTTAAAACACACATGTAAAATGTAACTTCCGTAAATAAAACTATAATTTATCAAATATATTGTTTTCTGAAAAAAAAAATAGAAAAAAACAGGGTGCTAGGTTTTTTTCATGTTTTTTTTCACAAATCTGATTTTTTTTTTTTTTTCAATTTGCTAGTCGAGCCGAAGCTTAAATTACTTTGCGCGTAAACTGACTCAGCACCTCGAAGCAATTACACAATGGTGCAACCTTTGGAAGATAAAAATAAATCCAGAAAAAAGTCGGGAAATTTTATTCACAAACAGATTGAAGAAACCCAATCACAAAATTTCGCTCGACGAAGTGGACCTCCCGTGGTGCAGATCAGTAAAGTATTTAGGTCTCAAATTTGACAGCAAATTGACTTGGCTCAGCCACATCCAAAACGCAAGTAATATAAGTTCGGTTCCACTCTACCAACTGTACCCCCTCATCAAGGGGAGAAGCCTTAGGCTTAAGACTAAACTTAGGATATATACTGTAGTAATAAGACCTGTTTATTGTTTGTGTGTGTGTTTTTTTTAATGAAACAGGTATATTTCATGTTCATCGTTTCTATACTTGTATCTCTACAATTAATCTACATCTACATCTATACTCTGCAAATCACAAATACTGTGGGTGGCAGAGGGTGCTAAGCACCAATCCTAATTCTGCGCATTCCAATCCCGAACAGAACGAGGAAAGAAGGGATACATAAATGAATCAGTATGGCATCTTATTTCTCGAATCTTATCCCTCCTGTCATTGCGACCTAAATAGGTTGGCGGAAGAAGTATTTCGTTGCACTCGTAACTTAAAGATTTTCGCATATTCTCTAGCGAATTCAAACGAAAACGACGTCGTCTGTCCGCCAAACAATCCCAGCCTAACCCACGAATCAGCTCTGTCACACTTACGTAAGGACTGTAACTAGCGGTCACGAATCGAGCGGCTCTTCTCTGTACTCTCTCTAATGTGTCAATCAATCCCTTGCGATACGAATCCCAAATTCCACAACAGTATTCCAAATGCGGACGCACTAGTGTTTTGTACGCAATTTCCTTTGTATGACCATTACAACTTCTCAAAATACGTCCTATGAATCGTAGTTTGGAATTAGCTTTTCCTACAACGGAAGTTATGTGCAAGTCCCATTTCATGTTGCCTTGTACTGTTACGCTTAGATACTTCAGGGAATCTACAGTGTCAACAACTGAATTGTTAACTTTGTACTCCAGAGCAAGCGGGGTCTTTTTATTACTTATGTGCATTGCCTTGCACTTTTTACAGTTAAGTGTAAGCTGCCATTCACGGCACCATTCCGAAATAACATCCAGATCGCGCTGAATTTCTAAGCAATCGTCGGAGCACCTCACTTCCCTATAAATAAGTGCATCATCAGCAAAAAATCGCATCCTGCAATTAACGTTGTCACCGAGATCGTTTATAAAAATTAAGAAAAGAAGTGGCCCTATTACACTTCCTTGAGGAACGCCCGAAGTAACATCTAGTTTAGAAGAGGCTTCCCCGTCTACAACGACATACTGTGACCGACCAGTTAGAAAATCGCGTATCCATTCGCAAATCTGATCAGATATACCGTACGCTCGGATCTTCGCTAAGAGTCGGTTGTGTGGTACAGAGTCAAAAGCTTTCTGAAAATCCAAGAAAATAGCATCAACTTGTGATCCCGCATCAATAACTTTCATTACATCGTGCGAAAATAGAGCCAGTTGCGTTTCACATGATCGGTTCTTCCGAAATCCGTGTTGGTATGCTGTAAGTAGCTCGTTTTCATCTAGAAACTTAATAACGTTAGAGCATATGACATGCTCCAGAATTCTACTGCAAACAGATGTTAGCGATATCGGACGATAATTCCTAGGATCTCTCCGATCTCCTTTCTTGAAAACGGGAATCACCTGCGCAATTTTCCAGTCAGAAGGTACTTTTCTTTCCTCTAAAGATTTACGAAATATATCTGACAGAAATGGTTCTATTTCTTCCGCGTATTCCGAAAATACTCTTACTGGTACACCATCGGGATCCGGCTCTTTCCCCCACTTCAGGAGCTTTAATTGCTTTATGATACCTACACTTTCAATTTGAACTGGATCCATTTCAAATTCAACACGCCGTAAAGTAAATATATTACAGCCATAAGGTCGGGGTTTTTCCCCCCTGTCACAGTTATACTTATTTCCGTGCAGTGGTGGTAGCATGTAAATGTTTGAAACTAACATAATGTCTGTTATTTCGCGTAATAAAAATTCGTAAATGAATTTTAAATGAAATAAAATCAATGGTCAATGATTGCTGCATATATAAAAAAAAAAAAAAAAAAAAATATTCGGCAGTATGGGGATTTGAACCCGGGTTCGCAAAATGTAAAAGAAGCGACTAACCGCATACACCACGCTAAAGCTTTTAAACAATTTACTAAAATTATAATATTTAAAATATATTCACATATGTTTAAGCGTTAATTTCTCGATACCCAGGGCTCATTTTGAAGAAATAATTGAAACACAGACATATGGAGTAATTACCCTTCAACATATACTCGGGGGATCGAAATCTGTTCTGAACAGGTCTGATGGTTTCCAAGTAAGTCGTGGTGAATGCGTTGGTTTGACATGTCCCGGGGAGCGTCTGCTATAATTCTCATGAATTTATTTTGTGTGGTTTGCAGCTTCTTTTAGTTGGAGTTTGCTGCCATACTAAATAATTCCGATCCATAGAGCAGGGCAGGTCTTATTACTACAGTATATATCCTTCAACATATACTGGCGGGATCTAAATCCGTTCTGAACAGGTCTGATGGTTCCCAAGTTAGGCATCCCAAAAATCACCGACTTCATAAAAGACAAATCGACTACCTACTACCAAAAATCACAGCTTTCGCCCCACCAACTAATTCAAAACACAGGACAACGAAATGACGCCGCTCATTACAATTGCCCCATCACAACTATAACCAGAAACTATTGGGTCTGACGCAGTGCTGGATTTCCCATTAGGCTGTATAGGCTCCAGCCTAGGGGCGGCAAATTTCCTATGGTGCCCGCTTTAGTAAGCCGTCAAATTTGTGTGTGATTATAAACACAATAGAATAAACGTCTACTATAAATTTTCATTTAAGTGGTGACATCTAGTAGTGAAGTCACAAACTCGGAACAATTAATAGAAGAGAAAAATACGTTTACTATCAATTTTCATTTAGTATCAATTTTCATTTAGGTAAGTAGTGACAGCGAACAATTAGCTAAATTATTAATTTAATTCTTCATTTGTTTCCTGACTTTCTATCTTGTTCAACGCAGTCTGTAGCCCGTCGTATATTTCCGAAGGAAGACTATAGACAGAGGTAAGTTTCTGCTGACAGACTTACATTTCATGATTTCTATAATAAAAATACTTAAGTATGATCTAAGATTTCATTAATTGAGTATCTGCATGTTGAAAGTCCCCGAGCGCTCAAAAGTTCTAATTTCATTGAAGAAATCATTGAAAAGGCAATGATTTTTGAAACTTAACTCGTCATTTCTCAGCTAATAATGAATTAAATTCTTTGAAATTTGTAAGGAACATGCATTGAACAATGCCGAAACCGGTATTCTGATTGACATTAATATAAATTATAATCGTTTAATAATTATTGATTAAATGTTTTCTGTTCTTTGCCGATAAAAAGTGTGTTACGAAGTTTTTCGTATGGAAAACTGTCAGTGAGAAAGTTGTTCCCGTGTGTTCACCAATCAAAAATCCCGTAGAAAACTATAATTATGTATTATATATTTTATTTTCTTGTTTGTATTCTTGTTTCATAATAAACATTCATTTTTCTTGTTTCTATTTGATGACTGAATCTGAATACTTTCAAGTAATGAAGTCATTCTTAATCTATATCCATTCACATATACATATAATCGTTTGCTACCTAATAAAGGTAATACAAATTAGTGATTAGTACAATAATTATGAAGGAGAAAAGGGCGGCACAAAATGAACAGCCTACAGTAAAAAAAAGTTTAAATCCGGCCCTGGTCTGACAACAACAATAACTTAATAAAACAAAACTATGACTTCCATAAAAAGCCAGCTGACAACACCCTATTCAGAAAAAAGTCAGGGGGCTACAACGCCCTGGTGCTTTAGTTTTTACGTGGGTTTCGGCCCAACCAGACGTCTGTCTGTCTATCCCGCGTCTATACGAACTGTTTAGTGCGGTTGTGGTGAGTGCAGTCTGTTGTAGAGCAGATATTGCTTGTGTGTGTGTGTGTTGGTAAAAGCGGAGGATCGCGCATTTTCCGCTCCGCTTGCAAGCTCCTTCACTTTCATCTCGACTCGGAATGCGACCGGTTATACATTCTCAGTCACTCCGATACGTACTAGAGCCACTTAATAACAAGGCACACTTTCTATTAACGCCGTCGCTTCATCCGCAACAAGAAGGGACTTGTAACAGAACCTACTGTTCCTTCAGACAGTCTCACGTTTAATTGAGATGGACCACTTGCTGTGCTGCCAATTTCCCTACACACCCATTTTCCTCCTTTCCTTTTCCCATCTACTTTTTCCCTCTACTAATTTCAGCCCTACACTCTTTTAACGTTTTTGGGGGCATCCACAAATTACGTGAGGTGTTTTTCCAGATTTTGGACCCCCCCTCCCCCCTGGTGAGATTTCGTGAGATCTGGCCGGACCCCCCCCCCCCCTCTGGTGAGATCTGGTCCGTGTGAACCCCCCCTAGAAATCGCCCTGGAAACTTTTGTAGACATTTTTTTTTTTTTAGGTCACACCCTAACCGAAATACCCTTCTAAAATTGACTCTGCCGCAAATTGTAGACTTTTTTTTTGCTCTATTGTCCCCAAATTTTTCGCAAAATCTCACGTGAGATTTCGGTAGACCCCCCCCTCCCCCTTGGTGAGATCTGGTAAGATTTCGCCGGAGTCCCCCCTCCCCCATTTCACCTCACGTAATTTATGGATTCCCCCTTTGGTAAATTATTCGTTATTTCTCTTGGTAACTTATTCTAATCCCTGACACCCTTTCCTAAAAAAGAGAATCTCTGTACTCCCTTGTGCCTGACATCGAATGCTAGCTTGTGGTCATGATCATCTTTTCCCTTCCATGCATTACTTTTCATTCTGACACCAATATCTTTCCACGCCTCATCACCAATATACTATACGCCTTGTACACTCCCATGACCCTCTTCACTCTCCTCCTGTCTTAAAACGAATCCCATTCCAGCCCTTTTATCAAATCTGTAACGCATTGCGTTCTGCGTTAATTTCCAGAAACAAATCTAACAGCCCTTTTTTACATCCTCTCACCGAGCTCCTGTATTGGATCCCATACTACACTACCATATTCAAGCAATGGCCTGACCAAAGTTTTGTAACCCAATTCCTTTACTTCTCGCATACATCCCCTCATCACTCTCTCCATCAAGTGCAGAATTTTGAAACCTTTTCCTACCACCTGTCCAATGTGTACTGCCCAGTTGAGTTTGTTATCAAATATTAAGCCAGGATCTTTCCATTTCAAGTCTTCAACAAGCAATTCTTTCTCCATATTATAATCATAATCAGTCTTCAGTTTTTTATCTGTATTCCTAATAAGCCGATACTTCTTTACTTTTATCTTCATACCGAGTTGACTTATCCCGCGAGATAAGCTGCCTAGATCCGCCACAGTTGTTTACAGTCTTCTGTTATTTTGATCCTATTATATACCATTGTGTCCTAGATTTATTCCCTCATACTAAAAACCAGTTTTTTTCGATGTATTAGTTTCCTTTTGAATTATCTAATATGCATCTTGTTATTAAGTGTTACCAAACTTTCCTGCCCTTGTTTTTTTTTAAAAAAAAAACTTACCGAACTGTATACACAAATAACAAAGACATTTTACTAAAAGGGAACGTAGGCTGAAGTATACAATACTTGACGCAGAATGCAATAAT
The DNA here is from genome assembly GCA_031002005.1 of Vandiemenella viatica. Classification (NCBI taxonomy): domain Eukaryota; kingdom Metazoa; phylum Arthropoda; class Insecta; order Orthoptera; family Morabidae; genus Vandiemenella; species Vandiemenella viatica. Next base: position 125,890 of record JARYHS010006858.1, read on the forward strand.
CCTGAGTTTCTGCAATAGTCACTATTGGTAACTCCTAAAACTGCCCCTACCCCAATCGATTGTATTGCTCGACGGGTTGCATCTGGCTCTCGCAGGGTCTGTGGAGGGTAAACTGTGTGCTGGCTGATTATTGAACCCACTTTAAACTGAAATTTTAAACAAACAATGTGTTTTAATGTAAACTCAGTGAGCTGTGTCAGATTCCGTTGAAATTATCCTAATCACTGATATCCTATCCATCACTGTATTAATTGCGAAATGGGGATGCTGACTTCATACAGTTGGGCCTAGCTAGATGTTGGTTGTACCATCGTGTAAATTATCATCATTTTTTTAAAAAAGACATTTCATATGAATTATGTATCAACAACGCAAGTGATTTTTTACTACTACTTTAGTCATTACACAACTCGTTACTGTTTATGACCAAGAAACAGCGTATAATCCCAAGTTTTTTTTTTTTTTTTTGTCTTCCTGCATCGAAATGAATAAGAAATTGAAAGAAAACAGACGTTGGCTGTTTGTCCGAAGAATCCTAACGCCATTTTTTAATATCTTCCAATTTTTTCCCTTTAAACGAAATGCTCGCATACTTTGCAATGGTCCTAAGAGTCAGCTGCATACAAACTATACCGCGTTTCATCCAAAATGATCTGTGAAAATTTGCTATTATTTCTATTTACCGAATCTTTTAGTTCAAAACATTACCAACACAATTAGCTACATCGAGAGTTCAGATACTAACTTCACTGTATCCTTCGACACAATTCGACGTAAGTTTGCGCGATAGGTGAACGAATGCTCTTACCTTGCATTCGGCAGGACGCGTGGTCCAATCCCCGTCCAGCAATCGGGATTTCAGTTTTCGATGGTTCCCCAAATCACTCCAGACAAATGCCGGGATGATTCCTTCAAAAGAGCCATGGCCGAATTCCTTCCCGTACCTCGCCCCTAATCCTTTTCCGGCTCTAATGACCACGACGGCGACGAGCAGTAAAGAACGAAAAAATCTACGTAATGAAAGTAACTGGTCTCGGACACTGCCATTTCGAGTTTCAATACAACATACGTTCTCAGCTGACGGCTTCGCATATTTTAATCACTGCATTCCTGCATAGTTCCGACATTCGATTAACCCGTCAGTCCTGGATTTAAATGAAACTGACCACCATACAATTTTTTTTTTTTTTTTTTTTTTTTTGCTGTCGTCAGTCGTATCACTTACAGCCCACGTCCTCAATTATCTGCTTCATATATTCCAATCTCTGTCTTCCTCTACAGTTCTTACCTTCGACTGTTCCCTCCACTAACAAATTAACCAATCCAGTATGTCTCAAAATATGACCTACCAGCCTGTATCTTCTTTCTGTAAGCTTCTTCCATAAACTTTTTTTCTCACCCATCATTTCCAAAACTCGTTCATTTCTTACTTTGTCTGTCCACCTAATTTTCAGCATTCTACTGTAGCACCACGTTTCAAATGCTTCAAGTTTCTTTCTTTCCGGTATTCCTAAAGTCCATGTTTCGCTACCATAAAGTGCTGTGCTCCACACAAAGAGTTTAAAAAAGTTCTTTCTAATTCCTAGATCTGCTTTTAACATCATTCCTGCTTCGGCCATCGATTGTAATTTTTCTTCCCAAGTAACAGAATTCACTTACTTCTCCTATTGCATCCGATCCTATTTTGATATTTATTTAGTGATACACAACCGTCATTGTGGCTGCGCGTTATAATAGACTAATAATAACTCCGTGTGGTCGTAATGACCTGGTGACAGGGTTTCTATTGGCTGTTCGTTCCGCCCCTGTCTTAGCCTCCTTAACCTACCCCGGTAGTACTACCGGTACAGGGGACCTACAGTTTAAGGTGGAATCCGTACCACGGAAGCGTTCAGGCGTACTTCACACTACACAGCAAGGACGTATCCAGGATCAGAAATTTCAACTAGGGGGAGGGGGCAACTCATATTGGTGTCGAGAAAGTGGGGTGGGGGACTGAAACAAGACGATTTATTACAAAATAAAACTCAAACCTATTGACCAATCTATTTTTATTATTGATTAATATAGTAATCCAACCACTTAATCTAAGGACC
>JARYHS010006862.1:0-25001 GCA_031002005.1 Vandiemenella viatica
CAAGCATACCTCAAGGGGCCCCCAACTGCACCTCTGGGGATCCCCAAGCGCAGTACAGATGGCCCACGGGCCTTCACGGCAAACTGGCGACCTTTTCATTCGCTCTACCGTTGTCTAAGGGGGCCCCTGAGACACAGGGAGTCCCCTCACTGCTCAGGGGGCTCCAAGCAAAACTCAGGGGCCCCCAGCCTCATCTCAGGAGGCCCTACCAGCAACAAAAAGCAAAGAAAAGAAAGGTCACCCATCTGGCCTGAGGGTCCAAAATAAATTTTTTGCACTGGGGCCCTTGTTGACCTAGCTACGCCACTGTACAGTAATATTACTCTCTGTAGAATTGGTTTCAACCACGTTTTTCATAAACAAAAGTTGGTTAAAATAAACATATGGTGCTCTATACCGGATCCACTTGGAGTTTTCTGTCGCCTCAGCTCTCTAAAAAAAAGCAATCTCTGGTATTTTTCCATTTTTTGTAACTACATATATTAAATTTCACTATCTTAATTTTTAACTTTTTACTGTACAGGTACCTATCAACAGGATGTATTATGGCAGATCTTCATTACTCTAGTCGTCTTGGTATAGCAACAGTGAGCAATATAATACAACAAGTGTGCAAAACTACTTGGACAATACTGAAAAACGAAAGTATGCCTTTACCAACAACTGAATCGTGGGAGAAAATTTGCAAAGGACTTCCTGGATCGATCTCCGTTCCCAAACTGTATAGTCCAGTAAAGGGGTCGTAAAAAGGGGGTCTCACAAAAATTATATCACGTAGAAGATTTTTTTTTCTTATCTTGTATATATAGGTGAGAGTATGCAGAAACCAAGTTTTCGACCTCCAACACCCTCGGCACAATTTTCTGTGGCCAAAAAACTTGAAAGTTTTGGAACTTTTTCAGTTTTTCGTCTATAACTCCTTCCTGATGAGTCCTAGAAGGAAATACTCTATTTCCAATTTGAAAGAGGACAAAGTTTCCTACAACTTTCGTTGTACAAACTTTTTTCTAAACTCAAAACTAAGCGAGCTACAGTTCTCCGAAAATCAGCCAAATTTCACACTTTTCCTAAAAGTTGGGTTTTTACCTACTTTGCCGCTCGATATAACCTGAAACACCTGTATATATAACGGATACATATGTATTTCTGTATTACATAGTGTGTGTGTATATATATATGTGTGTACTATACTTTGATTATTGATGGTCAATTCAATAATTATTAGCATTGTTGGCCGGGAGATTCCGAAGGACTGTTCGCCGCTAGGTGACAGTGCTTTCGATACGCCGCGCAATGCGCTCCATTGTGGTTATCTACACCGCAACATGACAACATAGCACAATTCGCCGACGATACAACTGAATATGCATCCGGTAGAAACCACGACTTAAACATCGACCATCTGCAACACGGCCTGGACCAGCTAGAGAAAGGGTACCGCCTGAACAAGGTGAAGATAAATCCAACAAAGTGAGCAGCAATTTACTTTACCCAGAAAAGCCAGTATTAAATACGAAGTTAAAAGTCATGGGTCAGGAAATAGAATGGGCAGAGGCCACCAAATACCTCGGAGTTACATTGGACAAAAAACTGCTATTCCGGAAGCACATACTGGATAGGAGTACCGGATGTACGGAACCTACAGCTTAAATTGGAATCCAAACCACAGAATCATTCTGGCTTACTTCATACGAGGCATGTTTTTTAAGCAAGTACCGTTTTGAAATTTAAAAAAAGCTGTACAAATATCTCTCAATAATTTTATTTTTACATGAAAGCCTGTACCTTACTCTACTTTTCTACATAATTCCCTTCAATATTGAGGCACTTGTCATAAAGTAGTACCAGTTTTTGAAAACCCTCCTCATTGAAGTCTGCCGCCTGACTTGTTAACCACTGCATCACAACTGTTTTGACTTCATTATCGTCTTCAAGACGCTGACCGCCCAGGTGTTTCTTCAAGTGCAGGAACAGATGGTAGTAACTGGGCGCAAGTTAGGGCTGTACGGAGGATGATCTAGAGTTTCCCATCGAAAAGATGTGACGAGATCTTTGGTCTGATTAGCCACATGTGGACGGGCACTGTCATGCAGCAAAACGATGCCCTTGCTCAACTTGCCACGTCTTTTGTTCTGGATTGAATGGCGCAGATTGTTCAATGTCTCACAATAAGCTGCTGCATTGATAGTCTCATTAAGAGGCAGAAATTCCACAAGCAATACTCCTTTTCTGTCCCAAGAAACTGTGCGCATGATTTTCCGGGCAGAAATCGTTTGCTTAAACTTCACTTTGTTGGGTGAATCTGAATGCCGCCATTCCATGGACTGTTGCTTTGATTCAGGTGTGACGTAGGCCACCCATATCTCATCGCCCGTAACAATTTGGCTTAAGAAATCATCACCATCGTTGTGGTACCGCTCAAGGAAAGTCAATGCACTGACTAAACGTTTGGTTTTGTGCACATCCGTTAACATTTTCGGTAATTCAAGTGCTCGGTCACAATGCCATACAAAACACTACGAGAAACATTAGGAAAGTCATCACACAAGGAGAAAATCGTAAAGCGTCTGTTTTCTCTCACCTTAATGTCCACTTTCTGCACCAAACTTCCATTAACGACCGAAGGACGCCCACTCCGTTGTTCATCATGCACATTTGTGCGGCCACCTTTAAATGCTCTCACCCACTTTCTCACCATTCCATCACTCATAATGTTTTGTCCGTAAACTGCACAGATCTCACAATGAATATCGATCGGTTTTAGGCCTTTAGGAAAAAGAAATCTTATAACAGCCCGTACTTCACAGTCGGCGGGATTCACGATTATCGGAGGCATCTTAAACACTCAGTGAACAACGTAAACAAGGAAGAATTAGACTGTAATGGCGTCAGTGCGTAGGCAAGAGATGCAGGTACCCAGTGCGCATGCGCGGAACGCCGACCGTAGCGCTGCAGCCACGGTGTGAGAAAACGGTACTTACTTAAAAAATACGCCTCGTATTACACAGCAAGCTGTGGCAGAGGTGAAGGTCGGGCCAATGGCATTTGAAAATCACTGCTGAGACCGGGATTTCGATCTCTAGTCAGATACCTTAACCACTGAGCTACCAGTACGTTCTATTACTTGTACCTGATGGTATTTTTACCAGTTTTAAAAACGGATTTGTGAAATTGAAAACATAATGTTATGGCTCAAAGTTTATTTACGCAGTCAAAATTAAGTCGTAATAAGTCAAAAATCCATTTCTTTTCCATTTCAATCGATTGGAACAATGTTTTCAATTTAAATTTGTTCTGTACTTCAAAGGAACAAAATTGTCTCTATATGAAGCATTTAAATTTCTTCAAGATGCAACACCCAACATGAAAAGTTTTGTTATGAACGGATGGTGCCTCCTGCATAAGGTTATGTGGCTGCTTCTGTGGAAAAATATGAAACCTATCTGACAAAGAACTATAGATCCAACATAACAGTTATATTTGACAGATACCGAAGTGATGCTGCGCAGAGACGAATAGTCATCTGAAATGTTTTGTAGTTTGAAAACATCAGATATTTCAGCAGACATCAGTTTCAGTAAGGAAACAAGTGCTGCAGTGACGCAGCAAATGAAACATCAGATACTTCAGCAGACATCAGTTTCAGTAAGGAAACAAGTTCTGCAGTGACGCAGCAAATGAGAACAGCAAGAACCGTGCAATGTTGTGACTAATGCAAAAACTGAAAAAGGAGGCATCCAAAATCAACAGGCAAAACAAGATGCAGCTGGATTGATCGTTGACGCAGCTATTCCCCAAGCAGCAAAATCCGAAAGTGTGATAATTGTGAGTATATTGTCTTGCTCATTTTGCTAATGGGCCTTGGTAACACTTGCGAGTTAGAACCCACACATAGCCGCTTCATTCATGCAGTTTCAGGATGTAATACAATATCAGATTTCGGCTATGGCAAAGAAAAATTCTGCTGCCTCATTCAATACTGACGATATCTAAAGCATCAGAGAATAGCATCTGGAGAACACGCAGGAGAACAGCTCATCTTGGAATGGTACGGAAAAATTGTTTGTGGAACATTGGAAGGCTCAGATACCAAATGTTTAAGAAACCTGCCCAAAAAATGCATTCAGGCTAGTACGGTTGCCACCAAAATCAGATGCCACAACGTTTCACTCAATATACACCTGCCACCAACTAAAGGATGGTTGGATCGAGAAACATACCCATTGCCATGGGGATGAAGGAAATGCTCGTCCAGTCTTATTCCAGTGACATTAATAAACGAATTCAGGAGGACGCCGGTTCGAATCCCCGTCCGGGCATCCAGATTTGGGTTTTCCACGGTTTCCCCAAATCACTCCAGCCGAATGCCAGTATGCTTCCTTCAAAAGGCCATGATTGAAATCCTTCCCGTTCCTTGTCCCCAGTCCCATCGTGCCTCTCTCGACGTCGACGAGGCGTAAAGCCATAAGAAAAATAAAACAATAATAAAAGATGCTGCATCTGAGTTTACTTCAAAGTTTGTATCATATTCCTGCAAGAAACCTTGTTCTTCACCATGCAGCTGTCGCTAATCAGGACTACACTGTTCAGATGCTTGCAAAAAATGCTTTGGCCTGTCTTGTGAAAACGTTCCTGAATTGAAAGAGAGGAAGCGCTCTTCGACCTCAAGGAAGCCGTTCCTGGGCAATGGATGAGTGAGACACAATTCGTTGATAAGCCGGGACAATGCAAATGAGAAATAAATTGATTTATGACCATTTTTTAACTTATTACGAATTTATTATGACTTAATAACTTTGTGCCATAACATTATGCTTTCATTTTCGCTCTATTATCACCACTAAAAGGGCGATCTGGTAGCTCAATGGACTAAGGCGTCTGACTGGAGATCGAAATCCCGCGGTCTGAACAGTGCCAGTGTAGCATGAAGTAAGCCAGAACGATTCTGTGATTTGGATTCCACATTAAGCTGTAGGTTCCCTACATCCGGTACTATTACTTGGTCAAGTTAGATAGCCACGAAGGAGCGCATTGTGCAGCGTATCGAAAACACTGTCACCTGGCGGCAGAACATTCCTTCAGGATCTCCCAGCCAACAATGCTAAATGATTATTGAATTGAGCATCAGTAATCAATCTGCTAATGCAATGATCTGCTAAGCGTGTTTTATTCTAAATTTAATTGTCCTCTTAAATATTCAATATTTCTTGCTAATAAAGTATGTTATTTTGTAAAGTTAAAAAAAAGAGCAATCTCATTATTACTGTAAGATAATATTCCACTCCCTTTACTCATTAATTTTGTTGACATCCACATGGGACTCTAAAAACAAATAACATGGAAAATGGTAAGCTCCGAGCAAATTACTTCAAAGACCCTCTAAATTGTAAACACCCCAAAGCACCATTTACCTTTGAAAAATCCATACCAAATCCAGATTCAGAACCTCCCATTTTAGAAGAAATCTAATAAATAATTAGGGGACTTAAAAATAACAAAGCCCCAGGGGAAGATTACAGATGATCTAACAATTTTCTCCAACAACAGGCAATCTACTTCCTAGAAGAACTCCACGAAATTTCAGCTAAAACTGGTCTCCAAATCTTATATGCTAAAACCCAATATATAGAAGGATCCTCGCAGTAACAAGATGGACAACCTATTAAAATGCAATTTGGCAATATCTTTCAAATAACTAAATTCAGATATCTAGGTGAAATTATTCAACCTGCAGGACTGAATTGTGAAGCAAACAATGAGAGGATATCTAAAGTACAAAAACCTATAGAAACACCTGAAACAGACAAAAAAAAAAGGTCAATATCCTAAATGCAAAGTTAAGACACCATAACCAAACCAGAGGCATTATACACATCAGAAACTTTGATTATCAGGGGTAGATCACTGATTAAAGATAATGAAAAGCAAGAAAGCAAAAATTTAACGAAATCTTTGGCCCAGTTTGTAACGGAGAGATCAAAAGGAAATCACATGAACTACAGCAGCACTCTGAAATATCCATATTATCAGAATGAATAACAACATACTAACCAAAAGAATTCTCAACCTTGTCATTTCAATGAAAATGAAAAACAACTGGCAACTTGAAATCGAAAAGGACCTCGCGGATATTGTATAGGACAGATGTAGATTTAGTAGCATTGTCAAAAAATATCAATTTGTCAGCAAACTATATATTTTAAGTTGGAACACATGGATGGAGGAATATAGGAAAGAGCTCAGTAAGAACATGAAGAGATTTTGAGAAAATAAGAAAAACACATCTGCTAAATAAGTTCAATCGCACTTCTTAGTTGGGCATAACGATGGAAGAATTTATTAATATTAATTAAAATTATTTATAGCATTGAAAAAAATTATGAAAAACCCTAAGGAGTTTCATAAAAGATGTGCTTCCAACTCTAACAGCCTTGTACATTTCATTTTTGCACACCACTTTTTGCAAATATCTTCTGCAGTTTCCAAACTGAGATATCACACACATTAATTACAGTCACTGAGTGAATTAGGAATATAACTTCTTCAAAATTCAATTGAAAATATGCCTTTTTGACCAATTAATAATAAAGATTACAGCCATGCAATTTTCTAGTTTGTAGAGAAACATCCTCCACCTCACACATGATTTTTTTTTTTTAATCTTAAATTCTCTGAGTGCAATTTTCCCATGCACCTGATCTACTATTTACAAATTTTAATTTATTACTGTGAATTTGGAAACTATCCAGCTCCTCCCTTGGAAATTCACTCTGATCCTGTCCTGCCTTACCAATAAAAGGTGACCATGTTACTAGGAACAGAACTAACACAGACACTCTGTAACTTACCATGCTGGGCTAAAAAATAAACAATAAAACCCTCAATGCATTTCCTAACATGCCATATATCTTTCCTTCAACTTTGGAGTATATTTTACAAATGTCGGCACTCTGAATACTATGTATTCCTCTCTTTTTACGGCTTTATACCTTGCAAACATCGAGATCATTACAGGCAGGAGAGGATTGAGGACAAGGAACGGGAAAGTGTTTGGCCATGGCCTTTAGAAGGGGACCATCCTGGCATTAGCCTAGGGTGATTTCTGGTAACCATGACAAAACAAAACCTGGCTTGCTGGATTGTGATTAAAACTCTTATTCTCCCAAGTGCCAGGCCCAAGCATTATACCTAACCCACTGGGCTCAGTGCTATGTATCTACAGCAGTGCAAGATTATTCCTCTTCTGCTTCACCATCTTAGCAATGCAAAACTAATGTTCAACAAATAAATCCTGTTACAACAATGAAAATGATGTTCATCAAGGAAAATAAGGAAGGGAAAAGAAAGTAAACACATTACTCATTCCAGATGCAGGTAGGAGGGCTGTGACCAACACAAACATGAACACATTTTACAATGTTTCAGTACAGACAATCATGTATTGTATGACAAAATGATCGAACTTGTACACACCAAGTCATACCACATGACTGAAGCCGTAGATAAACTAAGTGAGCAGTGTGAAGGGTGGCAATGGTGGGGGAAGAAGTAAGCAATCGAAAATTATGGGAAAACATACTCTCTGGAAAAGCTGTATGAAGCAATAACATAAAAAATAAAAATTTGGATAAAATATAAAAATTATATAGAATGTATAAATAAACAAAAGGTACATATAGTACCAAATAATAATTTGAAAATAGCGATAGTGAAAATTCTGTTAGGTAATAAAAATAAGGAAGGATATGGAAAATAAATCAGTCACGTACCACAGACAAAGGCAGGAGAGCTATGGTGAGCACACTTTACAATATGATCATGTAGTGAGTCTTGGTGAGTACACATCCAATCCAATTGCCGTATGTCCTCCTATACTCACAATTAATACTGAAATATAAAGTGTGTTATCTGTTCAACATGGCCCTCCTGCCTAAAGATAAGTGGTTGGGTTTTAATAGAAGTTAAGGCCGGGAGGATGAATGAGGAGCAGTTGCAAGGATTTTGGGAAGGATGTGAACTTCTAGGAAGGAACTTCTATGTTCATTCCCCGAAATGTGAATTCTTACTACCCAAAATCTTGAATTTCTCTGGCAACAGTGGCGCCATCAGGAAGAGGAATTACTTATCGGACCTACCTCGTACATGCTTCAGTAGACCAACCACTCTAATGAATCTCTTGGTTCACATGGAACTTTCCCATACAACAGATCTCACTGCAAAACTTGTAGCATACACCTGGCTACCACTAAGGATTCCAATCTTACCACAGAGTAATCTTCTATTATTGAACATGACACTAACACAACTACACAACTCATTTATTAACATTTTCCTATTGCTGAAAATAAGTTAGGATAGGGAAAATAAACTATCACTTAACGCAGATGAAAGCATGATAGTGAGATGAACATGAAAAAATCACAAACAACTTCACAATATTTCAGTAAATAACCTAACCCATTTAGGAGGTGTAACATATGGGAAAGGGAAAGATGTGACTACATCCAGACCTGCCACATAAGTGAAACAAAGATGAAACATGCAGAAGGGTGGTGTTAGAAACAGTGATGGGAGGGGGAGCGGGAGGGGACATTGACCAACAATACATGTGGACCCAAATAACCTCCATGATGATCAGACAAGGTAAAATGAATTTTTTAATATACATAAAATTGGAAACACGTACTATATATACAGTAGGCTATATGTGAAAACTGACTGTAAAATACAGGTTGAGGTCAGGGGCAGGTCTGGTGCCTAGGATATGTTGATAGGCAAGTTCCCATCTATGCACTGCTGAAGAGGTGGTGGTGTTTGGAAAAAGTCTGACAGCTCTAACCATGAAACAGGTGTTGAGATTGTTGGAATCGTGTGAGCTGGTATGAATTGTGACTGGATGTTCAGAGTTGGAAGTATAAACATTTTGTCTGTGGCCATTCATCCTGTAGGATAGTTGTTGAGTGATGAGGCTGATGTAGGAAGCAGTGCAGTGAAGAAAGGTAAATTGGTAAATAAGGTAAGTGGTAGCACGATAGCATGTCCAATAATAGGAATGGATTCTCACGTGTTGGGATTAGAGTAGGTAGTGGTGGGTTGATGCATGCTGCATGTTTTAGCAGTGGGGTCTATTATAAGGAAAAATCCCTGTGGAGGTCTAGGAGGTAAGTTGTGGACCAAGATATTTAAATTAGGAGGTCTGCTAAACTAAATGTGGGGAACAGTGGGTAGGATTTTGGGAAGAATGACAGCAATTTCAGGGAAGGGCCATAGAAAGCCACACCCAAAGTGTAGGATCTGCTTAATGGATTCCAGGCCAGGAAAGAATAGGGTGGTAAGCTTTAGGAAGTATAGAACAGGAGTTGTGGGTGATAGTGTGGGAGATCTGCTTTGCTACAAGATCATGGGGGTAGCAGTGGGCAACAAGGGCTTGGGATTGTTTTTGGGAATACCTGGGAAGTGATTCATGATCTGAACACACGTGCCAACCACAAATTGCAAGGCTGTATAGGAGGGAATGTTTGGTGTGGAAAGGGTAACAACTGTCAAAGTGTAGATATTGTTGTAAGTTGGTTGACTTGATGTGCACAGAGGTGTGGAGGGCACCCTGTCATAAGGTGAGATCCACGTCAAGGAAGGTGACAAGCGTGGGAATATGACCAAGTGAAATTGTGGCCATGCTAGTTGCACAGCTACACATCTCATCTACCAACTTACCTGCCTTCACTACACAGCTTCTTATAATTATACATTTCGCCACTAACCATCTGATCAAGCTGTACCGCTTCAGGCAAACAGTTCATACTGGCAAACTAGACAATACAGTGACAGCCCTCGCCAGTTTCTACAATTCTAACAACCTGAGCAACTATTTTACAGTTAGAGCTGCCAGAGATTCTCCAGATACCACTAGCCTGTCTGAACTCCATAGTGGGGAAATAGCCTACAAACATATCCTTATATAATGGCATCCCTCTGGCCTTATCTCCCATTAACACTTTCACTGTGGATGATGTCAAGAGATATCTTGCCAATACTCTACCCCAGATTTGATTAAGTCTTTGGATGTCCATTACAATTTGATGTTAAATTGTTCAGCTCAAGGATTGTGTAAATTAGTGTAACTTCAACAGTGAAAGGGTTTAGGCTTTTTTTTTATTATGTATCCTTGTTTATTTATTTATAAATTATGTATATTATTTATGATACAAATTATTTTATTTTGTTATTACTTTTTACTGCCTTTTACAGAGAGTATACTTTCCCAAAATTTTTGATTCTCTACTTCTTTCTGCCCCCCATCGTTGCCTGTCCCACTTTGTTCATCCGTCTGTGTGTACATATCTGATTCCCTTGCCATATATCTCAGCTTTCTAAAGGGCATGATTAGGGATTATACCAAAATATAGTAAAGTTTGTTTGCGAGTCCATCACAGCCCTCCAGATTTCTAGTAACGAGGAAAAAAAAAAAACACAATTTGTTATTAACAGGTTCATAAGCAAAAAATCAAAACACTTTCTATTCTAGCTAAAATAAATATTTGAAGGAAACAGAACAAAAATGCAATGTCTCCTTTAGTGATAAATCTATAAATTTTCTGAGCTTGGATAAAAACTTGGAGAGTGTCACCCCATCAAACTTGAGTGTCCCACCCTGGGCAGTAGAGATAAACAAAAAGTCACTGCCACAAGATTTTTGTGATCCACTAAAGTAGCTGCCCAGTGCCCCAGGTTGACCCCCTACTTCTCCTAGATCTGGCAATGGTTTCCTAATAAAACTTGAAGGTTTGTTAATTGCAAAATGTAATAACGCATTAGTCTAAACATCTAAAATGACCATGGTGGGTGAGCAGTTAACGCTCCGACTCATATTCGGGAGGACGCCGGTTCAAATCCCCGTCCAGGCATCCAGATTTGGGTTTTCCATGGTTTCCCCAAATCACTCCAGGCGAATGCCGGCATGCTTCCTTCAAAAGGCCATGGCCAAATTCCTTCCCATTGCTTGACCCCCATTCCCATCCCGCCTCCAATGACCTCAACTTCGACAAGGCGTAAAGCTTCAAGTAAAAAAATCTAAAACATTTATAATAATAAATAATGAACACTGTATATGACACTTATCATCAACAATGCATAATCACAAATAGCTCATCAATATACAACTGATTTAGACTTTGTTATTGTTAATGCTGAAGAATAATGGTTCTCAACAACAATGGAGTGGGAGATATGCCTTGGGATGTATTTATATGAAAAGAAAAGAGAAAATATACCCACCACTCACAAAGTTGAAGGTAAGAGGGCAGAAGCAACAAAAAATACTCCACAAACACCAGTTCTGGATCTAGGAGGCAAACCGGGGCACTTGCCTCAGGTGACAACTTCAGGGAGGTGGCAAAATTGTCTTTGAAGGTCAGTAAATGGCAAATTTATATCACGGTAACATTTTTTTAGCTTCACTACTGCCCTGGGCAGTAACAATTAGGCAGCCATACACAGGATGCAACAATGGGGATGGCAAAATAATGTTCGAGGGAATGGCAATCTCAGTTTTTGTCGCAGCACAAAAAACTTCTAGATCTTCCACTGACAAACATATTAATTTGGGCTATGTTCATCTTCAAGAAATCGGAAACATGTGACTGAGCTCATGTGGACACCTGCAATAAACACAGTCAAAGTGCATGGAATTAATCTTTCCTTTTTAAAAGAATAATGGCATTGAAACTAATAATCAAATTCTCTATGCAAGCAACAACAGTATTATGGTATTTTATATTTCAAAAGAATTATCAAATGAACAAAGGCTTGGAAATTATTTCCATATAAGATTTTTCTGGCAGAAGATTAAATTTCTATTTACTATAAATTTAGTTTAATTTGTTAATAAAAACATTTCCTGTTTAAAATGAATCAGTGTAGCACATAAAATGGCAGTCATAATACATGTTTAATGAATTTTCACAACACTTAGCTTATACTGTAACATTTTTTCTGCAGTTAGGAAACATTCTAATAAGCCATAATCCAAACAGAAACATTTGCAAGATTCACATATCTCTTCCATACTTTGTTTGTCTGGATGAACAAAATTGCTAAACATAACAGAAGTTACATCATCCTCTGAAGAAAGTTCAATCTTATACTTATAATTTCCAACTTCATTTTCCTGACCAATGTATTGCACAGCAATATAGAACCTCTTCTTGAGAGCATCCCTTGCTACTCGGTACCAGAATATCTGCCCATGTGCTACTATAAGCTGAGCTCCTCGCAGATCATCCTCAAAGTTGAAATGTTTTATATATACATTATTTTCATCCTTCATTTTTGCTCGTTCAGGATGATACTGTTTGACATGTTTTACAATATCCTCCTTTCTTCCTATCCATGAACAACCTACTTTTGACCCAGGCAAACACTTGTACGGTACATACTGACACTGCATTACATGATCCGAGATGTCCATTTCCAACATCTTAACTGGGCAACCAAAGTCACAATTTGGACAGGCAAAAAGAATTTTGTCTGCAATTTCTTCTGCAAAACGGTTCCTCGCATCAGTAAACTCCCCTTTGCAGGTAGGACACCACTGAACCATCTGCCTGCATGGTGAGCATACGTTGTGACCGTTTTTGCACATAACAATAGGAGCATACATTGCTTGAAGACATACTGGACACTCCAACAATTTCAGCAAGTTAGCATTCAAGGTACTTTCCGATTCCTTGCATGCCATTGCAGCCAGTACGAATCACTCTCTGCCAACTGAAAAACATGTACATACACACAAATAATATACACAATGCAATTAAAAATCAGTTATATTTATATTAATTCTTATTATTACTAATATAAATATTTACATTTTCCTATAGCCCAAAATATTCATGTTATCTACTGCCATTCCACCTTTTTTCTATCAAAATTCTAGAATAACAACTTCCCTTCAGTAAGCTGGAAAATATTCTCTATCAGTAACAACACTGATATATAAGGAATGAGGTTATTGAATTTTTGGAGGGTATTGATTAGTGTATTACAGTAATGAATTTATTAAGAAATATCTAACAGTCCATTAACCAGACAAGTTATTAATCCATGAACTTCTAACCAATCCATATTGGAGTGTCAGAACATCATAAATAACTTATACTATAGTACATGGCATATCCAAGCTAATTAGAGTACAATATTTATCCAATTATTATGTGAAAATAACCAAAATAACAAAGAAATGTAATTAAAAAAAATAAAAAATATAAGAAATCAGTTTGCTAAACTTTGTCAGGTATTTGTAATATGGCACCACAGCAAGAACAGAGTAAATGTTTGGATACGGCAGTGTTTGCACAAAAAACCAATTCAGAATTATAGCTAGACAAAAATGTATATTAAAATGCGAAATTTACAAATTTCTTTAGTTGCCGATGTGGTTTTATTTAACTTACGACTAAAATCACATTGAATTTTATCCTTTCATGATTCAAACTTTTCTTGACTTAAAAATCATAAAAGAAAAAGAAAAGAACAGGTTAGAATTTACAATGAAAATAGAGGATAGCTGGAGCATTAAGAAACCGTTGTACAGTATTGTAAAATCCAAAAGGAGCACATTTCAATCCATTAAGGCCCTGGAAAAAGAAAATGGAACAATTATCTGGAAAGGAGATGAACTAAGGGAAGAGATGAGGAAGTATTTTGACCATCTGTACAATGGGAACGCAACAACAAGCAAAGAAAAGAGCAGCTCAGGGACAGGAAATCGAGGTGGAAGTATAGAATCCCCTCTGACAAGGTCAGAAGTTGAAAAGCATGGCTAAAGGAAAATCACCAGGCCTAGACGAAGTAAATGCAGATATTATCAAAACAGCAGGAATCTATGGACCTAACTCGGTATTGAGAGTAATGAACGCCATCTGGAAAGGAGAAAAAGTTCCCTTTGATTGGACAAAGGGAATCATAGTGCCAGTATTTAAAAAGGGTAGCCAAAGAAAATGTAAAAATTACAGTGTAATAACTCTTCTATCCCATGGCCTCAAGTTATTGGAGAAAATTATAGAAGATAGGTTGAGGAAAGTCATTGAATCACAGCTTGAAGAAGAGCAATATGGATTTAGACCTAACAGATCTCATCTTCACTGTTCGGATGATCATGGAGAAACATTGGGAGAGGGGAAGAGATGTCATCTTTATTTTCTTAGATATTGAAAAGGCCTATGACAGCATACCTAGAGATAAACTTTGGTAATGTCTCTCCAAACAAAAGATACCAACAAACTTGATCACCAAAGTAAGAATGCTTTATGAGATCTGCCAAAGCTGCATTCAAATTGGAGACTCCAATTCAGACTAGTTTGGGACCACCAAAGGTGTTCAGCAAGGTAGCGCATTATCAACGCTGTTGTTCATCATTGTAATGGATGAAATAATGAAGAGAGTAAAACAACAACTTCAACCTGACATCTTAAAATCATTTGCATTTGCAGAAGATGATGTGATTTAGGAATATACAGAAGAAGAAGTACAACAGAAACTGAACATCTGGAATAAGCAATTTAAGGAATTTGGCCTTAAAACAAGCCACACAAAAACAGTGGTAATGGCTGTCAACAGACAGAATATGAAGCCTGTTATTTATCTGAAGGGTGAAAAATTGAATCACATGGATAATTTTTGGTACCTTGGCAGTAAAGTGACCTCTGGCATTTGATTCCAGAATGAAATTACCAACAGAAAACAAAAAGGAGCTCAGTTTTACCATCAAGTTAGGCACCTTCTGTGAGACAATCATAATCCAATTACAGCCAAAATGTCTCTGTAAATTCCTACTTCTTGTCAATAACAAAGTGAAGCCTGGAAGTATGTACCACTACCAGCAGAGATGAAAGACTACAGGAAGCCGAGATCAGGAATGAAGTGATCCATAAACAGATCCCAGTCAATTAAACCCTAAAAAAAAAAAAAAAAAATTGCCAAAGCAAGATTGCGATGGCTGGGACACGTCAAGTGGATGGACCCAACAAGAACAGCGAGGACATGGCTGGAAAAAGAAATGAAGGATAAAAGACCAAGAGGCCGGCCCAGAAGGAGATGGATCAATCTTGTGAAACTGGACCTACAGTAGAAAGGTGTACAATGGTTTAGTTTCCAAGAAGAGGAAACGTACTTGGACAAAAAAAAGGTGGCGAATGCTCTTACACTGCACCTGGGAAACTGGAGACGGAAGAAGATGATGATGATGATTCAAACTTCTGAAAGCTGTTTCGTGCTATGTTGAATTCTTATGTCTAAACTGAACAAGCTTATTGCTCATGTAATTGCACGGTAAGGGAGCATCCATAAACTACGTGTTCCGATGTGGCCTCTTCTTAACCCTCCCTCCCCCTCACATAGCCTGATGAGGCTTTTGCTTAAAGATGCACTGAAATTCGACTGACAAAACAAAATTAGAATTGTTTATCAAAGAGCCAAGTGCTGGTGATCAGAATCAAAAGTGCTGGATTCATGTTATTCAAACACTGACTATTTTTTTTTTTTAATCTCACATTTATACAGCCTAATATCTAAATACTAAATTAGGCTCTATTACATTAATTTGTTTATTATTGATTAAAAGTTCTGCCATCGTGTGTCGTTGGTTTCATTACTAATTAATCTGACCTCTCAGCTGTGTGGATAGCCATCACAGTCCCCCATCCCCGCAAGGAGGCAGGCCAAATCTTTTTTTCTGGTGAAACCATGTTAACAGTTTACAATTTACAGTGTAAGAAAGTTCTATGTAAAGAATTAGCATATTATTCCACTTCACTTAGTTAATTGGTAACTGTTATGTAATGCTAAATTATTAAATATTAAAACAATAAACATTACAGATGATTCAGTTAGAAGATGAATAATGATATTTACATTGGTAGCTATTTGACAAATACAGTGCGAACTTACAGTTGTTAGTTGGTTAGTGAATACATGATCACATTACATTAACTTTCTTTTAGTGGATACATTACACAATTGCACTACATTATGTACCAAACCTACATCAGGTTTTATTACAATGAATTCCTAACAACAATTCTTAAGAGTCAGATACACAAACACACATATATATTGCGTACTTCTGGATTTGAAGTTTTAGTGCATTGTGAACACCTACTGGGATTTAGATCATTATTATGCTTCAGCTCCTTAGAATAGTTAACTGTATCATCCTTGAACATGAACGTTACATGGGTTACTATTTTGACAGTTTCTACATGCATACATTAGTATTGCCTGCTTCGTTTCCACAGCCTTGAACCAGTTCTTGTGTTATTGAAGTTCCGTTATTATTATTAATTTGTGACTTGTTTTTAAACGGTATATTTTTTTAACTGTACATCAAAGGGATGGTAACATTCCATACCTTTCCTCGATGCCATTGCACAATTTTATGCCGTTTAGTAGTAAAAGCACTGCCCATTTTTATTTGTGTCAGTTTGTGCTCAATACGCACACCGCTTGTGTGGCATTAACCTCGCTGGCTAGTTGCTGTATCCGCACTGCTGACCACTGCAAATTCCATGGCTCAAACGACCTGGCTCCAGCACTGTAAACTTTCACAGTTTCCTGACTATCAATTACATGATGTTTATGTTATAGTACCTCAGCTCCAGATGCTACATCTTGGAATGGTATAATTTTTGTTATTATTAATATTATTTACATATTTCTGTATTCACCCTACTATTCCTTACACCGTTATTATCCCGGAAACAGTACCATTCCTGGTCGGTCTGACATTTCCAGCAGAACCAGATCGGCCGACCCGTCGGGATCACTTCCGGCTATCGCAAGTTATCGCACTATTCTGTTAACTACAATGCTCTTATTTTCTCAGATTTGCCTGTGCAGCTGCTCAGGTCCCATAGGTGGTCTGCCCTCACCCAATTGCTGCTCAGTCCAGATACTTTTTCGTGTGTAGTTTAGACACTTTGTCTGATAGGTTGTCAAGCCTGCTCCATAATTGCTCGTCCAAGATTATATCCCGTGGTAGCATGCTCCACATTTCGCTATCGTCCACTGTTCCCACCTCTTCTGTTTCAGGGCACTCCCACAAGACGTGTTCTGCTGTTCCTTCTGTGCCACACTCACAAGCACTAGTTTCCTTCAACCATCTTTTTTTACATGCATGTGGTTATATGGCCCGTGTCCAGCCTGATTTTCTTTATGCAGCCAGTATATGGCTCCTTATCTTCTGATCTCAAGATCCAACAGCCTACTAGTATTGTGAGTCAGCAAATGTAGTAGCATAGGCACCACTTAACCATATCAGAATGCTCCTCTGCACACTCAATACCGCCTTACGAGGTTTCACCTGCCGAAGTTTGTGCATCCAAACACTGGCCACATACCCTACCAGTGATGCCAGGATAGCATCTTGGTATCTTCTTATTATGATGTTCGAGAGATGAAATTTCCTCTGGCCTATAATTACAAATTTGTTCAGGACCGCCTTAGCTCTTTCACACGTCTTGCAAATATGTGTTGCGAAGTTTAGGGATTCATCCAGATTGACGACTAAGCATCAGGTTGTCAGCTTCCTTTTTATGGTGATGTTATTCATCTTAACAATTGGATCCAATTTCCCTTTTAGTAGCATCATTTGGGTCTTAATTGGTACAAGACTCAGCTTAGCCTCCAAGCACCATGCTTGAAGTTCTTCGATCACTAACTTGGATTTATCTTCTATGTCTTGTCTGGTCCGACCCTCAATCAACAACAGCAAATCGTCTGCAAAGGAGACCAGCCACAGGAAGCCACACAGCCCCTCCAAACCCCTGAAAGAATCTTCCAAAACTAAATCTCAGAAGACTGGCTCTCTTACCGAGCCCTGGGGACTGCCCTTAATTAGGCGTTTATATACCTTCCCTCGTGGACATCTCATTGTAGCAAATCAATTCTTACAGTAACCCCACAGTGTATTATACAGGCTACTTGGACAGTTGATTTCCCTTAGGCGGCAGAACAACATCGGCAACTATAAATTATCGAAAGCCCCAGAGATGTCCACAAAAATTCCTATTACGTACTTTATAGAACTATTTTTAACTAAATTAACTGCCCTGTTTATTGCGTCTTCGGTCGACCTGCCTGCTCAAAAGCCATATTGATTCATGTTAATACCCATTCGGCTCCTTTGATTATGCAGTTTGTTAATTAATACTTTTTCTGGTACCTTTCCAAGAACGTTTAACAGGGAAATCGGCAGATACGATTTTGGGTTTTCCAGACCCGTCTCCTTCCCCCCCCCCCCCCCCGATCAATATCATGACTTAACTTTGCATCCAGATATTTGGAACTCGACCTTGCTGGAGGCACTTGTTAAGAAGCGTGCACAGTGGCAGGGCCAGTTGGACCACTAGGGCCTGCAACACATCTGCTACTATTCTGTCCTGTCCCGGGGCTTTATGCTTTGCAATACTTTTTATGGCCTTTACTACCTCATCTACTGTTACGTCCTCCCCTTCCGATTCAGGTACGTAAAGCTGGGATTGATCACTCCACATCTTTCTATGAGAGTCAGTTTCATTACCTTCCTCATCATCAGGTAATAACTGCCTTAATAATTCCTCCGCTGTTGTAGTCCAATTTTTAGTCATGATATCTTCCTCAGTCCTCACAGTGGCTAACATCTTAAGTGGTCTTATTTTTGCGGCTACTATCTTGTACTGAATGCCCCAGGGATCTGATCTAAGATTGTATTTGACATAGACCTCGCAGCTATCTGTTTTAGCTTTTAAAAGTTGCTGCTTAAAAACTTCTTTCCTTTCCCTGTGGTCTATTAAGCAAAACAAGGCTATCACCCACCACAAGACAGTGTTGGTATTATCCCCACGCCCTTCGCATGTTTAATCTCATTCTATGCAGTCTCTCAGCCCATGGTATATCCTTCACCCTTTTTATCTTTGCTAGTAGAATACTGCCTTTAATGGCTGTTTGGATGGACCTAGTCAGCTCCCTTGTCATATGGTCAATGTCATTGCCCTCCAGCAAGTCCACTGGAATACAGAAACTCTCCCGAAGTCTCTGCCATACCGTCCTGATATTGTAGCGAAGTTTAGAATTCCCACAACTATTTGGCTCAGTTCATTGCTGAGATAAGTCATATAGAATTATGTTATGGTCACTCATTGTTTGGTTATCTACGAACCACCAATTATGTAACATATTTCCCACAAGATCATTAGTAATTGTTACATCTATGTTAGATGTAGCTCCATGCCTATCATTAAAAGTAGGGGGATTGAATGGTTTGTTCCTTATTTCTAGATTAAACTCGTAGATCAACTCAGTCAGGTCTTGGCCTCTCTCCTTTGTATGGTCACTGTGCCAGAGAAGTGGCCATGCAATTGTGTCTGCCGCTATGATTATCTTCTGATTTCCTAGACTTGAGAATTTCTCTAATTTTATTCAAGTATCAATCAATTGGATCTTTGTGTTGGAAGTACATTGATACAACAATTACGCTGCACCATCCTTTACTGATTTCTACACACGTAGTGTGCTCATCACGGAAGTGAGCAATTTTAGTTATAATACTGGTATTTAATATTATTATGCCCAACATAGAATGCTCCCCATCTGCAATGATTTGGGCAGTTATTGGCATATACAGAATGAACCCTCTATTTGAATGGCATAATATGTCCCAGCTACACTCCTGGAAATTGAAATAAGAACACATTGACGCCGGTGTGTAAGACCCACCATACTTGCTCCGGACACTACGAGAGGGCTGTACAAGCAATGATCAAACGCACGGCACAGCCGACACACCAGGAACAGCAGTGTTGGCCGTCGAAGGGCGCTAGCTGCACAGCGGTTGGGCACCGCCGCAGTCAGTGTCAGCCAGTTTGCCGTGGCATACGGAGGTCCATCTCAGTCTTTAACACTGGTAGCATGCCGCGACAGCATGTACGTGAACCGTATGTGCAGGTGACGGACTTTGAGCGAGGGCGTATAGTGGGCATGCGGGAGGCCGTACCGCCGAATTGCTCAACATGTGGGGCGCGAGGTCTCCACAGTACATCGATGTTGTCGCCAGTGGTCGGTGGAAGGTGCATGTGCCCGTCGACCTGGGTCCGGACAGCAGCGACGCACGGACGCACGCCAAGACCGTCGCATCCTACGCAGTGCCGTAGGGGACCGCACCGCCAATTCCCGGCAAATTAGGGACCCTGTTGCTCCTGAGGTATAAGAGAGGACCATTCGCAACCGTCTCCATGAAGCTGGGCTACGGTCCCGCGCACCGTTAGGTCGTCTTCCGCTCACGCCCCAACATCGTGCAGCCCGCCTCCAGTGGTGTCGCGACAGGCATGTATGGAGGGACGAATGGAGATGTGTCGTCTTCAGTGATGAGAGTCGCTTCTGCCTTGGTGCAAATGATGGTCGTATGCGTGTTTGGCGCTGTGCAGGTGAGCGCCACAATCAGGACTGCATACGACCGAGGCACACAGGGCCAACACCCGGCATCATGGTGTGGGGAGCGATCTCCTACACTGGCCGTACACCTCTGGTGATAGTCGAGGGGACACTGAACAGTGCACGGTACATTCAAACTGTCATCGAACCCATCGTTCTACCATTCCTAGACCGGCAAGGGAACATGCTGTTCCAACAGGACAATGCACGTCCACATGTATCCCGTGCCACCCAACGTGCTCTAGAAGGTGGAAGTCAACTACCCTGGCCAGCGAGATCTCCGGATCTGTCCCCCATTGAGCATGTTTGGGACTGGATGAAACGTCGTCTCACGCGGTCTGCACGTCCAGCATGAACGCTGGCCCAGCTGAGGTGCCAGGTGGAAATGGCTTGGCATGCCGTTCCACAGGGCTACATCCAGCACCTCTACAATCGTCTCCATGGGAGAATTGCAGCCTGCATTGCTGCGAAAGGAGGATATGCACGGTACTAGTGCCGACATTGTGCATGCTCTGTTGCCTGTGTCTATGTACCAATGGTTCTGTCTGTGTGATCATGTGTTGTATCTGACCCCAAGAATGTGTATATAAAGTTTCCCATTCCTGGGACAATGAATTCACGGTGTTCTTATTTCAATTTCCAGGAGTATATTTTCCTCTGCCAACTTTCTTAACTCATGGAGGACTAGCTTGCTCCGTCTAGCATTTAACTGTGCAATTTTTAAGGTATCCATTTATGGGTGTCTGCTGTGGACATTGCACTTCGTTAATTTGAGCTGCAGGTCAAATCTAATCCTTCCATGGGTTATGATAAACTGCTTATAGATCTCATCAGGAACAAACAGTTCATTTCACCTATCGAATATCTTTTTGAGATGGATTAATAGCCGGGACGGATCCGCTGGCAGGTTGTTGGCCTTAAGCTGAATTCTATCTACCGCTTCCAGCTGGGGAAAGATTATCAACCTCCCTGCTGGATGCAATGCATGTGTTATTTGTCTTCGAGCCATTGTTAGTATGTTCTCCTGTTCCAGCTTATTCAGTCTCAGTATATCCTCTATATTCACATAAAACAATGTTGGATATACTTACATACTCTTGGGCACACTCCCTATAGTTATTGTGTCTATGTTCATTTCTCTTTTAACGCTCCAAGCTGTGACGTGGGATCTGTTGGGATATTCTCGTGCACACTTCCTATGCTTGGTGTATCTATTATCGATTCTCTTTTGACACTGCGCTGAGCTGTTTGATCTACCATACTTGATGTATTTATGCTCGGCTCTCTTTCGACGCTGTGCAGTGACGTGTAGTCTTCTAAGCTATTTCCGAATACATTTCCCAAGCTTGACGTGTATAAGTTATACAGCGGTATGGGATTTAACAAAGTATTTTCAAGCACGTTCCCCTTATTTGGGATATCTATGTTTGATTGTTTCTTGTTGCTATAGGCGGGTGTAGAATATTGCCTTGTCAACTCAGTTTTTATGCTCTTTTTATTGACGCTTGCCAGAGTCAATTTTGCTGCGTAGTTCCCCTTTAAGTTCCCCATCTTTATTACACTATCACCCTTGACGGCAATTGGTGATTGTTTATTGGGTCACAATACCTTACCCTTTATCCAACCCAGCCCTGCTTTACATCGATAGGATCGAAAGGGAGATATCCTACAAGCCCCCATAGCCTTCGCATCTGTGAAGCCCAGATCCTCCCTTTGCGTCCCCTTTTCAATGGATCCATCTGTTTGCATCCCTTTATCGCAAGTACCAATAAATTGTTTTTTTTTTTTCTTTTCTCTTAAGTCTTCGTAGCTTCACTGAATTTCGCAGCCTGCATTGCATACTAGAGCCTTCGAGACGGGATTTTCTTCTTTTAACCTTCTTTGCAGTCATATTGGAGTTATAACTTTTCCGATTTGTTACAGTTGAGTTCGTTTCTATCCTTACTTCTAGCATTGCCTTACTGTCCATAAGCTATTCTACTTACAATTCTTTGCAACAATATTTGATATGTTAGACACTCCTTTCTCCCTTTTATGAATGTCTTTCCCCTCCTGGCACAGGGTATACAAACTGTCGGGGCAGATTTTTTACCACATGTCTCTTTTTTGTGTCCCGTTTTCCCGCAATCATTACATACAGATTCAACTTGCTGACAATGTTTACTTACATGTCCAAGTACAGCTAATTTTACACATTTAGGCACCATCATGTAATCTTTATCTGTTATGGCCGAAAATTTAACAAATATTTTCCTCTGTTTCAGTAGAACATTTCTGATCTTTGCACTAACTTCCACGACATGATGTACCGTTGCCTTGTTCCTGGGTACGGTTTTGAATCCTACCACAAATTCCTCTTTACTTATTTGTCCCTCGCAATTTTGCTCATACGTTATTTTCACCGATTTTTTACAGTTCAATCGATATTGGAACATCATACAAAATTACTAGAAGTCTTCTCTTTTTTGGTAACTCAAACTTTATTTACTATGCCAACGCTTTGTTTTCTAATACTTTCCTAGCATCAAGATCACCGTTTGTTTGCACAATAACTGTTTCATTTGTTGTCTTGATTTTGCTTATTTTAATTTTTTCCTGGCGAGGTTTTAAAATCTTAGTTACTTTATCTGCTTTTATTTAGTTATCTCGGGATTTCCCCTTTCTTTGCGGTAATGAAAACCAGGAAAGTATTCGAGGGTTTCCCTATTTGAACATGCTTTTGTTTGCTAGCATTTGATGCGGCCACTGTGGCGTAACTTGCTATAGGCTATGCGGTTATTTTGTTCTCCATATCTTGTCTTATTCAGTCATTGTCTTTTTCAAGTTTTCTTACCCTCTCCTCCAGGTATGATGAAGCTATTGCCCATAGGGCTAACTTATCTTTGAGCTCTCTCAGCCTGATGTCTGTAAGGGTTTTGCCTTGAAATTCGTTCAGGTACTCGACTATCTCTTCATACCTGTCCGAAAAAGTCATAATACCCATGGGGTCCTTACCATTTTTGCCTTTATCAGTACTCATTCTACTGCAAATCCTTCTATAATCATTAGCAACCGGGTCCAACACGATGGAAGCCCGTTTCATCAGAGACAAGTTACTTAGTGATATTCCTCTATTCTCCACAACAGCTTAGTAAAACAAAACTGTTACAATACCTGCTGCAGTTACTGGAATCGCAGCGAAATCCGCGCTGGTTTCAGGCAGATTTCTCTAACAGTAGCATGCATTAAATCTGTAGCACCAGATCTCAATAACACCTTCACTTGAGCACTTCAGCACTTTAACACTAGCCAACACAATGCCAACTGTATGCGTAAGCTTGTGTGTTACAGAGCGCAAACCCGGCACATCCGCTTGCTTCGAGCAACGCAACACTGTGACTAAGTCGCATTCATGCGTGGCACTGTCAGCATATACAGGTAAAGAGACAATTAAATTGATATAAATATCCATATGCTGTTGTGTATTCTGTACCTGTGACAAAGAAAATGAAGAAAAAGCTACATAGCTTGGCAAAGAACTCTCCTTTCCCCTCTTTCACGCAGCCCATCGTAGCTTTATACAAATCACACCCCCAACCGAACCACGTAGTATAGGGATGCTACCTAAGTTATTGCTTTCGCTTTATAAAAGACAAATGATGAAATGGATCAACGGAGAACTCTTTAAATAGACTACCTTTCTTCGTACATTAATATACTCAATTTTCCCCATGAACTAAACAAGAAAGATGCTAGTGTTGGCATAATCTTTGGGACTTAAAGGACTTGTACTCTTGGTCTAAACCAGTTTTAATTCCCATTTCATATTCGACTCTTTTATGCAATATTTCTAATAGTTTTTCCACTCGCTGATTTTATTGTTTGAAAATGTGTGTATGTCGAGCATTTTCATGAAAATTTTAATGTACAATTTGTTTATATACAAATTCGAATTGGGGCTCACATATTTTGGATATTCAACGGCTGACCCTTAGAAATCCTTTGTAATTTTCTGGTGCAGTTACTTTGAGCCCCAAAACAAATCTTTGTGAAAATTTGAGGCATTTTTGGAGCTACTTTTTTGCCCAAACATTTCTTTTTCTCTTTTTTGCTCTCATTTTCTGTGCACGCAGCAATAATCACTATACATTCAGCTACTTCTTTAACTTGCAAAATTACTGACATAAGTAAACACCTTGTTCTCTCTTCGCTGGTTCTTTCTCTGATATAGGGCAGCAATATTATTCAACAAATTTTGTTTTAACTAAAATATAGATGACACATTACTCATCAAAGTAAATAAACTTCCACTGTATAACTTTGATCCTAACCAGCTGTGGCTCACTATTGGAAAAACACACAGAACTCTCACAGACCAGAATTCCTTGATAAGAAGTGACACATAGCACTTCAGGGAAGGGCGTAAGGCCCTTTTTTCTGATGGGAAATCACTTGCTATACTATCCAGTTACAGTACATTTAATAAATTGAATGTTTCAGTTTCAATGATCTTACTGATGAATTGTACTCCAAAACTGAGAAAAAAACTTGTTCTTAGAATT
>JARYHS010006863.1:0-145201 GCA_031002005.1 Vandiemenella viatica
CCCAAAAAGCATATTGTAAAAATATGATTGAAGTATAGCGTAACTGGCTTATACAATATATTAATCAAACTGATCGTGTCATATCCCCAGAAAAATAGATGATGGATAATCTATTTTGGGAAAGCCACGTATAAATAGTGAACAGGGAACGTAATCGTGAGTAATTAATTGGTGAGCGATTTCTCTCCTCACTCCCGCCGACCAAAGGCATCCGAAATTTGGCAGCAGCGATTCGGCCAGTAATAGCGCAAAAAAAACAGAGATCCAATCACCTTATGATTGTAGCGTCGATTTGCATGTTCATGCTATAACGTGACACCGGCTGTTATTTCCAGCAAGATGAAACTAGGATGCACTGGATCGGAGCTGTAGAATGCTCTTTCCTCTGAAACTTGGCATAATTCGCCAACAGTCAATAAGTAGCTTAATTCGCCACGATGACTTGCACGCAAACTTAATCGTCACGGACGTGAGCGTAACAACAATAGTAACTCATAAAAAAAAAGTCACACATATATAATTTCCTTGTGGAACAAGGCACGCAAATATTGCATAGGCCAGTGGATATCTGAATTACGCCAGCTGACCTTTATTCCGCCGCGAACATAGATGCCCGCGGCCGACGGAAAGAAAAATAAGAAATCGCTCAACCAACATCTTTAACCGCCAGTGTGGCCTATGAACTAATCAAAAAATATTTTCATAGGAGTTTGTTTTTAAACAATTTCATGTAAAATATAATTATGTTCACTTTTACGTATATGATATGTATTTTTAAAACAAGTGAGAAGGGGATAGTCACATATTCAGTATTATTTTTTTAGAATTTTTCAGCACATATTACTGAAAGTTGATTTTTCTGAGAATTTGCAACATTGTATGGAGACGCATTGACCTTCGCAGGTCTATATTCGTGACGGCTACTATAGCCCTCTTTGACTTAACAGCTCGTGCTGCCGATGTGGTATATCTTCCTCTTTGACTATTGTCGTCTCTGCGCCCAACTGTCGTCTCGCTTGTGATTTAATTTCTTTCCTCTTTATCCCCGTGTGTATCGAAAGTTTATTTCTCCTCCAGATGCTTATTTCACCACACGTACTGTCACTGAGTCACTATGAAAGCCCACTGGAGTGTTATTGATTTTTAATTAACTGTCACTTATTAAACACAAACAATTGTTAATTAAATAAAAGGTTCTTTAAGCCGCGGTCGCCAGGTTTATGTACTGTTCTTCGCCGGGAATAATTAAATGAAGGAGTCACAAAGTTTATTGTTAACATTTACTGAAAAAAACTTTATTCTAGTTCATTAATCTCTGCCACTACACCGACGGAAAGTACCACCACCAAATGATATATCAACAAGGAATCGGACTTCTTCTTCGAAAACCACAGATTCGTGGGATAAAAGAGGTTGACTTACAAAATAGTCTCCCACATTCACTATCGTCCTCTTAACGTTATAAAGTCACTTGAAAACAAAGCATTCCCTTTAAAACAGTGAGTTCCACATAATACAAGTCTCCATCATCCACATCACCAAAGTTTTCACAATTTCTAGTACTCGACCGAAAAATTTTTCTGTGTCAGACCTTCTCCTGACGGAGGTCAAAGACTCACTACTATACAAAGACAACAACACATTTACTGATGGCGCCGTTCCCAGATATTACTGTATGGCTCAGACGTAT
Source organism: Vandiemenella viatica (assembly GCA_031002005.1). Lineage (NCBI taxonomy): Eukaryota > Metazoa > Arthropoda > Insecta > Orthoptera > Morabidae > Vandiemenella > Vandiemenella viatica. Next base: position 1,691 of record JARYHS010006863.1, read on the forward strand.
GTTATGTTACACTCCCTCCCTAACACCATGTGATAATTGATCATGTTTGGCATGATCAATTATCAAGACAAGAAAAGAAATAAAATCAATGTACAATTCTACTTTGGTGGCTTTCCATCCTACATTGACAACATTTTGCACATTAAGTCCAAGAAATGTATAAATTTGATCAAACACAAGAGAAATCAAGAACCATAAAACATAAAAAAAACATGAAAGAACAAAATAAAAATAATAAAAAAAACAACATAAATTTGTATCAAATTGTCAGATGATACAATTTTCTGTCAGAAGCAAATCTTCCGAGAGAAACACAAGCTGCACTCAGGTCAATGACCTGTATACCTTTATTCTCCAAAGCATCACTTCAGACACATCACATTATTCACTTCACCACCCTTCTTCGAGCTGCTATATTGCTGTTAGTGCCTTCGTATGTAAAGGAAGAGTAGGATTTATTGTGGTATCGAGATTTTCTCTCAAAAAAAGGATTGGTAATTGAAGAGAAGAAACATGGAAATAACGGGATAAGATTACTTTTTTTGGGTTGAAAATGAATTCAGTCCATCTGGTCCGTTCAAAAAAAGACTCCTATTCTCTTTTTGCGTCTGGTCACAATCAGGTAATTTAACACTCGTTCGCCCATAGTCATAAGTTTTTCCATCGTATGGATTATCTGTCAATTTTATTCTCCTCATTAGTTTTCCACCGTATGGATTTTCTGTCGATTTTATTCTCCTCACTTACAAACTGGAACGGTTTCGCTATACATGTGACTTCTTGATATCTCTCGCCATCGAAAGTGACTGATTCTGCCAAGTCATGGCGTTTGAGTGCGTAATCTAACTCGCCCGCTAGTTCTTCCGCGCTCGCTAGTGTTGCTGAGGTCAAATCTTTTGTGGCCCGGGTACCAACAGTGTCCCGGTATATGCTGCTACATGCCGATCGATGGCCACTGCCCCCGCTCCAGTCACTAGTGTCAAAGCCATATGGCTGTCATACTGCGTTAATTCTATCCAACTTTACTTCTCCGGTAGTTAGAGATAAAAATCCCTCCACTTCAATTTTTATAACCTCATTCTCCCGTAATTTAGCCTTCTTCCTCGCAAGGTTATCACAAAAAATTCCATCTGCTACTTCAAAAATTTTCTCTTGTATATTTTTCCCCACAAACTCCTCTTGACATTCTTGAACATCTGTTTCCGCAGCCATAACACCTTTATAATCTGTCTCACCTTCATCCTTTAAGGTATTCCCCAATATAGTATCAAACATAAAAACTTCTTCCTGAACTTTTCTCTTCCGTAGCCCTTCGCTTCCTGTTCGTAAAATTACTTCTGCATTTGGCCTCTTAACCTGTTCTCTTAACTCGGAAATTTGAGAGGACAACTTCTTCAACTGCCCGACCCACATAGCACCATAATCGTCAAGTTTTCTCCCGAACTCTGCCATGTGCAATTTCTGCTCCTTGACTAAGCTAGCGTGACGAACCTCTGCGTCCTTTCCCATTACTTCGAGTCTACCATTAAGGGATTTGTCAAAAGAGTCAAATTTAGAATCAAATTTATCAATAAGGGTATTAAATTTGGAATCAAATTTATTAATAATGGTTTCAGCAAGGTTTGACTCCGACTCCTCACCCACTTTCGACATGTTTATATTACAATTACAATGGGAAAAAGCAATAAAGATAATCACTCAATCACTTTACTTTCCCCCTTCGACTCACACCAAATAAAATCAACACAACGCTTTCATTCTCAAAACACACTGGCTATATTAAAGAATTGCGTGAATGCAAACTAGCAACAAACTAATTCCGCAGCATAAACATTCCAGCGCCTGGGATATCAATATACCGTAAGTGTCACAATAGACAAAGGATTTGGAAATGGAGAGAAAAACCAACTCTGTTTTCCTTCCTATATGTGACTTGAAATTGCAGGGAAAAAAAAAAATTAAATGAACGGAACGGACAGGGAAAGACGCTTAACAGCAAATTGCAAGCAGCAAATAGTCCACACTTAGCTTTTTTTTTTTTTTCACGTCCCCGCTGTCGGGTCCTCTCGGTTCAGCTCGGCTTCCGTCGGTTGCTCCCGGTCGTTTGCTCTCGGCTCGGCACGGCTTCCGTCGGCTGCTACCGGTCGTCTGCTCGACCGCTTGGCAATGCTCGTATAGTTACTTTGTCCTCCACTCAACTGCGCCACCTCCAACCAGTCTCCAAGTAGACTATTTTCACTATAGTCCGCTTCACCAATTTAGTCCACTCAAGGTCACACAGTCTTGCCTCCATCCCCTGCCCGCACTACCCACTTTACCCTCAGTTGAGCCGGCGGTGTTGTCAAATGTTCTTCCACTGCCAGTCGGTTCGTAGATTTCGCTGCGGTCGGTTTTGTTTTGGTAGTTTAAAGATTATTATTTTGTCTTTATGATGAGTGACGTTATAGAACAGAATTCTACATGCAGTGCGTTGCCGAAAAGAAGTAATATCGGTGTTCGTGCAGGTCGTCCAGATATCAGAAAGCAAAGTAAAGTTGTCGTGGCAAATATTTTCAAGTATTTCAGCAACCTTTCCCACAACAAAGAAGCCAGGAGAAACATTAACTTTGCTCAGGTACAAGCATTGACAGCGGAGGCTTGTGGTATTTCGAAGAAGTCGGTACAACGTATCGTCGGTATATTAAGTTCGGCAGAAACTGATGATTTGAGCCCTGTTTTTGAATCACCAAGAAAGAAGTATAGGCGGGAACACAAACGCACGGAACTGGATGATTTTAATAAAGAAGTAGTTTGCAGAACTGTTTTAGAGTACTACGACAGAGGAGAATACCCAACGCCTATGAAATACGGTTTGATCTCGCCCTTAAAATCAGCTATTCAGGCTCAGAAAGCTCCGTTCTTCGTCTTCTGAAAAGACTGGGTTTAAATTTAGGAAATTCAACGAAGGACGAAAATTTTTAATGGAACGCAGTGATATTGCGGCTTCAAGAGAAAAGTTTTTGCGAACAATGACTCATTGCGAACAAAGGACACTAGGCTAATTGTTTATTTGGACGAGACTTACATTAACCAAAATCATACAAACAAATATATTTGGCATGATTCCAGAGGTAATGGAGGTCTTAAAGTTCCTACTGGCCGAGGAAGTCGACTTGTTATAGTACATGCTGGTTCTGCACATATAGGTTTCATACCAGGAGCCAAACTTGTGTTTCGTGGCGGAAAAAGTTCGTCTCTATCGGATTACCATACAGAAATGAACGGTGAGGTTTTTAAGAAGTGGTTTATCCGCGTACCGAAGGCCGTCGGTTCGAATCCGGCCGCGGGCATGGATGTTTAAGTGTTGTGTGTCTGTGTGAATGTCCTGTCCGTCCTGTGGCGTCCATACATTGGAAAAATACAAAATACATGACGAATTATACACTGAAAGCTTCAAAAATTGAGCTGGCTGTATGGCCTTCGTTGCCAAATGCCATTTAAAAAAAAAAAAAAAAAAAAAAAAAAAAGAAAAGAAAAGTTGTTTTGTCGCTCGCTGGAAGAAGGATGCATTATCGTCATGGACAATGCCAGTTATCATTCCATTCAAACAGACAAACCATGAATGGCTATGTAAGAAAGGTATTGAATTTTTTCCCCATGAAACTAGGGATGAGCTTTTATGTAAAGAACAAGTTCGAAATGCCAAGAAGGTATTCGAATTGGATCAATTGGCAAATGAAATGGGACATCAAATAGTTCGCCTGCCACCCTATCATTGCCAGTATAATCCAATCGAATTCATCTGGGCACAAGTAAAACGGGATGTCGCTAAGAAGAACACGACCATCAAACTTGCCGATGTCGAACGACTTACACACGAAGCTTTAGACTGCGTTACTCAAGAAGATTGGGCAAATTGTGTAAGACATTCGGAAAGATTACAAGAAACTGATTATGTCAAACAGTGCGCGATGGACACAGAAATGGATCAGTTCGTAATACAGCTGGGAGAAAGTAGCGACAGTGATCTTCAGTCCAATGAATCCGAAGATGAATAACTTACGGAGAGGATAATGGCTCACAGCTCTAAAAATAAGCCAGTTTGTAAGTTTTTCAATCATTTCTTTAGTAATTTTATTGAAAGCAGACATTGCGTTACCTTCATTTTTATTAAGATGAAAAGATTTTTCAGAAAAACATTTTTATGTGTATTTTGTCATGTAATTCTCTGTTAAGATAATATTTCTTACATGAGCCTGAATTTGAATATTTTGAGAAGGTACGGTAGCTACGAGTATCTCGCGCGTCGTAATTGACGGAAGCTGTCGGCCAGTGTTGGACGCGAGCGCAACGCGATAACATTCGTGCAGATAAATTATTAAATAAACCAGAAGGATTCGTTTAAAGATGCTGTTGTTTTTTCTAAAAATAATTTCAATATTTTCTCACAATCTTTCTCGCTGGAAGTTATCACGTGAACAAACAGAACGGAAGTTAGTCAGCGACAACTTTTTACATTACACAAAAGGGACAAACAAGAGATTCGTATAACTTTTAAAAAAATTTATAACATTCTTCGCTATATAATGAATATAAAATATTCTGTGCTAATCTGTTAACTTTCGGGAAGCCGCATAAATTTTTTCAGGTATTTTTTATAATTGGTTTAGCTTTTTCGGTTGGTTGAAGTGAAGAAAGTATTTTCATTCGTAAAGTTCATGGGAACTAGTTCTTATTTTTTTTAATTAGTCATGTAAATATTTCGAGTTAAAAATCACATCACCTAGTTCCACATATTCAGTATTATTTTTTAGACTTTTTCAGCACATATTACTGAAAGTTGGTTTTTCTGAGAATTTGCAACATTGTATAGAGACGCATTGACCTTCGCAGGTCTATTTTCTTGACGGCTACTATAGCCCTCTTTGACTTAACAGCTCGTGCTGCCGATGTGGTATATCTTCCTCTTTGACTATTGTCGTCTCTGCGCCCAATTGTCGTCTCGCTTGTAATTTAATTTCTTTCCTCTTTATCCCCGTGTGTATGCTCTAGAATCGAAAGTTTATTTCTCCTCCAGATGCTTATTTCACCACACGTACTGTCACTGAGTCACTATGAAAGCCTACTAGAGTGTTGTTGATTTTTAATTTACTGTCACTTATTAATCACAAACAATTGTTAATTAAATAAAAGGTTCTTTAAGCCGCGGTTGCCAGGTTTATGTACTGTTCTTCGTCGGGAATAATTAAATGAAAGAGTCACACAGTTTATTGTTAACATCTACTGAAAAAAACTTTATTCTAGTTCATTAACCTCTGCCACTACACCGACGGAAAGTACCACCACCAAATGATATATCAACAAGGAATCGGACTTCTTCTTCGAAAACCACAGATTCGTGGGATAAAAGAGGTTGACTTACAAAATAGTCTCCCACATTCATTATCGTCCTCTTAACGTTATACAGTCACTTGAAAACAAAGCATTCCCTTTAAAACAGTGAGTTCCACATAATACAAGTCTCCATCATCCACATCACCAAAGTTTTCACAATTTCTACTATTCGACCGAAAAATATTCCCGTGTCAGACCTTCTCCTGACGGAGGTCAAAGACTCACTACTATACAAAGGCAACACATTTACTAACGGCGCCGTCCCCAGATATTACTGTATGGCTCAGAAGTATGTTATGTTACAATGTCTCCTGAAAAAAGGACTTAAGAATAATATAGCCCCTCCACTTAACAGCAGAAACCTGATAAACTTAGTTACCAGCATAAAATTTGCCACTGATATAACAGAACTTACTACTAGACAAAGAAACCTACTATCTTCTAAAGCAAATAACATCATCAACAAAGAGTTAATAGACAGCAACACAGCTTACAAAGCAAATAATGACCATAAAACCCTCTCAAGTATTAAGAAAAAACTGAAAGATAATAATGAACTTGTTGTTAAAACCGACAAAGGTAATACTGTAGTTTTCACGTACAAAACAGACTATATTAATAAATCTGTTGACTTCTTTAATAATAATGTCATAATACAATTGAAAAAAGATCCCACCTTTAAATTTCAAATTAAATTAGAATGCTTCCCAAAGATGTACATTCCTCCTATCTGACACAGAAGTTCAAAAATGTATTGTTATGAACCTCACAGCACCTAAATTAAGCTCGGAACCTAAAATTCATAAAGCTAATCACCATATCCGACATATTGCGAACTATAAAAAACAGTCCAGCATTCAAACCTTGTAAAAAACTCAATGACATCCTCTTAAATAACTTTACTTTTGAAAATACATACACAGTGAAAAACAGCTATCATCTAATAGATAATATTAAAGACATCATAATACCCACCACTACCAGACTTACATCCCTCGATATTGTTAATCTCTATACAAATTTTCCAATCATAGACACTATTAAAATTATAAAAAGTAACCTACTGAAAAACAAGAAATTATCCCTACCTGAAATACATGCGCTAACTGAGATACTCTCTCTATTTCTATCATACAATTATTTTACTTTTGACAGTAAAATATACAAACAAACTGATGGTCTTGCAATGGGAAGCAACCTTTCAGGTTTAATCATCTTCAGAACAAGTTTTTCAAAAGTAACAAGCATCTTGCCCATAAAATCATATACTGCAAAAAATATGTTGAAGAAAAAATTTTCCTATAAAATGGAACAGATATTGAGATTGAGTCTCTTGCTGAAGGTCTGAGCAATATGCACAAAAATATAAAATTCACTGTAGAACACCAAGATAATGCTTGACCTAAAGATTACTCAGGTTTGCCAGGAATATAAATTTCAAATTTATAGAAAGCCCACCACCACTGATATCACCATTAACAATAGCTCTTGCCACCCTATACAACATAAAATGGCATTTTTCAACTCTGTAATTAACCATGCATACAAAATACCCATGGACACACTTGATTTTTTCAATAAAATGCAAGTAATAGAAACTATTCCTTACAATAATGGATATAAACCATCACTAATTGAAAACCTATAACACAAAATTTAAAATAAAATCATTCTCTTAGAGTCTCAACATAAATCTTACCTATTCCCTTTCTGCAATCCATATGAATCCGTAAAAGAAAAATCCATATACTCCAGCATTCCATATTTAGGTAAAGTCTCTTATAAAACTGCAAACCTATTTCGCAAGACCAACGTAAATATCAGCATTAATATAGATAATAAGCTTCAGCACAAACTTATTCACAATACACAATCTTATAATGCCCCTTACAATAAATCTGGCATCTCCAAAATAATTTGCTCAACATGCTCCCAAACCTATGTAGGGTCAACATGAAGGTTTAAAGAACATTTAAATGCCATCCGGCTAGGTAATATAGATAAGTCCACATTTGCTGCCCATATAATTAAATAAAAACATTCCCCACACTCTATAGAAGAAAACCTTCAGATAATACACATTGCTGACAAAGGGAAGAAAATGGATCACCTTGAAGAGCTATAAATCTATATCCATGTCATGAAAATGTCAGATCTTATATTAAATGAACAGAAAGAACTCTCTAATAAAGTTTTCCTATACAATTTTTTAGACTTATTTGTTAAATCCATCATAGATTAAAAAATTTGCAAGCCGTCTGTTATTCCCATATATAATTAAAAATAAAGGCACTTATTCAACCCTTTCCAAAAAAACTCCTACAGAATATTAAAGGCATAAGTAATTTATCCAGACTTAAATATTGGATGTATCAAATTTTATTATATATCAGTTTATATTAATTCCAACTGTGTATATCAATCTAGATGCCTTTCTTAACCACTATCAGTCATTTTTATTCAAATACCTAGTTCATATTGCTAAATTTTTCCATATAACTTAATATTATCATTAGTATTATTCAAAACTCTTTGTACATAAACATCTTTGCTAACATCTATAAATGCAAAATCAAATTTGTAGCGTGTTTGTCAGATTATTATAATGGTAGAAAATTTATTTAATAATATATCATATCCTTTGCCATCATTCAACATGAATTCAGTTTAGAACACTGAACTATTTAACGTAAATAATATAATGGAGATAATACTTATCAATCCAAAATTAAATTTGCTATCATTCAACAAATGCTACTTCCTATTGTTACAGGATGCACGCCTGCATTTTGCAACTGCATAATTGATTACATATAAAAAAAAAAATGAAAACCATCTGATGATGAACAATTTGTTCGAAACCAGAAATGGTTAATAAATATACAACATCAAACAAACTGTGACTGGTTGCTGTTTTTAATATCAAGAAATTTGATACCACAGTCGCTGAGTCCGACTAATCCATCATGGATAGAACACTTAATCATTTAGAAGTCCAAATAAACGTTTAGTTAGTTACAATATGGTTGACGTTTTCAGTGGGAAGTCAGCGCCGTCGGATCCTCTGGAGGAGTTTCTGTGCTTAACACACAGAAAACAACATTTACTCGCTGCACCGTGTTAAAAACTAAACGAACACTTGTTTTACCACACATTCGATGGTTATCCTTTTGGAATGGTGTCTCAGTGGTGCAGCTCCAACCGTCTCTTCAAAACGAGGGTTTTCACAAGGAAACAAACAACAAAACTTGTCTCAGCTTATAAACAATTACTATTGCATTATCATCAACTCTTTCGTGAACGCGCTCATACAGCCACTCTCTACCACGACCTCTCCCACACTGTTGTTTGCCATCTCACCCCGTTCCCCTCTCAGTCAGGTATCGTTGCCTCTTCCTTTGTTCCATGCACACCTGAACGCATCTAGGAGTGTCGCGTGACCTTGGTTCTTTCTCACAGATACATATCTGACACAAAGACTGCCCCTAACAGCATCCAGTGTGCAGAGCGAAATAAAATTCTCCGTGTGATGTTTAATCAAGATTTCCTAATAAATATGAAGCATCCCGAAAGACTGCGCGAATAACCGCGCGTGACTGACCGCCTTTAACGTACGAAATTATGCAAAATTTACGTAGCTTACGATGCTATAGACAAATGTATGTCTGTGTTTTATGATCTGTGAAGAATACGCCATTATGACAAATATACACTCGATGTATTGTCTTGCTCTACACAACCTGTATTTAAACAGACGCATAAGTTTATCTGTTACTTTGAAAGACTCACCCAACGATGAAAACGTAGGACTTCCGTGTTTTCTTTAATGTTGAAATTGGGTCGTTTTCTGTAATGTTTAGTTCGTTCTTGGTCAGTTTTTGTTTTGTTTTTTAATAAAATGTAGATGCGACTTTGCATTTTCTGTTAGCTCAAACGTCAATGAAAATAAAAAAGGTTCTATCCGAAAACTATGTTTTCGTTTTCTTTCTATTACCACAGTTCTATTTACAACAGTGATGTGAAGTAACCTATTCCCGTAAGCACTTGCCCTGATAGTTGGCTTCAAGCGCGTAGCATCCGGCTTACCTTTTTCACCACCCGCGTTAACGACTGGTTGTGTGTTGGGCAGCCACTGGGAGGAGGGTTCGTCTGCAGCCAAGAGTGCTTCCACTGGTGACAGAGTGGCTAATAGATCGTTTGGATCTTCCCACGCACTGGTGCTGGGATGGGATATGTCCACTGCTGCAATACTCCTCGCACTGGTGCTGGGTTGGTTTATGTCCACTATTGGAATACCCCAAAGTGCTGCAAGGTCTGGTGGTGACATATAAACATCTGAAAATAGACACAAAAAATTAGATTCATAGTTACAAGTATGGAAAACAAAGCAGTCTATAAAATGAATACATTACCTGACATTTTAATGCTTTTTGATGGACCGACATCATCATGGGTTGCCTTCCGTTTGTGTGTAGGTTGCACACTGGTAAGGCCAACAGTATTCACATCATCTGCAACATAATAAATAATGTCTGTCATATATGTGTTAAGTATTAACATGAAAAATAATTTAAGTACCAAACGATTGCCAGTAGCAAAACAATTCATGAGTTCTAATCACATGCTTGGCACCTCCACTCACATCTACAATAAAATAAATATGTGAAGTAACCTATTCCCGTAAGCACTTCCCCTGATAGTTGGATTCAAGCGCGTAGCATCCGGCTTACCTGTTTTTTTCCCCACCCTCATTAACGGTTGCTGGTATATTGGGCAGCCACTGGGACGATGGTTCGTCTGCAGCCCAGAGTGCCTCTACTGGCGACATAGTGGTTAATAGATCGTTTGGAACTTCCCACGCACTGGTGCTGGGATGGGATATGTCCACTGCTGCAATACTCCTCGCACTGGTGCTGGGTTGGTTTATGTCCACTATTGGAATACCCCATAGTGCTGCAAGGTCTGGTGGTGACATATAAACATCTGAAAATAGACACAAAAATTAGATTCATAGTTACAAGTATGGAAAACAAAGCAGTCTATAAAATGAATAAATTACCTGACATTTTAATACTTTTTGATGGACCGACATCATCATGGGTTGCCTTCCGTTTGTATGTAGGTTGCACACTGGTAAGGCCAACAGTATTCACATCATCTGCAACATAATAAATAATGTCAGTCACACATGCACTAAGTATTTACACGAAAAAATTATTTAAAGTATTAAATACTTGTCAGTAGCAAAACAATTCATGAGTAGTAATCACAGTCAAAGGACCTCCACTCACATCTACAGCAAAATAAATAATGTCAGTCACACATACACTAAGTATTCACACGAAAAAATTATTTAAAGTATTAAACACTTGCCAGTAGTAAAACAATCCATCAATTCCTGATTGTTAATCACAGGCAAACGACCTCTACTCACATCTGCAACAAAATAAATAATGTCCAGCATATGCTTTAAGCATTCACACAAAAAATTATTTAAAGTATTAGCTACTTACTGGTACGACCAACAGCATTCATTTCATCTGCAACAAAATAAATAATGTCAAGCATATCCTTTAAGCATTCACATAAAAAATAATTTACAATGTTAATCACTTACCGCCTGCAAGATTGTACCGCACCTCAAGGTTGTCCATGGTTACCGATCGTGAGTCTACAAATTCATCACTGGTTAGTTGTGAGATGACTGGAAGACCTGTAAAATTAAAATAAAACTTACTTATTTATAATAATAATTATAATAATAATTAATAATAGAAAATTCACTCACCATTTGCTAAATACTGTTCGATGTCTTCAGCAGTCAGTACTCGATCCATGATGTTCACTCTATAAGATACTGGTGATCAATGAGGCTGAGAACAAGTTTGGCACAGAATTTATACCCTGTCACGACCGGTAAATTGTGTTGTCGAAAGTACCAGGAATACTGCCTAACGGGAACCAACGAGTCACTCGGAAATATCGCTGCGCTAGGAAATTACGCACTCCAGGAATATCGTATAACGGGACCCATTGCTCGCCGACGCGTCATCTTTGGCGCGCGCTGGGAATAGAAACAACCGTTGTCGCCTGCGGGGTTGTGCGTCCGACTAAGCTCCACAGAATACTCAGATAGATTCAGGTTACCGCTGCACGGTGTTGCCGCCTGGTGGTGGCGCGGCGCGGCGGGGCGGGGAGGGGAGGGGAGGGAGGTCCCCCCCACCACCTCGTGACTCATGGGTTTTCCCGGTTTCTGGCCAGCTCTCTCTTTGTCCTACTACTCACCAGGCTATGCGGCAATGGCTGCAAGTGAGAGCAGGCAAACGATGGTGCCCCTGGTACCGCCGTCTACAACTTGCCCGGTATTTATATCTTCCAAAAAGGGAGAGAATCCTAAACAAATTGCGGAGAAAATAACAACGATCCTTAAACCTCAGAAGGAGAAAATAAGAATAAATAGGATTAAGACTACGAACAAAGCAGTAATTGTTGAAACAAACTCTGAACAAGATACGCACAAAATTATGGAGAATAAAGCCCTGAATGATGAGGATAAGTGTGAGATGCCAAAGAAGCGAAATCCCTTGATCATCCTGTATGATGTGCCTATCTCTATGGAACTCGATGAACAGAATTTCGAGGATAAAATGAGCAAGGAAGCTTTTATGGCGGGTTTTAACTCTAGATTTAAAACAGGTCCAAGGCCACTATACATCATGTGGTGGCAGTTACAGATGGACACTTCTAGGTCAAAGGTAAATACATGTGGGTTTCTCATCAATAACAGCTAAGGACTATGTAGTAGTGCCAATGTATCTAAAATGCTTGGGCCTTGGGCATTTTAGCAAGCATTGTCCACAGGCTGACTCCTCTTGCAATCATTGAGGGGGAGCTAGCCCTAAGAGGGAAAATTGTACTAAAAAAGAAGTATCTGTGGTGTGTGTACCCTGCGCGAGAAGGGGCAAGACATGTAGAAAGAAAGGCAAAGATTGCCTTACATACCACATGGTGCAAAGAGTAATCGGCAGGAGCGATTATGGAGACACAAACTAATATCAAAATTAAAAAAACTGAAATCACCTTCTAAAAGACGCAGGGATGCACAGCGAGCTGCGGAATATCGAACCGAGCATGAAGTGACTACGTGCGAAATGGGAATTCAAACTGTAGAAATTGGGCAGGAAAGTTCCTTTAGACCTAGAAGAGCAGGTATAGGATGGGTTAATGGCCTGACCTTGATAATGGGAGATTTATGAACGACATCAGTGCAAGATGATCAAGGAAGAGTAGAAAAAACCCGACAAATTGACCCTACTAACATCTATTGGGATATAGAAGAGACCGTTCGGTTATCTCTACTCAAGCAGGATATAGCATAATAACAGAAACGGTACGAGAGAGTTGTAAATGTTTCTATGTTCTTTGTTCTATGAAGTGAGCGACATTTGAACGTTGTTGGTTCGTGTTAGAATGAAAGTTATTACTTCGGTTAGAATAGAATGAATAATTCTCTTCCACGGATTCTGCAGTCTACAGGAAAAGAAGTCTAGTTTCAGAATAATTGTTGGTGAGGGAATGTATTATGTTTTGAAAGTGAAAGAATAAATCTAGTGCTTTACCTGAACTGTGTACATTACTGTTTGTTAACTTACATGGAGCCTATACTAACAATGGCTCTGCGTCACCTTACTAGGAGTCTACACGAGGCGGGCAGAATTATAGCATTGCTGCAATTAGTGGTGGTCGATAGGATCCAATTGAAAGCGAGTAATTCACCGGCTGAACCATCGGAATTACTCAAGTTAGTGAAGAGAGTGTTTGACAAAGGAGACGAGATTTGTGATCCTGACCAAATTTACAAGCAGTTAGCGGTGACCTATAGCAGGATCGTATTCGATCCAACACAAAATTAGCCACATTGCAATTTGTATACTCGCCATGCTTAATGGCTACATTAAAGGTTATACAACTAAATGCAAGGTATAGCAAGTTGGTCCTGCAAGAGGTCTACAAATTAGCTGAAGAAAGTAGTTGGGATATACTATGTTTGCAGGAGAGTAGATGGAGTTTGTCTTAGCAGGTGCACCGACAGGTCGGTGTGGTGTGGTGTGGTGGGGGAGGAACTCCCTCCCCTCCGTGACGTCACAAGATGGGGGACCGTTAGTTCTTTGACCAGCCGCTAGATTGCAGCATCTCCCAAGGACTTAATTTCTTTGGGTGCAGATATTCCACTCCCCCAGGAGAGTGAAAGCTAGCGGGGGAATCCCGCCGCCCAGGCGTGTTTACACAGGATACGCACTCTGTTTACTATCCATTAGACGTTGCGACAGGTGTCGACTTGCTCAGCCGAGACATCGCGCGTTCGCCTTGCATCACTGTCACCAGATGGCAACAGCTAGAGGCTATAGTCACCAATAGATGGCCTGGCATGCTTCACATGCTTGAAATATTTCGGTAACCCCGTTTTCTGTTCTAGAATGTGGGCCTGCGTAAACACGCTCTGTTTGCTCTCAATTAGGCATTGCGAAATGTGTGCCGTGCTGGCTGGCGTCCCATTAAGCAAGCACTTGTTTGCGCTGCGAAACTTCCTGGCTACTATCGACAGCAAGGTGCAAGTATTTTCTTCGGTTCTGTGTCGTGAAATATACTTAAGCGTGAACCACTGCGATTGTTTTTACTAAAAACAAAAAAGTCCACATCAACGGATATTACGTAAACAGACATCGGTAGCGTTGGGGTTAGAGTGCCGAAGGTCGCCGGTTCGAGTCCGGCCGCGGGTATGGGTTTTGAGATATTATTGAAAAAGCTGTTCCAACTCGTCATTTTCAAAACGAAAATCAAAATTTTAGTTTCCACACCTAGAGAGTATGGTGCCAGCTTGCCTTGTTATAATTGAATAAAAAATAAGTTGAAAAGCATACATTTTTCCATTAAAATAAGTTAACGTTTGAAATGGAAATAAAAGTCATAAACACAGCAATTTGGAAAGGTATAAAATCTATGTGTACCTGTTTTCATGAAATTATTGTGAAAGTATAGCAATATCACACATACGTTATTCTTCCGAAAATTCAATCTCACGAACTTTCACTTTGCAGTCACCCATCTCGGTTTTCAAAACTTGTTTCCCATTTTCCGGAGTGAGGGCTTCATTTGACCTACCCGAGCATTTCGCATCATTTGTATCCATACGACCGCGCTTAAAATCAGCATACCACCGGTAAATGATTGTTTTCGACGGAGCAGAGTGTGGATAACATTTTTTCAATCAATTACTGAACTTGCACGGTATTTTCCCCATTAAATAGGAATCTTTGATCAACACACGAAATTCGTTTTTGTACATTTTTTTCCACAAATGCACAAGTAGCGTCACTTTCACCACAATAGCTTTGCTGCTTATGGTCCGATTGACGTGGAAATCTAAAGGTTAGTTCTTTCAAAGCAGGAGGTCGAGTTGATGTTAGTTTTTTTTTAAATTGCTTTACGTCTCTCATCAGCGAGGTCTTTAGAGACGGGAAAGGACGGGGGACAAGGAATGGGAAGGAATTCGGCCATGGCCTTTTTAAGGAAGCATCCCGGCATTTGCCTGGAGTGATTTGGGAAACAATGTAAAACCCAAAATCTGGAAGCCCGGACGGGGATTCGAACCGCCGTCCTCCCGAATGCGAGGCCCATCAACGGATATTACGTAAACAGACATCGGTAGTGTTGGGGCTAGAGTGCCGAAGGTCGCCGATTCGAGTCCGACCGCAGGTATGGGTGTTGAAGTGTTTTGAGAAATTATTGAAAAAGCCGTTCCAACTCGTCAATTTCAAAACGAAAATCAAAATTTTAGTTTCCACACCTAGAGAGTATGGCGCCAGCTTGCCTTGTTATAATTGAATAAAAAATAAGTTGAAAAGCATACATTTTTCCTTTAAAATACGTTGACGTTCGAAATGGGAAAAAAACGTCATAAACTCAGCAAATTGGAAAGATATAAAATCTATCTGTACCTGTTTTCATGAAATTATTGTGATAAAGTATAGTATTACTACAAATACGCTATTCCTTTCAAAATTCGTAGCCTCAAAAACCCATCAATGGGTGAAATCCTTTCTTTGAAACCGACAGACATTCACCGACGAAGGTAGGGAAAACCATAAATTCCGTTCATCGAAGCAGGCAAACATTAATAATTAATTCACCGACGACGAGACGGGAAACAAACTCACTTTTTCTCATCATGTTGGATTCGTTATGAACAATATAATATAGCTCACGGGTGTCACCTACATTCCGTGTATTTTAAAGGATGTATTAAATTATGTGTAATGAAACAGACCGAGATCACAGACACTTTTTGAACTCAAAGAGGCATTGAAGGGTTTTACTGATGTATGTAAGTATAACCTCGATGACTTGAATGCCTCGATTTGAAAACCAGTTTTTTTCCCTACAGACATTTCTGAAGTGAATACATGTTAATCTCTCCACTGATATCAAACCAATCAGCCTGTAATTATTTCAAGCCTATTTCACAACCCTGTCTTTGGACAAGAGGTCACTTGAAAATATTTGTGACAAAACCTTTCCCACACCAAAGCTAGAAAAATCAAAGTTTCCAGTTTGACCATGGCAAAACTCATGGAATGTAACGAGGGAAGAAAGAATTCATATAAGCATCAGTACGACACCTTATTTCCCTAATCTTATCTCTGATGTCAGTGGTATGAAATATTTCATCGCACTCGAAATTGTTGCCATCAACGTCAAACCTTTTTCGTCTGTCTATCCAGATCAATCTGTGTATCAATTCTGCTATGCTTTCGTAATCAATCACAAATTGAGTGTCCTTAGCTAAACTTTGTCTAATATTCCAATCAATCCCTTTTGACACATCAGTGATTGACTAGAAACAGAGAGATATACCCACCTTTAACTGCATTTTACAGCACAGCACGTATACTCCAGGAACGAAATACTGTCTGTTAATCTTACTAATTTCACTCCTATCGAATCGAAGTACTCCAGTCCTATGTGATAAAACTCGAGTCACGCTGAGGCAGTGCCAAGCACACAACATGCTGATTCGTTATAGAATGCCTGTAGCCAAGATGGAGATATATAAAATTTACCCACTCCCTTATGGAAGAAATCCAGTGCCGGCTTCTACTGATAGTCTTTTACGCACTATTCCCTATTCTTTCACCTAGATCCACCCCTAGCCTCATCGCCAACGTACCCACAGCACTTCCCCAAACCTCCTTCTATTTTCCAATGATTCCCACTCTAACCCCTGATCAGTTACCTTTTGTTCGTGTGATAAAGTAAACTCAAAATTCGCAAAGTCTTCTCCTAATTTTTAGCTGGGATTCCAGGTACCAAAATGTTCACTTAAGGTGGTTCTACTGCAGTTTCCCAGGAAAATTGCCCCTTTTCCAGGAAATTACTGCTATTTTTCAACCAATCAGGACACAGGAGTGTTCTCCATTTGGTTTAAATGTTCCCATCTGACGCCAACCTTCGGATTCAGGACCAAGTATAACATTTGTTTGTAATTGTGCGCTTCGTCCAGCAACCGTCAAGTGCCGCATTTTCTCAGTATTTTATTTTAAAGTGTTGTAGGTAGATTTTATCTTTGAATATCCTCTGTCGTCGCTGAGCAGTAGCTAGTTGGTCCCCAGCAACCGTCGTTACGAGTGTCGCCATCTGTTTACCTAATTTAAAGTGTTGTGATAGCTTTTGATTTATTTGCGTTAATTGAATTATAACAGCGTGCTCTAATCTTGATCGAATTTATTTGCCTTTTCTATAGGGAAGTATATAGAGCTTGTTTTTTATTTAGTACATTGATTGGCTAACACCGTTTATCAGTACGTCCTATTAACTACTAAGTGTAGTCGTCTGGTCTAAATTCATTTCCTTGGTAGGTTCTCTTTAGGTCGTGCCTAGCGGTTGGTAGTAAGTTGTGAACAGTTTAATTGGATCACTCGGTTAGTTAAACTTTCATCCTCTCCGTAGTTTTTGCTTTCTAAGTAATATGTGTAGGGACTGTGACTGCTGTGTGCAGACGTGGGCTGAAGTGGCTGATCTTTGCGCTCTGCTTCCATCATTGCTAACGAAAGTTACTAGGCTGGAAGCTGCCGTAGGTTGCTGCAGCAGATGTGGAAGGGGTGACCCTGACGAAGCTAGTTTTCTCACAGGTTCTCCCCTACCAAACATCGTACCTGCAGTCCAGGCTGAGACTTCGGAGGCTGTGCGGCAGTCACCTGATGGTGTCTGGCGCGTGGTTTCCGGACGTCGACGCCGCATGCGGGGGCAGGCGTACAGGTCTGAATCCCAGGAGGGCAAGCCTGTACCACTGTCTAATAGGTTTGATGTGTTGTCTGGATCTGATTCAGATCCACAAGCGTCAATCAGCTAGTTGCCACCCCCTCCCCCCCGCCTGCTAGATCTGGGCGATCACAGAAGGGGATTCTGGTGATAGGTAGCTCCATCATTAGATGTTTCATTGAGCACCTTAGGGACATGGCGAACAGGTCTGGGATGAAGTCCAATGTTCATTCATTGTGCATTCCGGGAGGTCTGATCCATGATGTGGAACAGGCCATCCCGGATGCCATTGAGCGGACGAGGTGTAGCCAGCTGCGGATTGTAGCTCATGTCGGCACCAATGATGATTGCCGCCTTGGGTCGGAGGGTATCCTTTCTTCTTTCGGTGGCTTTCTCATACGGTGAGCTCTGTGGTTGATGACCGCAAGATTTCGGCTGAGCTAACCATCTGCAGCATTATCGATAGAACAGACTGTAGACCTCTGGTTCAGAGCCGAGTTGAGGGTCTGAACCAGAGACTGCGTCGTTTCTGCGATAATCATAGCTGCAGATTCTTTGATCTTCGCCCTGGGGTCGAGTCGTGTAGGGTTCCCTTGGATAGATCAGGTGTGTACTACACACTGTAGTAACTGAGCGGCAAATCACCACAGCCAAGTTTGATTCGTCTCTGATCAACCACTCTCCGGTCAGCTTCCCGAAGATATGTGGCCCTAGGATCAGAGCAATTACGTTCTGCCCACACTTATTGCTAGTAATGAGCAGGAATCAGCTATACAAATGAAAACATGTGGTTGAAAGAATGGAGTGACTTTAATACTTCAATAAAAATGGGCACATAGACATACACTTGAAATAACTGAAAAATACTGCATAAAAGGAATCTCTTACTAATAAAATCCTGTTACTCGGAATATTCTTTCTAAGCCAGCAGAAGGGTATAAATGCATTAGCCATTACCTAATAAAATCTGCATGCCGTATGGCGACGTGGTCCATCCTGAGAATCGGCGAATCGACTGCCCCGGAGGCTGCTCTCGACTGCGCTCTCCAGAGTAGAAACGTGGTGGGGGAAGTCATGTGACATAGTCCTATTCGTCTAAAATCCCTTGCTAAGGGCTTTCTGGGTTACGGTGGTAGGGGGTCTGCTTCCCACGCGAAGTGACTTTGCCCAACCTTGAGCTCTGCTTCGTTGGGTGGAATTACATTACATAGCTGCAGCTTGAGAAAAATTATCCCTAGCGAAAATTAGAATATACTATAACTAAAATCTCTCAATATACTACACTTCTCCCCTTGGGGAAGAGTCGAACCCAGGGCTTTATCCTAGGTGAGACTCTTACCTGGTAGTCTGCAAAATTTGGAGTCAAATGCTTAAACAAAAATACACAATAAATGTTGATTAATAAAAGTGTCTTAAAATGATTAAATATTTGACTTGACACTTTCTTGCATCCTTCTACTTCTATTCGTTATCGTATTCTGCTTCTAGAATAGCATTTCTAAAAACTTCTACATAAATTGATGATTATATAATCTTTATCATTTTCTAACTACTACATTGCATTCAACCTTAATTCTACTTGAGCACAGTACACATATAAATCTCTTTTTTTTCTTCAAAATAAAACAAAATTGAAAAAAATACATATATAAACTTATCAAAATTTCTTGTATCTCTGATTATGGCGAGAGATAACAGATACTTGATCCTGATCTGGATCTTAAGATCGTCTGTGTCCAATCCTAATATTCTTATCCTAATATTCTTTGTTTTTCTCTTTCAGTCCCTGATTGATCTCTCTAGCCTGTTTGTGTAGTGTTTGTAGGATAGCTTTTAGCTGATCTGCGTACTCATTATATGAGTAATAAACTTGTTTTGGATTGCTTTGCAATACCCCTGGTATATTTGGTATTCTACCTAACATTAGATCATGTGGCGTGTACCCTGTTGCACTGTGAATACTAGTGTAATATACAAATACAAAATAAGGTAACCAATCATCCCATGTGCTTTTGATTCTTTTCAATATAATGCCTCAAGTACTCTGAAAGACTACGGTGGGCTCATTCGACGAAGTTTGATTGTGGGCGATACGCCAATGTCTGTATTTTATTGATCTTTAGTAATATACATACTTTCTGCAATGTTTGGCTGATAAAGCATGGTCCATTATCCGAAAGTAAAATGGAAAGAACGCCGTAGCGTAGAATTACTTCTAAGACTAATGCTCGAGCCACTGTATCAGAATCTTGTCTGGCTATCGGAATTGCAGTTATAAATTTGGTAAATTCGTCCTGGAATGTCAACACAAATTTGTTCCCATTGTTTCTCAACGGCATTGGGCCAACAATATCCGTTGCACAACGTTCGAATACATGCTCAGGAATTTTTGTAAGCTCTAATGGCATACGGGTATGCGGTACTAAGTGTTTGTTCCTCTGGCAACTATCACACTATTTGATATAATTTTCAATATAAGACTTCATCCCTGGCCACTGAACGTATCTCTTAATTCGCTCATATGTCTTATATACGCCTAGATGTCCAGAGATGGAGCTGTCATGGTATTCCTGAAGTATGGATAGTTTTTCTTCCTCATTTAGTGTTGGAAATTCCTCCTCATTTGTCTGGATTTGTGCATCTACTGTGGATGTAAGTGTTTCTTCTTCTGTTTGCATTGTTTCATCTGTGACAGTGTCTGGTTGGGTGGATTCTTTTACTTCCTTTACTTCCCTAATTCTACTAAGTACATCTACAACTGTATTTGATTTTCCCTTGCAATAAACAATTGTGTAATTGTATTCTTCAAGTTTTAAGCGAAATCTTAGTAATCTAGAAGATGAGTCTTTAACACTAAAAATCCAAGTGAGGGGGAGGTGGTCGGTATATACCGTGAAATGTCTGCCAAAGACGTTAGGTCTGAATTGCTTTACCGCCCACGTAACCGGAGCGCGTCTTTCTCAGATGTGGAAATGAGTTTCTGCTTTATTTAAAGTTCTGGAAGTATATGCGACTGGTCTATCTGAGCCTAATTGCCCCTGCGAAAGTACTCCCGAAATGGCATACTGAAATGCGTCAGTGCTAATAATATATGGAAGATTTTCGTCCGGGTACGCTAAAACATGTGCTGAGATCAATTTCTCCTTGAAAGTTTGGAAAGCATTCTCAGTTTTTGGACTCCAATCAAATGGAACATTTTTCTTTAATAATTCATATAATGCTATCTTACTAAAGTTCTCTATGAAACGACGATAATAACCTGCAAACCCAAGGAATCTTTTCAATTGTTTTGTTGTCTGAGGATTTGGGTACTTTTTAACTTTTTCAATTTTCTGTGGGTCTGTGTAAAGTCCATGTTCTGTCAACTTGTGTCCCAGATAGGTGACCTCTTTTTGTAAGAAGTTACACTTGTTTGGCTGAAGGCGAAGTGTGTGTGTTCTTAATCTGTCAAAAATGTCTCTTAACCTCTCATTGTGTGATTCCAAGTTTAGACCAAAACAGATTACGTCATCTAGATATACAAAACATCGATCACCCTGTAGACCACTCATAACTACTGTCATAAGATACTGGAAACTTGCGGGTGCGGGGGCAAGCCCCATAGCCATTTTTCTGAACATAAAATGACCTTGACCTGCACTGAATGCAGTTAAGGGTTGATCCGATTCTTTAATCAAAATTTGGTGATACCCCTGAGCTGATTCTAAGGTAGAAAAGTATTTTGCCTTCCCCAATGAATATAGGATTTCTGAAATTAGTGGAAGTGGAAAAACAGTTCCTACAGTAATTTCATTTAATTTGCGAAAGTCTACCCACAATTCCGTATCGTTGTTGACAACTGGCATCAGGTTTTTTAGGTAGGACAAGTATTGGGATGTTCCACTCACTAGTTGATGGAACAATGATCTAATTCTCAAGCATTTGCTTAATTTCTTTCTGTAAAATGGGTTTCATAGTATCCGGAATTCGATACGATCTCTGTTTGATGACTGTACCCTGTGCTTCTGGCTTTAATTTGATTTCATGGGTGACTGTGTTGGTGTGTGTCAGTTTATCTCATGGGAGGTGAAATATATCATTGTACAAAACACAAAGTTCTAGAAAGGATCGCTTTTCTTCTTCATTCAAATGATCTAGCCTCAAATTTTCCATTAATAAACTGGTGCGTGATTTCCCTTGTATTGGTTGCAGGTGTTTAGTTGTTTGTTTACCTTCTACAACTCTAATGGCAGATGGGCTGTCAGCTGGCGGATCACTTGACTCTGACGTCATATCGCTCTCCGCAAAATATGGCTGTGCCTCTAATGCTCCGCAATAAAATTCAATACTGTCCTCGCTGGTATTTAACATGTATAAAATACAAGTACCATTTTCTACTTTGACCAATGATTCAGGAATGAAAACACCTTGAATAATTTCTTGTTTGTTTAAAATAGCTTCTGCAAAATTTCGGCATTGCACCTGAACTCGTAGAATGCGTTCTCATCTTGGCCCTAACTTTACTGTGTAATCCTCTGGAAGACTTACAAATTCTTTTGTGCCTTTAGAAATGTTGTTCAACTGCTTTGAACTAGCTTTATTGTGACTTGAATTACTAGCATCTCTCCGATTAGATACTTTCACTACGATTTGTTTATGTTCCTGTTGTTCATTCTGTATATGCTGTGTAGTGGATTCATTACTGTTTTGAGCATTATTTGTGTTTTTGTCGCTATGCCTATTCTTTCTGTTTACACGTTTTCCTCGTCTTCTGCGAGAGTTTTTGGGCGGTACCTCTGTGTTTATGTTTCCCTTTGCTTGAGAAAATTTGCCTCTTGAGTTTTCTGACCCCTTTGAGACTACTCTAGCCCGCTTACTAGGGCCACTAATATTTTCTGATTCTGTCAGTATTGGAACTGATACATACAGAAATATTTTCATAGTTAATTATAGCTCCCTATTTGATTAAAAGATCTCTCCCAATTAACCCCTATTTAACTACATCAACAGTCTCTTCAACCACATGAAACTCATGCTTAATGAAACATGACTACTCAGTTTTAGTTGCAAAACAATCGTTCATTTTGTTCTCTCTGTGTGTGACATAATTCCTTTAATACTTAAAGTTTTCTTTGTATCTTTTTGAACGTGGTTTGCCAATGCATTCTTGTGTATAAGAGACAGCTGTGCCCCCGTGTCAAGGAGACAGAATAATTCTCCATTGTTTACTTGCTCACAGGTGATCCTAAAAAAATCATTTTCATGTTCACAGTATGTATTTTGCCATATTGACGAGTGTAAGAGTGGCTGCCATTTCTCACACTTTTCGCTCGTTTCCCGAACCTTTGATTGTCTTTTGTGTTGTGTCATTGTTGCTACAATGTGACGCTAAGTGCCCGACTTTATTACATTTGTAACAAACTGCCTTCTTTACTCTACAGTCTGCAATAATGTGTCCTTTTCTATGGCAATATGCACAAGTGACATAACTAATTCTTCGAACTGTGTGCGTGCTATACATGCTATGGCTAGGTGACCTTTTTGTCTGCAGATTTGGCAAACGGGTTGGCTCCTACATTCTTTACTAATATGGCCACTTTTATTGCAAGAGAAACATTTTTTCATGGCATTACTCTGTGTTGTGTGTGTATCTGAACGCCCTATAACAGCTTTTTCTTTCTGTGACAACAATGCGCTTTCTTCGACGAGTGCTAATTCAACAGCGACTGGCAAAGTGATAGTGGAACCCCTTGCTCTAATTACTGTCTGTATTCTGTCATTACTTAACCCTTGAATAAACGTAATGCGACTCAGTCGATCAACAAGAGTAAGACTCCCTTTTACATCTTCATCAGGAATTTCTCTAGCTACTGCATTTCTAAAGTCATGTGATAATTTATCGATTCTCGCGGACCATTCAACAATCGGTTCTGCTTTACCCTGACGAGCTTCAAAAAGGTTACATGCATAGTGATCTAATGAACGCCTCTCCCCATGGTTTTCAATCAAGATATCTTTTACAGAATCCCATGTTTTGGTAAAAGATCTGACGAGCAATTTCCCCCTGGCCTGGCCACAGATCTTGACTTTACAAAATGAAGCAGAACATCATTATCTTGCTTAGCAATTAAATTAAATGCAGATGAAACATTTTCAATGAAAGGCTGCAGTTCTTCTTTATATTGTAATGGTCCGAATTATATTTTTTATATTTTGTTTGCCATCTTTTATACATGTTTATGAATTTTATTTTGGGTATGACTGGCTGAACTAGCACGACCTGGCTATTTTGGTTCCTGGCTATCTTGGTGTGAAATCTTATGGTAACAGGCTACTGAAGAATCTGAGTCATGGTGAGAGATGGCGTGATATGTGAAGGATTTGAAAGACAATCTCCGTTGCTTTCGAATCGGTTTGTAGGGGAGCTAACTGTAATGATGCAGGTAGTCTTGGTTCAATTCAGACCTTGAAATAACAGCCCGGACACCCCTGCTGAAATGCGTGCAAGGTGGGGTGGGACAGGTGCTGTCTGAGGGGAGGGGTCGCAGAAGGACAGTGCGGGGGAGAAGAGTGCCGTATGCACAAGTGAGTGGCGAAAAAAGTCTAAGTGAACGTCGCACGTGAGAGTGACTAGTGTTTGGTCACTGCCAGTACACCAGCGGGACTCCTGCCACGTAATGGATATCACTGTGCTACGACAACTGATTATTGTAAGCAAAACCTTTTTCACATAGTGAAACAACGAGACGCCACACAATTATTGCTGAGGTCAGTTATCCTCAGTGCAAGTACACTCCAATTCGAGTAATCGGAAAATGGGCTGATCAGCATTAGTATGACCTATAAGCGCCCTGAGTTTAAGAACAATTTCACGCTCTACCTATAGCCAGGTCATATTTAGTTCAAGAGTTTTAATTTCGCTAGTCGAGTATCAAACTATATTGTATTTCATATTTTATTAGTTCATTTGGTTATTGGCACAAAATGTTAGTAACTATGGTTCATGATTTGATTAACAGATGTTCTTTATGTAAAATAAATTAAATTTATATAAAAGATCTTTCATTTCTGGAGGTACCTTGCAATATTTGATTAAATTAAAGTTTAAAAAGATAAGATGACTATTACAATCTCCGCTAAACGAATTTGGAATCAACTTTAATGCTTCTGAAACTGAGAGCTTTCCCGCACTGCTCTCTTCAACATCTACTTCACTCGTAGCGGTATTCATTGTAACACACTGCGCACTGCGTATTACTCACTGTTCTGCTTGGTTGAGACTGCGAGACTTGAATTCTGGCGCCGTCCGCGCGTATTGTGGTGGCGTCGCCTTCCTATTGGCTGCTGGTGATGTCACCCCCCTCCACTGCTCTCACGCTGGCTGCTGGGACTCGGCCCGTGCTGCCCTCTCTCTGGCGGATCGCGAACTCCTCGACGCTTCTTCTTATCTGCTTGCAGTATCCGGCTTCGGTTCCAACTCGCGCTCCTTGTAGCGTCGAAAATTACTTTGCTATACTGACTTCTTCGTACTGTTTCTGGCTTTGCATTTACCCCCTTCGGCTGCTACACATAAGAAATGGTTTTTACAGCGAAAGAGAATATATGTCCCTTTGCCGTACTAATAGGAAAATAGTTTCCCAATATTTCTGCTATCATCGATCACTAATTTTACGTAATCTACCCCAGAATCTGACACCATTCAATGTGGCTGTAGTAACTGAGCGGCAAATCACCACAGCCAAAGTTTGATTCGTCTCTGATCAACCACTCTCCGGTCAGCTTCCCGAAGATATGTGGCCCTAGGATCAGAGCAATTACGTTCTGCCCACACTTATTGCTAGTAATGAGCAGGAATCAGCGATACAAATGAGAACATGTAGTTGAAAGAATGGAGTGACTTTAATAGCTTCAACAAAAATGGGCACATAGACATACACTTGAAATAACTGAAAAATACTGCATAAAAGGAATCTCTTACTAATAAAATCCTGTCACTCGGAATATTCTTTCTAAGCCAGCAGATGGGTATAAATGCATTAGCCATTACCTAATAAAATCTGCATGCCGTATGGCGACGTGGTCCATCCTGAGAATCGGCGAATCGACTGCCCCTGGAGGCTGCTCTCGACTGCGCTCTCCAGAGTAGAAACGTGGTGGGGGAGGTCATGTGACATTGTCATATTCGTCTAAAATCCCTTGCTAAGGGCTTTCTGGGTTAGCGTGGTAGAGGGTCTGCTTCCCACGGGAAGTGACTTTGCCCAACCTTGAGCTCTGCTTCGTTGGGTGGAATTACATTACATAGCTGCAGCATGAGAAAAATTATCCCGAGCGAAAATTAGAATATACTATAACTAAAATCTCTCAATATACTACAATACGTGAATCAGCTACACGGGTGGCAGGGGCCGTGTGGAGTGCATTGGGGAATTTTTAGGCTGAGGGAGAAAGACCCGAAACTGGGATTACAGTCACGGGCAGTATATCTGATCAGATTTGCGAATGGATACTCGATTTTCTAACAGTTCGGTCACAGTATGTCATTGTAGACGGGGAAGCCTCTTCTAAACTAGATGTTACTTCGGGCGTTCCTCAAGGTAGTGTAATAGGACCACTTCTTTCTTAATTTTTATAAACGATCTCGGTGACAAAGTTAATTGCAGGATTGACTGATAGTCAAGTGTCTATTGCAACTCGTGATACTTGGGTCACTTTTTACTGAATGGTAGAAAGGGTTGCGGTGTAGGAGAGACATGCTGATGGTAAATGTAATCAATTTGGTGTGATGAACACTATTTATGGTATAAACACTTAGGTGTATGTTGAAAACATGCCATCTTTTGCACACCTTCTATCTCACGAGGCTGATGATATGTAATGAGTAGTGTTGCAAACTGAAAAAAACATTTTTTTTTCAGATTTGTGAAAAAAAAACTTAGCACTCTTGTTTTTTTTTCTAATTTTTTTTCAGAAAACAATATATTTGATAAATTATAGTTTTATTTATGGAAATTACATTTTACATGTGTGTTTTAAATCATATAATATCTTACATAATGATTCATAAATGTTTCTATATAGGTAACATAATTTTGTATTCATCCTCTATGTCGGTATCACTTTCACTAGTATCAGTACTACCAACACTAGTTCGGTCGGAGTCGGAATTTTCTGTTTCTTCTTCTGTCCCCTCTAGATCCATAACTTCAGAAATAGTTACATTTTCTTTTACTGGTTGTATTGCATGCAAAAGCTTTTGAGATTGCAATTTTAAATTGTGAGCAAAGTACAAACTGTGAGTGAAGACTGCGCCGATAGTTCTGTATTACAGTCTTTTAAGTTTGAATTTAAATTTATTATCATACAAAATAGGAGCTTCATTTGTTTTCAATCGTTGGTTTACGCCAACGGTTGCAAGGAAATTATTCATAATTACTGACAATGACTCAGTATTACTATACGCTACGAGTTTAACAAGTATACGAAGATAAGGAAAGCACAACAAGTAATAAAAAGAGGCAATAAACCGTAGTTAAATTTCCTAATTTTTTGAAAAGATTCATAGGTCTACAGATAAATTTGTGGGGCCTGGCAGCACTAGTTCAAATAGCGAGTATCAATCCAAACAACGGGGATTCCTTCTCACGCAACCTAGCCTTTCGGGAAGTCCCCATTCGTAAAAGAAAACTTCAGTCAATGTTACAAAAATTTTTGTAATTTTTCTTTTCTACTGAACCAGAAAAATATAGTAGATTTAAAAGTAAGATAAGTACTTAGTATAAACCCTAAAACAGTCATATGTAACGATAAATGCCTTAAAAATGTGAAATTTAGTAGTTATGAAAAAAACATGTCCCAGAAAAAAAAAATGTTTTTTTCAAAGTTTTTTTTCATGTTTTTTTTTTCACGTCAGAAAAAAAGTTTTTTTACAACACTAGTAATGAGACTTCTGTTTTTCAGCCAGTCATGAGGCAAGAGAGTACTACACCACTTTTTTGTTTCCATTATTGAGCCGGTAGATGGGCTGAACTCTCTGTAGACTTGGACATGTGTATCTGCGTCTCTCTTTGTGCATGTAAGCGTAAGTATGGTGATACCTGATTTTAACTCGCCTGTCTGATGATTTTTGTAACGATAGTTCTGTCCAGTTAATCAGTGGTAACGGCCATTCTGCCCCACTTCATCGTTTCCGTGATCCTTGCTGTTAGTTCTGTCGACCTTGCTGCATGCATGTATAAGTGTGTGCGTGTGTCATTCCTCTGTGGATTTGAGTCTAAAATATATGGTTATAGAATTATGCTCACCATCAACGTGTGCTTCTAACCATTTCTTCAGGGCTTAGGCAATCTCTCATTTCACTGTGCTCTTTACAGTTTACTGCCGTTTGTGTTGGCATACGAATTGTGTTTTTCACTACATGCACTTCGGGATAAAAATCATTTAACAGAGAGGGTGATGTGGGGATGTATCAGATAAGCGAAGGGCTTGGGTACAAACTCACAGTCAGACCATTGCTTGTATACAGTGTAGTATGGAGTTCACATTTTTTGTACATCAAATACAAGGTGCAAAGGATGGCAGATAGATTTAGTAGTGGAAAATATTCAACAAGTGACATAATAAAGGAGCTGGGCTGGATGTCATTGGAAGATAGGAAGAGTGTCGGGGTCTGTATGTGGTGCATAATGCTGTTAGAATGGATATTGGTTGAATAATTCTGAGTGGTGTATGGAGCCTAAGTTGACCATGACCACAATCTGACTTTAGGTGATGAGGCCTGAGTGGGTAAAATATCCAAACACCCACTTTCATATACGAATGACCTAACAATTTACGACAGTTCAAGTGTGGGTGCTATCTTCGGCGTAATAGAACAAGTGTCTGCACCTATGGTGACGTTTTAGATACTTGTCGATGTATGGGGATCTTCTATGAAAATGTGGGTTATGTTGTTTATTTGATGACCAAGTTAGCTATGAACATTAAGGTAATTTTATCATGGTTAGTTGGACGAAGAGCACAATTACAAACAAATGTTATACTTGGTCCTGAATCCGAAGGTTGGCGTCAGATGGGAACATTTTAAACCGAATGGAGAACACTTCTGTGTTCTGATTGGTTGAAAATTAGCAGAAATTTCCTGGAAAAGGGGCAATTGCAGTAGAACCCACCTTAAGTGAACATTTTGGTACCTGGAATCAGTGGCGTACCTAGGGTGGGGCAGGTAGGGCACGTGCCCTGGGTGCCATTAAATGGGGGGCGCAAAATTTGCAAATTATGAAACTCAAATATCAAAATAAACCAACCATACAATTCATATGCAAACAATCCCGACATTGAAGACTCCTTTTTTTTATTTTAGCTCTACAGATTTGAGGAGATTAAAAATACTACCTTTTGCCGACTCAAGCCCCCACCCTCCCCAAAGCCAAAATCCACTAACGGCAAGCCTCCCCAACCAAACTCCACTCAAGCCTACCCCCCTTCCCCCTCGTTCCAAAGTCTGCTTAAGCCCCTCGCAAACCAAAATCCTGGATCCACCCCTGCGGAAAGGTACGAGGCGTATTTTTAAGTAAGTACCATTTTGTCACACCGTGGCTGCAACGCTACGGTCGATGTTCCTCGCATGCGCACTGGGTACCTGCTTCTCTTGCCTACGCACTGACGCCATTACAGTCTAATTCTTCCTTGTATACGTTGTTCACTGAGTGCTTAAGATGCCTCCAATAATCGTGAGTCCCGCCGACTGTGAAGTACGGGCTGTTATCAGTTTCTTGACATTTTATCTATTTTTTACATTTTCACAATTTCTTAATGAAATTCATGAAAAGTGGCAAATAATAACTTATATCCAACACACTTTATGTCTTATCGAGTTTTGATGTCCATTACGATTCGGTCTTATTAACCCTTTAACTGCTACGGTTCGGCCGGCCGAGCTCTCGCTGAGTGCGGCTTTGTTTACGCCTAAGCTGTTTACCTGCCCTGGAATGCCGCGTTAGCTCGGACCGCTGTGTACTGAATACATCTGGACCGTTGTGAATGGCGTTCTTCTGCTGTCACTCTGCGATTTGAAACCGCAGATACAAAATAAATACAGTTAATATAACATCTAAAGTTTTTCAGTTTAAAGCTCCTCTAAAAGTGAATGTCTGCGTAATCAAACATGCCGGTACTTTATATACTAAATAGATATTACAGCAACTGAAATGTTTCTAGTTTGTGAGCGTAGTAATTTATCTGGACAGAACCTTTCCGAATACCTTTCACAAATTCTGCACAAATTTTCCAGCCTTCTTTTTAACCCGGGTTAATATATTTTTAATTTTTTTTGTATTTCGTTTAGTTTTAGAGTCGTATAAATGTAATATAATTATTACTCTGCAGTTAACCATGGTTAGTAATTCTTTTTGTGTGATAAGCCTTGAAAAATGGTACAACACACAGTGATACATTACATGTTCTGCATTGGTTTCTCGACGCACTTTCTGTATCGAATATACAGTGCATTTACGCATTGGCGTGCTCTTCTTTGAATTTGCAATTTGAATGAAATTTGGAAAAAAAGGTCTCAAAAAGTTGCGATGGCGATTTCTAGGGAAGGGGGGGTGGCGTCTCAGGGACCTGATCTTACAAGACGGGGGGGGGGGTCAGGAAATCCTGAAAAATTCCTCACGAAATTTAAATTTATGGATGCAACAGACGAAACTCTGCAACTGGCATTTTTCGTCCGGTTACTACTCGGTGAAGAGCGTGAGCATTTAAAATGCAGTGTTCTAGAATGTGGAAAAAGAACTTTTTAAACCACTTCATAGTGAAAATATAGTGTGAATTGATTCTCGCGTATCTGTCGGTCTCATCAGCAATAGATATCATATGATATTCCGTTAGAAATATCAGGAAAAATGACAAACTGCTGGAATGTTAACGTAATCCACACTTGTGTCCTGCAGCTTAATCGACAAGCACATGCTGTCAAACGCGTCACTAAAGCATTCTCTTTTTCCACACATTTCGCTCGCACAATCTGTAGCTTCAAACTCTGAAAAATGGTCATTTTCCACTAGCTGATGTACACAGCTTAGGAAAATTACATCGAGATCCCGTCGAAGGGTTATCACTGTCATCCATATCAAAGTGATCAAATTCACTGTCGCTTCTAGTAAGAATCTCCATGATTTCTTCCGCGGTACAAACACGACAGCGTATTCGGGAGGACGATGGTTCGAATCACCGTCCAGGCATCCAGATTTGGGTTTTCCATGGTTTCCCCAAATCACTCCAGGTGAATGCCGGGATGCTTCCTTCAAAAGGCCATAGCCGAATCCCTTCCCATTCCTTGCCCCCCATTCTTTACCATCTCTAAAGACCTCGCTGTTAAGAGACGTTAAGCAGTTAAAAAAAATAATGACTGTATGCCATTTTCTCAGCGAAACGAAAAGGAAAAGAGCAACACAAATTAGATCGCAGCTGCCAATTGCTCAAGGGCCGGATGAGGAAAACAACTAACCACCCTGGGTGGAAATATGGCTTCATAGCCAGGCCGCTAAGAGGCTAGCGTGTTAACACTTCTGGAGCACAACAGACAGGGCGGCGAGGCGGCGCGTGTATACACGTCTGGAGCACAGACAGAGCGGCAAGGCGGCGCGTGTATACACGTCTGGAGCACCTGGGCGCAGTAGTAGCCACGCGCGTTAACGCGTCTACAGCAGTCAAAGGGTTAAGTGGTATTAAGTGATGAAGGAATAATCCACCACAAGAACTCTTGAAAAATAAGTTGATAAGGTGGGAACTTGGGAGATGGGTAAAAAACAAAAGTGGATAATATACAAGATGTTTTGTTCTTATTTATACTTTTCACATGCATGTAGTATCACAAACATCATATCCATAGCACTTACGACTTTGGCCAAACAGTGCAATTGACTGTAACACCAAGCTCGCTTGTTAACACAATGCAACAATTTATCCAGCGCAGCTGACCTGAACCTACCCTAACATAACGTAAGTTATGACGGCTCGTGTGTCTACTGATGGCTAGGCATTCGATAACGTTGAGCTCTGTGATGCACACATCTGTCCTTTTTCTTCTTCTCCTTCTTCTTCCTGGAGACTGCTGTAACGTAACCGTGAACGTTACGGATATATTTTGAGTTGAGAGTGTGATCGGAGAGATACGTATATAATGTCTTTGGGCGTTGGGCGATCGCCTAGCGCGCGGTGGAACAGTCGGAGATTGTCGAGTGTGGAGTAGGGAACAATCGGCGGGAGCTGACCGGCTACGGCGGTATGCGTGTGTGCCGCGTATATGTTGTACTGCCACTTAACGTATGTTCCGTAGTAAAGGACACGGTGTGATGTGAGCTGAGGTATATGTCGGACTGTGAAAGTCGTTCAGCAAGAGGTGAGTGAATATAAACTGTGTTTGGTAATCTGCTACAGAGTTGCACCACGGCGATTGTTCGTTAATTAATTGCGGGACTGGTACTCACTGTTCATTCAGCTTTAACTGTACTTGAATCTGCAGCTTTTCGGGGATGAAGGAGATTAGTTTTATTGCCTGGTGGCTTGCTTTTGGACTATGTAGTTTCAGAAAAATTAAATCTGTGAAAACTAGCACGTGTGGGTATATTTCTCAGTAGTTTTACTTATCTTCTGTGACTGTAATTAAAGTAGCTGAACCAATTAGCAAAGCTTAACGACTGGCGACCGCACGGCAAACGAACCATTAATTTAAAAAAAAGTAATAAGTAGTAGAGGAAAGTTTGGAACATAGTGTTAAGAAGTGTAGCTGCACAATTGCTACGACGAACTTTAAGCCACACACATATATCGAAATTAGTGTGTCACATGTCTTGCCGTGAGCAGGACAGAAAATAAAATAAAGCAATCATACAGTAATTGTGTTACACTGCCCTATCAGCCGAACACGCAATTTACACAGATATCACGCTTTTCTTTAGTGTATTTCAGTGATGAATACACTTCATAAAGATGCCACTTTGCTGTGTAATGCATGCAGATGTAAATCGTTACTTTTTCGTGAAGTGAAATGAAATAAATTTTTTCCAACTTCAATTATATTTATGGAATTTTGTGGCTTAAGGTATTTTAATCATTTTTTTCACACCTTTTTAAAGGAAATAAGTGGAAGTGACGCATAATACATGTTTACAATGTATGCTAGCGAGTGTTTGGTGTACGAAGATGTCCACTCGGGTGATGTCTATGTGGGGTCCATTACGATTCTATCTTCAGATTTTTCTGTAATTGATGAAAACTTATGTGATGGTCGAGGATAGAATTTTGAAACATCAGAGATGTATTTCGATCGCGTATCTGAGGAAAAGAGTATAGCTTTATACCTTGAATGCACGTTTGTCGATGTTCAGGGTCGAACTGAAAAATATGCTGGACCCTCCCGAAGGAAGTACATAAAGCGTGGTGTCACCGATCGGACGACCAGCTCTTTACAAGCTTATCTAACCTAATCCGATAGTACTACGTAGTACAGAGGTCCCTGTGTTTACAGTGGTATCCATACTACCGAAACGTTTTTGTATAGTTAACATTACGCAGCAAACAATGACGTGATATTACTACATTTAACTGTTACACACTGATACGAACTAAATAACACACACATATAAACTTTATATTTCAGTAGATATGATAGTCTTCGATAATCAGAAGAAGAAGAAATCCTATCAGAGCATGACATTACCATCATGATCCAAATGATTTAGAGGGCAAAAACTATATGTAGTCGACAGTATCACAGCGATATGGTATGCACTATGTATGTTATTTTTTAAGGAAAAAACGGACACCCCACACAGAAACAATAGGCATGCACTAAGTCCTCAATACCGAATTCATTTAACTCCTGTATCTGATCGTGTGATCATATTTTTTAGTAATATAGTATTTACCGGTAGAAAACGTAATACCCTATCCTAATATACAATTTGTGAGACATATAACTGAAATCAGCAGTTTGTGATTTTTGCAACATAGAAAGCCTCTTCTGACGTGCAGTTGTACCATCTCTGAATGTCCTACAGCCACGAAATCCATCTCCTTCCAACAGATCTTTTCCCCTATATCTTCCCTTCAATGGTGAGTTGCAGTAGCTGGTGCCTCCCACCACGTATAATGTCTCCTTGATATTGTGTTTTCCTATGCTTTATCGTGGGGAGCAGTTCTTTTTGTTTCTCTATCCGATGAAGTACTTCTTCGTTTGAGATTTTTAGCATCTCAAGATATACGATAGAAATACATTTCGAAAGCTTCAATTCTTTTCTCTAGGTACAGCTTTCATACCCATAAAGAAAAAAAAATGGAGAACACATAGCAATGAATCATTCCCATTCTCAATTGCAGACTGAGATCTGATCTTATGAAATAAATTTCATGCTGATAAATTGTCTCCTGGACTGCTCTATTCTCGATTTGATTTCTTTCTTGCAGTCACGCTGCTCGTCCACCACAGTGCCTGAATATTTTAATGTGCAAACTTGCTTGGTCTTATTGACTTTTATTGATAGGGTTACCTGGAATTTTCTCTTAGAGAAGACTACAACCTTGTTCTTGGACAGATTGACAACTCTTCATTGTGCTGGACAAAATTGTTTCTCGCCCGATTCTATTTACTAAGTTCTCTGCAACCCTTATAAAAATATTTGAGGGGCGGTTATATGACAATGAAACATCTGTAGCACAATCATTTGAATGAGATTATGTTAAATTTTGTGACTTCGTTCTTTCATCTTTAAGTTGATAACTAAAGACTTCACGTGTATAAAAACAAGAAATGCCTCTCAGAAATCTTGGTGGTTTTTAACGGTATTATCGGTCCTTCGTGCATGTAACGATATGTGACTTGCAGTCATTCGAGCATTCAGTCATCACTGACATATACGCTGACGAGATGACGCATTACGACCAGCTGCTTAATAGTTTGTTAATCCACCTTTGGATCGAAATACAGCAGCGATTTTTGTGCTTCAAAATACTTGTGCCTTCACCAACTCCCTTCTTAATATCATATCAATGGATTAATGCTTTGTAGTGTACTGAAAGATGTAATACCTACCGGTATTCTACTGTTATTATAATAAATTCTTTATTGGTAAAATTACTGAAATATAAATAAAAACGGTTTGATGGTTTGAAAAGCCATAAAGTTTAATCAGGTTTATTTTACTCTATATTTCAATCAAAACATCAAGATGGCAATTATAAAATCCAGATATAATTCCTTCAAAAGATTCAATTAATGTATTACAATATAAAATAATTGTTTAAAAAACATAAAAACCGCCTTCAAAAAAGCACTAAAAATTTTAAAATAACTTTATACCTTGCTTAGGAAAAAGTAAATCCAAATAGACAACATTTACATTACTTTCATTGAAATTTTGACATTAATTAGTTATTTTTGGAGTCGGTGCCAGCTGTCACATCGCGAAGAATTAATTACTGAACTTCTTTTTTGGCGAAACGGGTAGTACGAACAAAAATTCCCAATATTTTACAGCATGTTGTGAGGCAGATTGTGTTACTGTGGGAGACATCTTAGGGAAACAAATTAATAGTATTTTAATCTGTGGCTTCGCCTTATTGGTCATCCAGGAATATCTCTGGCGCTACAGTGTCAGTTGGTAGGTTGCATCATGAAGTAAACGATTTACAGAGTATACTATCGGCGTATCATCTGTATGTTTCAGTTTTGTTGAAACATGTTTCTAGCAGTAACATGATTTTTTAAGTATTATTGTTATTCCTTATTGTTTTTATCTTTTTGTTTTTCTTGCTTTCGCTGGCACCGACTCCAAAAATAACTAATTAATGTCAAAATTTCAATGAAAGTAATGTAAAATGTTGTCTATTTGGATTTACTTTTTCCTAAGCAAGGTATAAAGTTATTTTTAAATTGTTAGTGCTTTTTTTTGAAGGCGGTTTTTATGTTTTTTTAAACAATTATTTTATTTTTAAATTTTTAGTGGTATTATACTTCGTTTAGTATTTTAAATATGCCGCAGCAGTTCCCATTTTGCGAACTTCCTGGTAGCTCAGAGATCAAAGCACTTGCTTTCAAAGAAGAATTATGTCTTTATATACCACAACCACTTCCAGAACGGGGTGAATTAGGCGTTCTGTTAAGGAATGTCAGTTTACATTTTGGTCCAGGCTATGTTTCGATCTTATCATAACATCTGTTAAAGCTGCTGCTCGATAACCGAAACATGTAACATCTGGGCATTAATACATACCACATACAGAACTCTCTCTGGAATATATCTATTTGCTCCGGCATCACACAAAAAATATAGATTTTTAATTGGTGAAAGCTTGGGATCAAAGTTGAAATCTGAAGTACATGTTGAGACATTACGACATTATTTTATAAATATTAAGCCATGACTTAAAAATAGCTTAATTGATTTTGAGTGAATTTAAAACTGTGGATATTTTGTAAAGAACATTGGAAACTAAAAGGGGTGATGGTAAAGGGGAAGAGGGATTGAGCTTTTGTATACCAAATGTAGACTGCTTTTTCTGATTGATTTAAAGTATACGTGTGTAAATTTCTATTGATATCAGATAAATCTGTAGGTATGTATATAAAAAAAATTAAGCAACCTAATTTAAACAAAATTGTTCTGTATGTTTTAAAGTATATGTGTCAAATTTCCTTCAGAATCGGAAAGAAACTGTTGATTAAATGATGGAAAGGAAGAAGCGGTGTTTGGACTCTCGAAACCAAATGTAGACAGTATATTTCTGTTTGTTTTGCAGTATACATGAGCATACTTCCTTCAAAATCAGAAAGAAACTGTAGTTTTGAATAAAGAAAAGTAATTAATGGGGTTGAAAGGGGGATAGGGTTTGCATTTTTGTGAAAGTTATGTGGAGAGTATTTTTCTTTTTCTATTTGTTTTAAAGTATACACATGCGAAGTTCCACCGATTCAAATCAAAATTTGGATTTTATATAAATATTAAGGGATGGGGAGCTAGGGTAGTTTTTTTTTATTTTTTGGTCAGAGATCTTATCCATAAAAAAATTACATATATATGTGCCAACTTTAATAAAGATCGGTCAAATGGTGTCGACTGTAGCTTTCTAAAAAGAAATTGACAAAAATCGAGGGGGTGGAAAAGGGGAGAGGGGTTCATTTTTTGCAAACCAAGAGTGGGCATCATTTTTCTCTTCGTTTTATAGTAAAAATTTGCTAAGTTCTGTCTAAACTGGATAAAATCTGAGGTTGTGTATAAAAATTAAGCAGATTAATGGGGAGAGTGGGTGGTTTTTAGATCTTTTGGTCAGACACCTTCTTCGTAAGAAAAATACATATAAGCATCAACTTTCATGGTTATCGGTCAAACGATTGCGACTGTAGCTTTTTATAAAGAACATTGACAAAAGTTAATGGGGTTGAAGGAGGAAAGGGGTTGAGCATTGGCAAAACAAATATTGACAGGATTTTTCTCTTTGTTTTAAAGTATACATGGGCAAAGTTCAATAAAAATCAGATAAGAAATGTAGATTTCCATAAAATTAAGGGGTGTAAAGGGAGACATGGGGTGGTTTATTTATTTATTTAATTTTTTTTGGTCAGAAACCTTCTCCATGAAAAATTACATGTATATGCCAACCTTAATGGAGACCAGTTAAATGTGTCTACTAGCATTGTATAAAGAATATTGGTAAAAATTTAGGGGGTGGATAGGGGGAGAGGGCTTCAGTTTTTTCAAACCAAAACTTGACAGTATTTTTCTCTTTATTTTTTACTATACATGTCCAAAGTTTCATCGAAATCTGATAAAAAATGTGGGTTTGTATAAAAATTAAGGGGTGTAAAGGGGAGAGGGGTGGTTTTTTTAATTTCTTTTTTCGTCAGTTACTCCATGAAAAATTACATGTATATGCCAACTTTTATGATAATCGGTCAAACGGTGTTGAGTGTAGCTTTTTATGAAGAACATTGACAATAATTAAAGGGGTGGAAGAAGGGGGGGGGGTTGCACTTTGGAAACTAAATATTGACAGGATTTTTCTCTTTGTTTTAAAGTATACATGGGCAAAGTTCAGTAAAAATCAGATAAGAAATGTAGGTTTCTATAAAATTAAGGGGTGTAAATGGGATTGGGTGGTTTTTTTATTTTTATTTTTTTGGTCAGAATCCTTCTCCATGAAAAACTACATGTAATTGCCAACTTTAATGGTGATCAGTTAAATGGTGTCGACTGTAGCTTTGAATAAAGAAAATTGGCAAAAATTAAGGGGGTGGATAGGGGGAGAGGGGTTCAATTTTTTTAAACCAAGAGTTGACAGTATTTTTCTCTTTATTTTTGGCTATATATGTCCAAAGTTTCATCGAGATCGAATAAAAAATGTGGATTTGTATAAACATTAGGGGGCGGAGGGGGGTAGAAGGGGTGGTTTCTCAATGAAATTCATATGAGACCACTTTGGAGTATACCCTACATTTAATTGCCAACTTTAATGGAGATCAGTTAAATGGTGTCGACTGTAGCTTTGAATAAAGAAAATTGGCAAAAATTAAGGGGGTGGATGGGGGGAGAGGGGTTCAATTTTTTTTAAACCAAAAGTTGACAGTATTTTTCTTTTTATTTTGGCTATATATGTCCAAAGTTTCAACGAGATCGAATAAAAAATATGGATTTGTATAAAAATTATGGGGTTGAAGGGGGTTGATGGGGCGGTTTCTCAATGAAATTCATATGGGACCACTAAAAAAATTTCATTTAAATCGGTTCAAAATTGTCGAAGATATGGCTGAACATACATACAAAAAAAAAAAAAAAAAAAATACAGACGAATTGAGAACCTCCTCCTTTTTTTGAAGTCGGTTAAAACACAGGACATTTACTAAAACAAAAAATAAGCAAAACATGAGCCCCTGAAAGAAACAGTACTTTTTT
The DNA here is from genome assembly GCA_031002005.1 of Vandiemenella viatica. Classification (NCBI taxonomy): domain Eukaryota; kingdom Metazoa; phylum Arthropoda; class Insecta; order Orthoptera; family Morabidae; genus Vandiemenella; species Vandiemenella viatica. Next base: position 40,309 of record JARYHS010006863.1, read on the forward strand.
TTAAATTGATGTTGCACCGACTAGCGTCAGTTCAATTATTGTTCGAGCAGAGTGTTAGCTCAAAGGGGCGCAACGGGTTTTATCAAAATCTTCAGATATGCAGCGTTCACGAACAACAAGAGAAAACATGTTCGGAGCATATTTTACCGTCTTTTGTTGGCTAGATCCACCCTGCAGCCGAAACCACAAAACGGCCACACTCGCAAAACACTGGCACTCTCCCCGGAGTACAAAAACCACTTTCACTCACACCCTGCGGACCGCTGTGTCCACTGTCTTTCTTCCTCCACCGGTCCGTGGCGAGTCCTCGAGTGTCGGTCAGCCGTCCGAATCCAGGCAATGCAAATCCTCCCTCCAGCGACCACCAACAGCGTTGCCAAAAGGGCGCACATCCCTCCAGTGGGCACACTCGGCGTCGCGGGTACATAAAAGGAAATGTAGCAACACATAGTCTGGTTAAAATACCATTTACGCTACAGTGGCTGTTCATACATCTCCACGCTCATAAATTCTCACGCTGCTTTTCTTGTCGTCATATTAAGAGAATGTAGTACACCCATTATGTGAGTGTACTACATTAGCCGCCTCCCTTTACTAATTTTTATAAGTCGGGGCTTAGAAGAATTCTTTACTCTTTGCAGATAGTCCCTATTTTGACTTCCTTACGATAATTCACCAAAACACTCGCTTCACTATATCGACAAGTCCAATAAGGGCTCATGTTCCGTTACAAATAGGTGTTAGAACCTTTTTTATGATATACCCTGATTTATTTATCTTTTGTTTAACATTAACAATTACTGTGCAATAATTTTTCAACTTTACAATAATTTTACTGCTTATATTTGAGTAAACTACATTCCTATGCAACCTAAATTTATTACATTATCCTAATATTTATCGCCCAAATTATCTAATTGAACCCAACCATCTTATTCGACTTTTATAGCATCTCCTTAAGCGTTTCAGCTGATGATGGTACAAATTCAATCATCCATCCTCATTCATTCAGAGCCATATCATAAATATCTTAATCTAAACACAAACATATCTCTATAGAAAGGTCACATTGTAAAACAAATACTTAATTGTGCGTAAACAAATACAGAGGACTTAAACAGTTCCTTTCTCATTCATGAAATAAAGTGGCCTGGCTGTCCAACATGACAGCGCTATAATTTCATATCAATTATTTAAACATAAAAAAGTAAGATAAAAACATAGATAATACAAAAACTTCAGGCTTCAAAACTATAAATTGCCAACATATTTCATGACAGCGGTTTCCACCAAAGTATGGAATTGATCATCCCGCAATATCATTCTCAAAAGGATTTCAAATATATCTTATCACTTAAAAGCTTCTCAATATAAGAGATAGGCTAACGACTTCCTTGTTCTTCCAATGCTTTTCCAAGCAGGACTATTCAGAATAATTAATACAAATACTACCTCAATACTTTTCCTTCTAAAATATAACCTGAACTAACACTCATGAAATATTTGTAATCTAGTACATATATTATCTTGAAATTTCTGTACAGTTATCTCTAGCATTTTTGATCAAGCTCACTTCACGTCGATTCTTGAACTCATCTTATTAGGAAATTTCGGTTAACCCCTCTGAATATTACACCATCTTCTGCCGATCTATTACTGTAGTTGGAGTCAATGACTCAACTGTTCTTTAAAATCTTTCATAATATCAAGGATCTTTTGAATTAATAAATCAAGGTGATTGTCAAAAGCTAATTCCACAAAACAAGCCCATACTATGGTATTGGGACTGACTACGTGTATCCGTGGTGCGAGTGTCTTCAATTTACTTAGCTTTCACTATGCAACATAAAGATTTTGTTCTAGTATAATGTTCATCGGGTTGTCTGGCTGCTCAAAAGATCGTCGCTAACATAATAATTCATTATTGATGCCCTTTAAGGTGCACACATTAAACAAAAGTTACATCACGGCTCCTGCTTCTTATAGCCAAGGGTTACCGGAATAACTTTATAAAAATCCCAGTTTTCACGACGACTTTGTTTTTAATTTTAAAAACAATACTATTACATTTTACGACGACTACTATAATTCGTCATCTCTACTTATTCTTCAAATAAGCAGCTACAACCCCTTGACATAAATACATTCTTTCTACATCTCTTAACACTCTCAACTGAACCAGTATCATACAAACTTCACAAACTCACCCACTATACACCTTCGTAATCCCGAATTAATTTGCTCATGAAAATACTGCTCCTTGGTTGTAAACTTGTTTTATAAAGTTCCTTTGATGTAAACTGATGTTTTTAAATTATAAATATCAAGAACTACTAAATCGCCACTCACATAATCGTTAATTCATTGGACTTCCGTCTTTCTCCACTAATTTAAAGAATAAAATTCATGACAGTGCATCTTAATCTGAAATACGTTACATGATGGTTGTCTGAACACCAAGGGGTTACCTATTCCTTCAACATAGTTGTATTTCCGCTTGATATGATCAAATTCTCTAGAAGCCCTACTAACTTAAATCCAATAATCTAAATTAAACTATCTTTATACAAAAATCCATTAGTAACTAATCTGACAAACCATCATTTGCGAATTACAACCTCGCTAGTTGTAACCTTCCGCGTAAGAAGCCGGCGAATCAATTACAGAATCTTTTAATTTTCTCACGCGTTATCCTTGCCAAAATAAACTTTCTGCAGTATTGTAAACATACAGTACTTGACCAAATTAATTCCCACTTCCCATACAGAAAATATCCTACAACATCTCGAATGCGTCCGCCACATTCGGTATTCAAAAAGATTTCTAGTTTACACTTCCCATACCAAAAATATCCTTTAACACCTCGAATGCGTCCTCCCCATTCTGTACTAAACAACATTTCTTTCCAAACAAATGCTTTGACTGCTGTCTTGTTCCTGCACAAATTCGCCAGCTCACAGCCGAAAACTGGTTCCTTGTTATTGTTGGGTGGTGCGCGAGGCATTTCGCAGAACGCGTCCACTACCTGCGTGCAAGGGTCAAGATTGGAATTCGGTTTTCCGAGAAAAGCTCGGGTCCACCCCAGCGTAACAGCTGAGACTTTAGCCTGCAGGAACAGAATGTACTGTGAGTCTTTTGTTTCAGAGCCCATTGCCATGTCACCAGTCTCTGCCTTTCCATTGTTGGCAGTGATTGTTGGAGTTTTGTCCTAGGACATTTTCTCCTATTAACAATTGTTTCTGAGCCCATAAGAGAAAATTTTGGCTTATATGCGGATCGTACCAGATCGCCTGACCTTATTTCAGCCGACTTTCGCTGTATTAAAATTAGCTCTGTGACAAGAACTTCGCTCACATCTTCTGTTACTTGAACTCTATTGCGTGAATCTTCATCAACCTTATCTAGCAAATCTACCAAGCAATTATCTACGGATGCGTCCTGTGTGTTTTCATTATTAATGTTTGGCTCCAAAGTTTTAACCTGTGTATCTATGTGCTTTTGTCCCAAATCACCTTCAGAAGCAGCTTGTGAACTTTGATCACTACATCTTTTCAGCGTCTGCCCTAATTTTGATTCCAACTTATCAAATCTGGAATCAATTCTTTCATTAAACACATTCATTTCGCCAAACTCTTCGCGCATTTCCCTAAAGGACTGCAGCTTTAGCATTATCATATCATTTGACAAATTTGAAACTTGCGCTACTTGCGGCATTGTAATAGGCGAGCTATTCCTTTCACTTGACACAATTGGACTGAAATTTTTATCATTTAACGGTATACTTTCTGCCATATTTACGATGATTCTCTTGACATCATTACTGAAATGTTTTATAGAAAAATGCTCCTACTGAATACCACGCAAAAATCAAAGCTTAGAACGCCGTGGAGACCGAAATACACACCACTTCGACATCAAAAATCATCAAAACAGAAATAACACCATGAACAGAATAAGCAAAACCACAGTGAATCAAAATCACTGATCACATGTTGAATACACACATTAGACGAACATGGAAAACCAAACAACACAACAAATACACAGCAGAAATTCAATCATGTTCTGGTTCTTTCAGTTATATGCACTGAAATAAAATAAATTTACATGTTACAAGTATACAGATTTATGCAGAAAAGCTGGAAATAAATTATCACAAACACAGTATTTCTCCATCTGCTCACATCAGCAACTGAAATATTCAGAGAGTACCAAAAATATCGATAAAATGATTGCGTCCACTGCATACCATTTTTAATTTTGATTGATAAATCGAAACGCCTACCACGTTTGGGGCCATTGTAATACCTACCGGTATTCTACTGTTATTATAATGAATTCTTTATTGGTAAAATTACTGAAATATAAATAAAAACGGTTTGATGGTTTGAAAAGCCATAAAGTGTAACCGGGTTTATTTTACTCTTTATTTCAATCAAAACATCAAGATGGCAATTATAAAATCCAGATATAATTCCTACAAAAGATTCAATCAATGTATTACAAAAAAGACATTTACTAAAACAAAAAATGCAAAACATGAGCCCCTGAAAGAAACAGTACTTTTTTTTAAAGTGATGTTGCACCGACTAGCCTCAGTTCAATTATTGTTCGAGCAGAGTGTTAGCTCAAAGGGGCGCAACGGGTTTTATCAAAATCTTCAGATATGCAGCGTTCACGAACAACAAGAGAAAACATGTTCGGAGCATTTACCGTCTTTTGTTGGCTAGATCCACCCTGCAGCCGAAAACACAAAACGGCCACACTCGCAAAACACTGGCACTCTCCCCGGAGTACAAAAACCACTTTCACTCACACCCTGCGGACCGCTGTGTCCACTGTCTTTCTTCCTCCACCAGTCCGTGGCGAGTCCTCGAGTGTCGGTCAGCCGTCCGAATCCAGGCAATGCAAATCCTCCCTCCAGCAGGGCCGGCGTTAGGGAGGGGTAAGCGGGTCAAAAGTACCCGGGCCCGCCGGCTGATGGGGGCCCCCCATCACCGACTGTAGGGGCCCTCAGGCCATGAAGCCAAGAATCCGCCCATTGTCGGCCGGACAGTTTGTAGAGCTAAAAAAAAAAGGTCACCCATTTTACCCCGGGCCCGAAATTCCTAGCGCCGGCCCTGCCCTCCAGCGACCACCAACAGCGTTGCCAAAAGGGCGCACATCCCTCCAGTGGGCACACTCGGCGTCGCGGGTACATAAAAGGAAATGTAGCAACACATAGTCTGGTTAAAATACCATTTACGCTACAGTGGCTGTTCATACATCTCCACGCTCATAAATTCTCACGCTGCTTTTCTTGTCGTCATATTAAGAGAATGTAGTACACCCATTATGTGAGTGTACTACAAAGAAGAAATTTTGTTCAAATACTTGACAGTCTCAACAACCATTTTTTTTTACTTAACTGATTTTAAAAAAATCAGCTTAAATAACAAATTTTTACAATCTTCTGCTGCTCAGTTTTTGCACCAGCGTTTAGTCTTTTCATTCTAGTCATTTTTATTCACTAAAGACCTCATTTCATGTAAAAATAGATAATTACTGATAGCAAAAAAAACTATCCGCAGTTAAGTAGTGAAAACCGAAATAGTTTATATCACCAAAATGTCATCAAAGCCGTTGAAGACATAAAGGGGAGATTTTCACTTGTACTGAGACACTCATTACGGTAGTCAAGGAATGGCACATTATATTCCTAACACAATTGTTTTGTATACCTTTGGACCAGGAATAGGGCGCGACTCTGTCATCTCCTTTCGAAAGAACGTCCCGACTTTCTCCTGGAGTAGTTTCGTGAATGCTTTGGAAAACATAAGTCACGATGGCTGGACCGGGATTTGAACCCGGTTTCTTCTAAAAGGAAGGCCCGCTAAGTATGCCTTCGTCGAGATGATCCGATCAACAAGATACCAAGTTATATAGTAGTATTACACCATTCACAGTTGCTGGTTTTGCCTGTAACTTCGTAAAAATTCCGTTGTGTCATTATTTGCTCTCAAGATACATTTTGGACAATGCTCATATATAGATAGCTTCAGCATGCAAAGTAAATTTGTTTGGCTTTTTTGTTCTAAGGGGTTACTTGTGGAAGCTTTAGACATTATTTCCATAACAATTCATTTGTTAATAAGGCATCTTTGATAGGGTAGTTCTGACTAGCAGTTACCCGTGACCTCATCCACTTGAAAGTGTATGAATGATTTTGTTACTGCTCAAATTACGACCAGCTGAAAAATTTATACTTTGTGTTTGAAGATATGGTTAATTTAAATAAGTGTGGAATTAACTACAGATAAATTACAACACATGTTAGTTACTATATCTGAACTCTGGTCTCGCATTCGGGAGGATGGCGGTTTGCATCCCCCGACCGTCCATCAAGATTTGGGTTTTCGATGGTTTCCCCAAATCACTATAGGTGAATTCATGGATTATTGATTCTGAAGGGTACCAGTCAATATCAATAATGTCGTTGGCCTTACTCCTCACGCACTGTGGTGATGTTTGGGATATAACCTAGGTGTTTGTCGATGTCAAATTTCATAATAAATGCATGTAATGGTTGCATTCCGGAATTAATTGAGCTTAATGTGACACTTTATCATAAAATCTTAATGATATCACTACGTCCTGTAAGTAAACATAGCTACATTGCGATATTGCTTCCTGTGTATTTACTGAATGTAAGATACTATTTCACACATCTGCCACAGATTTTTATTTTTTTATTTTACGTCACGTCGACGTTGAGGTTATTAGAGACGGAAATGATGAAGGACAAGGCATGTTCCTAAGCATAAAATATACTATGTCTACGGATTATTTGGTATTTAACGAATAAAAAAATTAAAACGCGTAGCTATACTCTGAATTCAAGGACTGAAACCTGCGCAATCTACAATTTTATCATAAAGGTTGGCGGCGCCCAAGAACGTGTTGTTAGGATGACACCTCTCAAAACAGATGGACAGACGAAGAGATTAATGGTGGTCGATGAGATTTTTTTCAGGTGTCGTCCCTGGGTGGGCGTACAGTGAAGCCATTATTTACGCGTCCGGGGGAGGGGGGGGGGCAACGCGGAGAGCCGGGCTGTATACTTAAAATACGGATCGCTCCCCGAGCCCAACCGGTTGGAGCTGAGAAACGTTAATATTTGTATCTTTTAAACCACTGCTCCGATCTTCATGAGCTAAACGACATTCTAATAGTCAGAAAATTTCCTTACAATTTGAATGATCACTCCACTAGTAAAAATTAAAACATGAATTACTTCTTTTAAAATATTGAACCTAAGACCCCAGAATAAAAGGAAAAAGCGAATATTATATTGTATTTCTAGCGAAATCAATTGAATTAGCAAGTAATTAATATTTTAAGAGCATGTAATTGAGGTTTTGTACCCTGGCCACGTAGGGCGGTTTGAGAAAATAAATAATGACCCCATTTAGACGATTTACGACTTGAGGTCACACCTGCGTCCACAAAAAGGGACCGACCCTCATTAGTATACAATTTATGACCCGTAACTTGGGTTAAGAAGTAGCACGTGGCCTCATCAGCATATTATTCCCATTTACGACCGCATTTAGATGATTTAAGATCTGGGCTCACGCAGATGTCTGTAAGAATACATGGGGAAAACTGTTTTGGTCAAGGGTATGGGCTCACACATCGGTTTACACACTACTCACTTGAATTACCGAAAGTTGTGCTCACGGGGGTACCGAAAATGTTAACGGATGTGCACAAAACCAAACGTTTAGGCAGTGCATTGACTTTCCTTGAGCGGTACGACAACGATGGTGATGATTTATTAAGCCAAATTGTTACGGGCGATTAGACATCGGTGGCCTACGTCACACCAATCAAAGCAACAGTCCATGGAATGGCGGCATTCAGATTCACCCAAAAAAGTGAAGTTCAAGCAAACGATTTCTGCTCGGAAATCATGTGCACAGTTTTTTGGAACAGAAAAGGAGTATTGCTTTTGGAATTTCTGCCTCTTAATGGGACAATCAATGCAGCAGCTTATTGTGAGACATTGAACAATCTGCGCCGTTCAATCCAGAACAAAAGACGTGGCAAGTTGAGCAAGGGCATCGTTTTGTTGCATGACAATACCCGTCCACATGTGGCTAATCAGACCAAAGATCTCATCACATTTTTTCGATGGGAATCTCTAGATCATCCTCCGTACAGCCCTGATCTGGCACTCAGTGACTACCATCTGTTTCTGCACTTGAAGAAACACCTGGGTGGTCAGCGTCTTGAAGACGATAACGATTTCAAAACAGTTGTGATGCAGTGGTTAACAAGTCAGGCGGCAGACTTCTATGAGGAGGGTTTTCAAAAACTGGTACTACGTAATGACAAGTGCCTCAATATTGAAGGGAATTATGTAGAAAAGTAGAGTAAGGTACAGGCTTTCATGTAAAAATAAAATTATTGAGATATATTTGCACATCTTTTTTTAATTTCAAAACGGTACTTAATTTCAAAAAATGCCTCGTATATTGTGTAATCTGTTGAGATGTCTTTGAATGGACCAATGGCTCCTGCCCCGCTTCCGCACTGGCAAATTTTATTCTAAGGATTTAATTACTCCATTGTTTAATTGCTGATGAGATGATTGGCGTGGCGCAGTTGTGAATTTTATTTACATTGCATGTGTTGCGAGTGAGCGTGAAGCTACTTTATTTCGCAATAATATCAACACAATATGAATCAATTTTTTGAAATAAAAACGAGAAAGACTGAGGGACTGAAAAAAACGAAAATTGCAAGATGAAATAGCACAAAAATCCAGCAAGTACTTTGAAGTACCACACCTGGGCACCGGTAAACCTATGGTGAACTATGACGAACCTGGTAGCAGGCCGAGCGGAGATGATAGGACTTAGCGAATGGGTAAAGATCGATCACAGAAGTCGATCTCGGATCGGAGTGAGACATTCGAGGTAATATCATCAGGGTGAATGATTTCGTAAACACGTACTATGTACACTATTTATTATCACAATTGTACAAAATATACAAGTGGTATGCTGAATACTGCTTATTATGTAATGTGCTATTGCGCTACCTTCCGAATTCCTGCTATAACATATAATTTCAAATGGTTGCTGATATTATAACTGCGTTAGTGTGACATTTACTTTGAGGACAGCAAGAGCTTCTGAGACTGTGGGTGATTATCTAAACCAGTAACCGCAGCTAACATTGTGGACGACGCTAGGTCCCTATCGAAGATTCAACGATGACTTTCCATGTCCAACCATACCCTACAGTACAGCCAACCTGTTATGCGCTGTCCATTTTTGTGTGCGTGTGTGTGGTGCCACCCCGCGGCCACCTCCGTCGGAGGGCGGCTCGACGTCTGCGTTCCCTTTGCTTCAACTGTAGCTGGCTGCGACTGAATGACGAAGACATCGAGGCCCGTGCAGAGGTTTTTACACGGCCTCCCACTACGGTCCCAAAGTGGAGGGGCAAATGGTAGACCAATGATGAGGTCAATGCCGTCATCTGTCCTACATTGCCTGGCCATTAAGCACTTTTTCCTAAATTTCAGCTCCCTAAATCCTCGGTCGATGCCTCTGTCCGGTTTCTTGACATGAAACTGCATAATTAATAAATATGTAATTTATGAGCCAAGCGAACAACTGCGTATAGATATCTTTTCTTTAAAAGTCCGCTACTTAAAGTTCGAAATGTTCTAAGGAATTGCCTACATCGATATGTACAAAGTATTCAACACTAATTCAGCACAATACGAGCAGGATTTAACTTTGGATAATTTTGAGTATGACGAGATTGAGAGCGTTGAGGCTACGAGTTCTAAAGGCTCCTGAAGAATTTGTTGAAAACATTAGCAATTTAGTAGAAGAAAAGGTTAGTGGAGGAGATATGGTGAATGATGTAGAACACCCAATCACTGTCATACCCGGAATAATTAAGCAGCATATCATTGGAATTATACATTTTGATAAGATAAATGGGAAACCAGTTCTGTCAGATAGTTTGAAAATAAATAATTAAAAAGGGTTCAAAATATTTTCAAAATACTGATGGTCCTTTACTATCTACAAATAACCGTTGTATGACAAGGCTAGTTTCAGAAGAAACAAGGAAATCGCGGTGGAGATGTGTCTTGCTCATGGCTAGTCTATTCCCAGTCTAAAATCTGTTTCTTTTTTTTTTTGCATCTGTAATCTTATCTTTTCACAATTAGATAATCTATTTTCATTAGAGGACGAAGATGGATTTACCCTCTGGAAAGCACCTGAAAGACTCACTATCCATGAAAATGCGAAGAATCATCATGAGTGCTTCACCCAATGGAAAGAAATTGAAAGAAATTTTGCTGCAGCTAAAGGTATTATTGACGCTGTACTTCAAACCCTGATCGAGACCGAAAAACAAAAGTAGCATAATGTATTAAAGAGAATCCTTTACTGCATCTAATTTCTTGCTACTCAAAATCTTGCATTACGAGGTTACTGAGAGTCACTTAGTAGCCTACATGCGATGAAGCCGAATCCGATAATGTTGATAATTTCCTTGGATTTATAAAGCTCCTGGACATGGGTGGATCGAGACGGGGGGCCTAAGAGTCTCAAATCTCCCCAAATCATCTAGGTTACTCCTACGACAAAGTAATTTTGGGGAATTTTTTTTCTATACTGTTTTTATAAGGGCGGCAATGTTTTTAGTTGACCCCCCCATCCTATAAAGCCACCAAGTAAACACTCCCAAATCAAAATCCTAGCACCCCCTAATCCAAAATCATGGATCCGCCACGACTCCTAGACGTATTTGACTCTATCATGAGTACTCACCTTGCTCAGGTTAAAAATCATCCTGGCACCAAATCTTACTTTTCACCTCGTGTTCAAAATGAGTCCATTCATCTGATGGCGACCAATTTTCGCCAATGTTCATTGTGAAACATTCGAAAATCAAAATACTATGGTCTCATTCAATTAAAGTTTCACAGTAGTCCAGCCGGTTGGTGTCATAAAACGACGACGTTTCGACAACCTGCTCAGTTCTCTTCATCAGGTCTATTTTAGATGTTTCTTGTTGAAATCACAAACAGATTGGCTTTGCTAGCAGCACACGAAATTACTGTCAATTCCACTGGAGTTGACGGGACTAGAGTAGGGGTGCCTGTCATTCTGTTGATGACATCTTCCCCTGCTTTTACAAATTGGTTATAATTATCATTACATTTTTAGGCATTGGCTTTGCTTTCGTGCAATTGATTAACATATTTTCAGAGTTATATGTTTGCAAAATTATCTTATGGTTATTAGTAATTTAAAATTCTTATATACTAGGTCCACAGTTGTGGAACAGATTGTAGTCAAGGATCGTGGGTTTCCACTCTTTGACTCACTGCACTAGATAGTTTCACACGGATTTCTGCCACTGGGGGGGGGGGGGTGCACTTCTTCATCGCTGTGTTGAGCACTAACCTGGATCGAAGATCGATTTTGGGCTCTTGTGCCTCAGCCCCTCGGTGTCGTACTCGCTCAACTCGTTGATCAGGTGGTTCCTGCATGACACTGCTTTGGTGAAGAATTTCTCCGCCGTGGCTGCCATCCTCGCAGGGAGTGTAGGTACCTGCGCCAGCTGGTGCAGGTCCGCCGTTGGAAATTTCAGTGGGAGATGCAGTGCTCTCTTCAGAGCTCTGTTCTGGAGCACCTGCAGCTTCCGCATGTGGGATTTGGCGGCGTAGGCCCACACTCAGCTGGCGTACTCGATTACTGGGCAAACGAGCGCCTGGTAGACTCGGACACCGCAGCGTGGAGGCAACGATGAATTGTGGTTGAGAATTGGGTACAGGACCCCCAACCGTTGGTTGACCCTGCTCCTGACGTCCTCGATGTGGTTGCTGACATGTCAGTCACTGGTCCAGGGTGACGCCAAGGTAGCGTACGGCATTCTTTTGGGGGATCTGCTCCCCGAACAGTTGTAGGCCCAGCCGTGGTGGTAAGCCTCTTCTGCAGAAGACCACCGCTTGGAATTTGGTGGTGTTAATCTTCACCCGCCACAGGGTTGCCCACTCCTCTAGCTCGTCCAGCGCTGCCTTGCCAGATGACCTGTATGCTCCATGATGATGTGAAGTATGCAGTGTCGTCCGCGTAGAAGGCTGACATGATGTATATCGGTCTGGGGATATCCGATGTGAATATGATAAATAGCACCGGCCCCAGTGCCGATCCCTGTGGCACACCTGCTCGGATTTTCCTCAACGTGGACAAATAGCGTTCGACATTGACGCTAAATTTCCTGTTAGACAGGTAACTTCTGATGAGCAGCACGAAGGGTTTTGGTATGCCGGCTGTTTTCAGTTTGTGTAGCAAACCTACATGCCACACGGTATCAAAGGCTTTAGCCACGTCGAGTAGTACCAAGCCACAGTCCTGGCGTCTGTTAAAGGCGTCGGTCGGTTCTTCCACCACTCGCATCAGCTGGTGCGTTGTTGAGTGTTCTGGGTGGAAGACGAACTGCTCTGTGGGAATTAGTTGCAGCCTATCTACGTGGACCATCAGTCTCCTCAGGAGTAGCCGCTCGAATACCTTGGAGACAGCTGGCAGCAGCGACACGGGCCTGTAGTGTTGTGGGAAGGAGTGGTCCTTCCCAGCCTTGGGTATCGCCACAACTTCTGTCTGCTTCCAGCCGTCTGGGTACTTCTTCCACCGGAGAATTTTGTTGAAGAGGTGTGCTAGTCTCTGGACTGCAGCTGGAGGCAGGTGCTGCAGAATGAGGTTGCTGATTTCATCATTTCCCGGAGCTTTGTTGGGCTGCGATCTCCTCACCACCTCTATTATCTTCCTGGCGTCGACCTCGCCTATCTGCTCGTCGTCCTCTTCGTCGCTGGCCAGATATTGGCGCAGTTCGCGGTTGACTCTCCTGATGTGTTCGTCGTCGAATGGCTCAGCCACAGGACGGAAGTTTTCCTCGAAAACGTCAGCAAGGACATTTGATTTCTCATCAGAGGTGTAGACCAATCCTTGCAGTCCTTGGAGAACAGAAGTACGCCATCTCGCCCTTATAAATCTCCTCGTCTGCTGCCACGCGGTACCGTCCTCCGTCCAAAACTGAGCCACCCGGCTGTCCCACTGGTCGTTCCTGTACCTTTCCAGTTGGGCCTTGACCTCGCGTTGCAAGCGATTTAGCAGCGTCTTGTACACACGGTCCAGCGTCGGCTGCCAGCTCTTCCTTGCCCTATTCTTGTCCCTGATGATGTCGAGTAGCTCTTGGGGAAGCTGGTTTCCCGGTTTTCTCTTCCTCGTTGGGGCTGATCTCTCTGCTGCCCTCAGGGTGGCTTCCGTCCAGCTTTGCAAATGTTGGTCGATGTTTCCATTTTCGTTACCGCGCTGCAGCTGTTGCTCCATCACCGGTTGGAGTTCCTCCTGGAATTGGGTCCAGTTTGTTCTCCAGTAGTTCCGGCGGCTCGTCTCTTCACTTTCCTGTCCCAGATCCCAGTCCGCTAACACCGAGTTATGGTCTGAGGATAGCTGCGGGACTGACAGCAGCAGTGGCCTTGTGGGTATGCCGCGCGTGATGTACACGTCTAGTAAGTCAGCTCTGTATCGTTCTTGCGGGGGGAAGTACGTAGGCTTCTCTGCGCCCAGACCACCAGCCCTCTCCGCTGTACCTCCCTTTGCAGCACATTGCCACTTGCGTTGGTCACCCGGCTATACCATTCGTGGTCCTTCGCATTTAGATCACCTCCAATGATGAAGTTCCCGGGTATGTTGGTAAGGACGGCCAAGTCGGCGGTGGAGATCGTTGCCCCCGGCGGGTGATAGGCCGCAATCATAGTGATTGGGCCCGTCGTTGTGTAGATCACCACCGCTGCGGCTTCGATCGTAGTCATGATGGGAAGCGAGGTAGCATGGTGTTTCAGCGACCTTTTCACATACACGGCAACTCCGCCTCCTGCGGTTGGTCTATCTCTGCGGTACGATAAATAGTTGGGAACCGTGATGCGTACTCCTGGCTTAAGGTGCGTTTCACAGACCAGGCAGACGTCCACTCTTTCATCCCGCATGAATTTCTGGAATTCGTTGTCTTGCTTCTTTAGTTCATTAGCGTTCCAAGCGCAGGTTCTGACTCCTTCCAGTGGTCTAATGGCCATCTTCGGACTGTTGAACTGCGGTGGATTGAGTAGCACTGTTCTGTCTCGCTGTCTTGTTGTTCTGTATCGCTGCCATGGCGACTGTCTGCAAGGTGTTTGCAATGTCGGTCAATCCCTGCACAGCTTCAGTCAGCTGTTTCATGACTGCACTTAGCGCTGTGTCAGGTGCAGCTGCTGGGTCCGTTGCAGGCTTCTTGTGGTACAGCTTTGCTGTTCCTTCATCGGTGGCCACAGTCGTGATTCCTACTGGTTGGCTGCTCGTCGTTGGTAGAGGCCGTTGGTCGGAGAGTTGTGTAGGTGCTTCTTGCCTTTTTTTGTTGTCACCAGGCTTCCTAGATGCTCGCCGCTTTGCATCCTGATACACGGGGCAGCCTCTGTAGGAGGCTACGCGTGGGCCTTGATAGTTCGCGCAGGTTGGCTGCCCTTCCGCTTTCTTGAGTGCGCAGTCCTTGGCGGTATGGCTGCCACTGCACCTGACACACGCCACTGGCAGTCGACAATTTCGGCTAACATGGCCGTACTTCTGACAGCGGTAGCACTGGAGAGGGCCTCTGTCTGTCCTCTTCTTTTTGAGGCTTACAGGTATTTTAATAGGCTATCCAGCTCCATTATTGGCCTGTTTTCCAGTGTGTCCTTCAGGGTGACCATGAACAGAGGCATCGGTCGCTCATGTAGATTTCTGGCCTGGTCGGCTGGGTCTCTCAATTGCTCCACAGATTGAATTTCAAATCCGGCATTTGTGAGCCCTGCCTGGACTTCTTCAGTCGGCAGCCACAGTGGGAGTCCTCGAATGACTAGCTTGGTTGTCTTGTCTGTGGCCAGTGCTAAGGAGTAGTATGGAATATTCTCCTTCTGCAGAAATGCTGTAGCACGGTTGTAGTCGTCGACGGTTCTCAGTCGGATCTGCAGCCCGTCCGCCGAGGGCTTGAAGTCGAACGCTTGCTGGTAGTGGGCCTCGAGCTCTTTCCCAATGAACGCAATGTTCCCTTTTACTTGCGCGATGATGGGCGGGATGCGTCGACTGCCGCCGTGGCACCGTCACTACCTTAGTTAACAGGCAGGTGGATGGCAGAGTTTTTGTCCGAAAACATTTACTCAATCGGAATTATGGGGTTGCAATGCATTACCGTTGGTGCGCCTGCTTTATGGTGTCAATTACTTAGTAGGCTAAGTGGTCTTCTGTGTATGTCGACGCTAGTATCATAGCGGCCGACTGTGTTTACCGCTGGGTTGTTGCATTGCCTTGTGCTTCTGCCAATTGAAGAAATGGCAGAGAATGGTGGCTGTGTGCGTGTGGTTAAGCAACGGTGAGCGTGGTCAGCACTTGGATGGGTGACTATTTTGGCTCCATACGCAGTCCGCAACACTGATACCCTCAGTTTCAGCGCGCTGATTGGGCGTCCTGGCAACCCTCTATACACGACATTCGAATTTCGGAGGCATGTGGTTCAGACCTAATGCCTCTCTTTCTTGTGGTTCTACCAGATAGGCCACAGAATAGAAAAATCTTTTCCCTGGAATCACTGATGTCGCTACGCATCTCCACCGAGAAGTTAAGATCTTCCAATGGCCCTACTCAATGCTTTAACTGCCAAGCCCTAGGACATGTAGCACGCCATTGTAACATGCCCTCGGTATGCGTTAAATGTGCTGGGGCACATTTATCCAATGACTGCACCATGAAGAAGGGGGACAGCACACCAAAATGCGCCAACTGTCAAGGAAGTCATGTTGCCAGCTACAAAGGGTGTCCCGCGTACAAACGTGCCAGGGATCGGCAACGAGGAATCACCTGTGTCCACTCCTCTAGAGAAAACAAGAAGACTGATGACAAGACGACTAAGGACACAGATGTCCAACAACCACCCGGCGCCGACTATCCTCGTCGACAGCAAGAGAACAAGAATAAGCCTCCTCCTGAACAGAACGAAAAGAGACCCCCCCAAAAGTCAGGCAAAGGAATGCAAAAAGGAAATAAGAAGAACATGGCTCAACAGTCTGCAAATAAGAAGAGCACGACTCAACAATCGGCTAATCATTCGATGGCCACAACTTATGCCGAAAAGACATCTGGAAAAACACCACCAAAAGGGACTAAGCAAACGGCAGCGGAGAAGACAAACTCTCAAGAAACCTGCCAGAAATGCCAACACTCGCCCACTCCTCAATCAGCAAATAACAGCGGCACGATGGACCATCTATTAAACATAGTAGGTAGCCTACTCAATATGTTGACGTCTCTCCTCGCCAAGTTTGACCAGCTCGCCGCGGATATAAAGACCGCAGTTAAGACGGTTCCAGCAGCCGAACAATCAGAGAAATCCCTGACCAACAATGAATAGGACACATATACAAGGTTTATCTCTGTGTGTTTGGAATGCCAATGGCATCCGACAACAACTTGGAGAGTTTAGGCAATTTCTGCGTGATGAGGACGTAGATATTTGCCTTGTCTCAGAAACCCACCTCAAACAAGGCCTTAACGCCACAGTAGCCAACTATTGCTGCTATCGGAATGACAGGCCAACTGCAGGAGGAGGTGTGGCAATATATATAAAGCGTGGTATCCCTCATCATGAAATACTGTCGCCACAAACCAACCAGATAGAAATCAGGGCTATAGAAGTGGAAACTACCACTGGGCCAGTCACAATAGTATCTGCATATAGACCACCACGGAGACAGCCAATTACAGAGGACTTTGATCGTCTTCTTTCAATCCGAGGCAAACTGATCATCGGGGGTGATCTTAATTCGAAACACCCCGATTGGCACTCGAGAACTACAAACCCAGCAGGACAGCTGCTCCACAGGATTGCAGTCAGACGCAACTTGCTAGTCTGGGGCCCGGTGGAACCAACACACCACCCCTGGAATGGCGGTCGTCCAGATGTCCTGGACATTGTGATCACACGGGGGATTGCGGGCTTCATCTCCGCGCACACAATGAACAGGCTCTCGTCAGATCACTCTCCAGTCCTGATAGATATAGACGTAGGCCCGTGGAGACCAACAACTACCAGCCTAAAGAACTACAGCAAGACCAACTGGGAGAATTTCCGTGAAGAGATCACGGAATCCCTTCACCGCCTGAGGCCCCTAGATGCGACACAAATAGAGACTGCTATCAAACAGGTCTCCAAAACCATCATTACAGCGGCTAACACAGCAACTCCTCCTGTAACTGAAAGACCCAGGTCTCGCCAACTCCCGCCACACCTACTAGCACAGATAAGACATAAAAACAGGGTGGCTAAGGAATGGCGACTAACCAGGCGCCCTGAAACAAGGCGGTTACTAAATCGACTCCAACGCGAGCTGAAAGCGGCGCTCGAAGAGCATAGAAACCGAGAGTGGTCGTCACGTCTGGCCTCCCTAGACGTTAAAGACGGAAACCTTTGGGTAGAAACCCGACGTTTTACAAAGCGGCGTACCAGATTGCCCCCACTTCATGGCGAAAGAGGCCTTGTGTTTAGTGACTCAGACAAGGCCAATGCTCTGGCGGACCACTGTGAGAAACAATTCAGACCTTCTCAAGATAATGATGAAGAAGAATCTGCAGACATCCACCGAAGACTTGCCCGTTTTCTAGCAGCTGAGGACGACGACTACATAATAGAAGAGATCACACCTGATGAAGTTCGAAACATATTGAGTAAACTACACCCCAGAAAGGCTCCAGGAATTGACAATATAAGCAACCAGCTACTGAAGAACCTTCCACTACAGGCGATTGAACACCTCACAGAAATCTTTAACATAGTTTTACGCCGCCAGCACTATCCAAGATGCTGGAAGCAGGCCACAGTTGTTGCTGTGCCAAAACCTGGGAAGAATACGACATTCCCCCAGAACTACCGCCCTATCAGCCTGCTCCCCTCAATGAGTAAAATTTTCGAGAGATTATTGTTAAAGAGACTAGAGGCACACATCAGGACCGAAAACATCATCCCGGAGTTTCAATTTGGGTTCCAAAAAAGACACTCTGCAAGCCAGCAAATTATGAGAATAGTGGAACGTGCCACTACCACCTTCAATTTTCGTGGCTACTGCCCGCTAGTATTGTTAGATGTCGCACGGGCATTCGACTCCGTCTGGCATAGCGGTTTGCTCTACAAACTTTATAACCAGGGTTTCCCCGGCCCTCTTGTAAAGCTGATCAAGAGCTATATATCTGGGAGATCTTTCAAAGTGAGGGTTGGCAATAATCTGTCAAGTCGCCGCCCCATAAGAGCTGGAGTACCGCAAGGTTCGGTCCTAGGTCCGGTACTGTATAATCTATACACCGCGGATATGCCAGCCCCAGCCACAGTACGTACTGCCCTATATGCAGATGACACTGCGTTCTTTACCGCGCACAGAAATAAAGCCACTGCAATCAGAAGATTACAAGAAGTCCTCCAGCAGACTGAAGCCTGGGCAAGACGTTGGAGAATAACTTTAAACTCGACAAAGACTCAAGCTATTATGCTGACCAGGCGCCTGGGGAAGCGTGACCGTCGGCAAAACCGCATGCGTAACCTACACTTAAATGGTGAAGACATCGAATGGACAACCACAGCTAAATACCTCGGCGTGACTTTGGACACTCGTCTAACCTGGAAACATCACATTGAGGAGACACGACGAAAAGTTGCAGCTAGGCTACAAGAGTTATACCCAATACTCAACAGGGATAGCTCATTGTCAGCCTGCACCGGCGTCAGTGTATACTGTAGCCTAATACGACCGGTGATTGAATATGCGTGCCCTGTGTGGGGGTATGCATCCAAGGCCCAAATAAACCGTTTGCAAACGATGCAGAACAGATCACTTCGTCGAGCACTACATGTGCCAAACCGATTTCCCACAGCAGACCTGCACGAAGCAGCAGGTGTCCCAATGCTCCAAGAAAGAATTATGGAAATTACCAAATCTTTCTATAGGACATCAAGAAAGTCGACTAACCCACTAATAGCAAATCTTGGCCAGTATTTTACTACCTTTGACAAACACAAAAGACCACTGTCAATTCTAACTAATAACTGAGAAAAACAAAGAGCAACCAAAAGGCAAATCACCAGTAAAGTAACTAAATCTGTAAGATTGAAGGAAATGTCTAATGACAACACACTTCACCACAACTGCTTAACAAAGGAAAAGCAGAAAATGCTCACGGCGGCGGGATACCGCAGGTTTAGCTCGATTCGCAACAGAGTCGTATAGCTCGTATTCGGCCATCTGCGAGATCACGCAAGTTTTGGCAGCTCTGTAGCGGGCCTAGCTCGTATTCGGCCAACTGCGAGACCAAGCAAGTTTTGGCAGCTCCGTTGCGGGCCTAGCTCGTATTCGGCCATCGCGGACCCGGTTGGAGCCGGGGCCTCTACAGATCGTGTTGCGTCGTTATCAAGCAAGTACTTAGTCAAACCACCTTAGAATCAGGGAATTACCGCTCCACGGCCCACTCCCAAGTGGAGTGGAACCCCCGAGCGCAAGCATAGGGTTGTGTCTGTACCCGGATACCTAGCGGTGATAACTAAGGGTACAGATCAACACTCCCTGTTAGGTACCACGCACAAACGTATGTTATTACAGTGTTATGCAACATGCCCCGACGAGCAAATAAACGGCAACAACACTGGGCTGAAGCTACTGAACCACCACTGAACATCAGCCAATATGAAGACGTTAACAACGAAAAATACCTAGGATCGACTGAAAGTGAAGACCAAGAAGAAGTGGACGAAAATACCGAATCAGAAGAATGCCAGTCTGAAAAAGATGACGAAAATAGTGATTGTGAGAACTGTCAAAAAGGCCTAGCTACCAGAAACATTCAAATGGAACAACAAGCATCCAAACATAGAAATAGAAGAAAAAGTACTCCAAAAAGACTATACCAAGAAACTAACAAATCAAGGGAACCCTTCAAAATCACAACCAATAATAGGTTTGAAATACTTGGTGAAGAACATGACACAGAACCAGAAAAAACAAATGAAACCTTGGAAGAACAGCCGGGAACTTCCAACGAAACCACGGCCCAACCAAAACAACACCTTCCCCCAATCGTTGTATTTGGAAAAATGAATTACACGGATTTGAACAAGAGACTAAAGAGCATGATAACTGGAGAACTGAAAGGCGTATTTAGAGGAGATTGCATGAAATATTATGCGGAATCCAAAGAAGACCACTTGATCATCCAGAACTTCTTTAAGAAGAGCAGTATCAACCATTACAGCTATCAGATTCAAGAAGACAGGCCTCTAAAAGTTGTTATTAAAGGACTACCACCCTCCATAGCAACAGAAGAAATTGAGGAAGATCTCAGAGCCAAAGGCTACGACATTCAAGCGGTCCATCAATTTAAAAAGCGAAATCAGGAGACAAGGGAGCTCATCCCCCTCCCAACATACACTGTAACTTTGCCAAGCGGCCAGCTCTCGGATAGAATCTACAACGAACGAGCTATCCTTTATATGAGAGTCCAAATAGAACGGTATCGTTCTCAGAACGGTCCACCCCAATGTACCAAATGCCAGAGGCACGGACATACTTCAAATTATTGCTACCTTCCAAGCCGATGTGTCAAGTGTGCAAAGTCACACTTGACAAAGGATTGCCGCTTACCCAAAACGGAAAAAGCAAAGTGTGCCAATTGCCAGGGAGATCATGCAGCCTCTTGGCGAGGCTGCCCAGAGTATCAGAAACTGCTACGCCCGCCACTCACAAATAAGCGACAAGAAGAAAAAGATGGAAAAGACAAGAAAGATAAAAACTCTGCCACTGAAACAGACAACTTAAGAAGAATAAAACAAAGAATGACTGAACCAAACAAGAACAGCGAACAGACTCGGTCATACGCAAACGCCCTTTCAAGGGACAATCAATCAAAAAATAAGTCTCAATCAACAAATAAAAACGGACAAGACCAAAAAAAGAAAAATCAGAAGAAGAATAAAGATAGTAATGATTATATGGAAGACGAATCCGAAGACGACCGCCATAAGAAGTCCCAACACAACAAGAATGATAAGAATGAATCAACAGAGGACGAAACCGATGACATACCCAGTTTTTTCGGTTCAGAAATGGAAAAATTCTTCAAAATCTTAAAAAGAACAATGGTTAAATTAAAAAAAGCACGAGGATTGCAAAAACTACTAGTCTTGCTTGAAGGTGTAATGGCCCTAGCGAAATAATGGCGCAAACACCCTATCTGAAAAACATGACAGCAGCTATATGGAATGCAAACAACGTTAAGAACAAGAGAAACGAACTACTGACCTTTCTCAACAGAGAAGAAGTTGACATCATGTTAATAACAGAAACGTTTCTTCAGCCAACAGACACCTTTCGTTTAACTGGATACCAAGTTTACAGAACGGATAGAGTAGGACAAAGAGGAGGAGGCACAGCTGTAGCCATACGCAAAAACCTGTCACACGCTCCAATAACCAAGCCACAACTTACAGACCTAGAGGCCACAGCCGTGTGCATTCACTCAAGAGAAGGACACATAGTATTTGTCAGTGCGTATCTAGCCCCAAATAAAAACTTACATGAACAGGACCTAGACCTGATAATGGCTGTGGGCAACAAGGTCATAATTGGTGGAGATCTTAATGCCAAACACCCCATTTGGAATTCAAGAACAAGTAACAGAAGGGGCGAACAGTTGTTACAAATGTGCGATCTCAGGAACTTAGAAATCATCGGACCATCAGAAGCGACGCATATTCCCTTCAACCCGAGACATAGACCAGACGTGCTGGACATTATAATCGCCAAAGATATTTCCGGACACATAGAATTGTCAACGCTGAATGACCTTTCATCAGATCACCTCCCTGTACTGCTCACTATTCAAAGATGGCTCTACTCTGACGTGAAACCAAAGAAAGTAAAAGAAACTGACTGGAACCACTTTACTAGACTTATCCACAATAAGATACGAACCACATATAATGTCTCTACCACAGAGCGAATCGAAGCAGCTATACAACACTTCGACAAGGTAGTATTAGAAGCGGAAAGAAGAGCCTCCACTACAATCGTTTTGGATAACCATCAACGAGAGGAGCTTCCAGCCATTTTGGAAGATCTGCGATATCTGCGAAACAGATACAGAAAACTTTGGCAGCGGTACCGTGATCCAAGGGACAAGAGACAATACCTCCAACTCGCACGGCAGCTAAAAGCTAGGCTACAAGAAAGAAGAACTGAAAAGTGGGAGGACAAAATGTCAAGCCTTTTGTTGCAGAACAAAGAGGCGTGGCAACTAATTAGAGCCTTAAAAGAACCTCGACAAGCGAACATCGCGATAAATGGACCGGCAGGGCCTTGCTTCCTACCTGTAGCAAAGGCTGAATTACTAGCTGAAAACTTCGCATCTCAGTATACCACAGCGGAGTACCAACTTACACCAGCAGAGATTCGACAAGCCGAGGAAACTGAAAGCCATGCATTGGAAATCCTCCAACAACCAACTGCAGACCAGCCAGAGCTTACAACCCCGAGGGAAGTAAGAAGTATAATAAAGAATCTTGCAAAAAATAAAAGCCCAGGACATGACAAAATAAAAAACATACATTTGAAGAACCTGCCGAAAAAGGGATTAGTACTTTTGACTAGAATTTTTAACAGCTGTCTCCTAAATTGTTATTATCCCACAGCATGGAAGGTAGCAAAAATTAAAGCCATACCAAAACGTGGAAAAGACCACCGCCAAGCTGTAAACTACCGCCCAATTAGTCTTCTTTCGTCAACATCAAAGATACTAGAAAGAATACTGTTGAAGAGGATTAACACCAGTCTCGAAGAAGAAAAGACGATAAGACCAGAACAATTCGGATTTCAAAGCCGCGTAACTGCAACAACTCAACTCCTCCGTATTACAGAAGATATAACAAAAAATTTTAACTTTAGCAAATCTACAGCAGCAGTATTTTTAGACATAGAAAAAGCTTACGACAAGGTTTGGCACGCTAAACTTATACAGGAATTACGGACTCATACGGCTATTAAACACTGCTACATTAAATTCATCGGTAGTTACTTAGCCGACAGAAAATTCTACGTAGAAGTTGACGGACAGAGGTCTTCAATTCTTCCGATTCCAGCTGGAATTCCACAAGGATCGGTGATCGCACCGCCACTTTTCAAAGTT
This sequence comes from Vandiemenella viatica, assembly GCA_031002005.1. NCBI lineage: Eukaryota > Metazoa > Arthropoda > Insecta > Orthoptera > Morabidae > Vandiemenella > Vandiemenella viatica. The sequence continues at coordinate 63,609 of JARYHS010006863.1, forward strand.
TATACAAACAAAATCCCGACCCCGCCTTATGTGAATTTGGCACAGTTTGCCGATGACACTACAGAGTACACATCAGGAAGAAGACATGATCTTAACGTTACTCACCTACAACAAGGACTAGACGAAATCAGTAAATGGTGCAGAAACTATAAAATCAAAATAAATCCTGGAAAATGTGCGGGAATCTATTTCACAAAAAAAGGCCGGAAATAAACAAGAATTTAAAAATTTTGAACCAAAATATCCCCTGGGTTAAAGAGCATCGGTACCTGGGTATATTACTGGATAACAAATTACTTTTTAGACAACATATCATGGATAGGAAAACAAAAGGACTAGCAATTATTTCCAACCTTTCACCAGTATTACGAAGCAGCAACCTACAGTTTAATACAAAAATAAGAATATACAAATCGGTTATTCTCCCATTTTTAATGTACGGATGCCAGATATGGGGGCTGGCAAGCCAAACCAATCTACAACAAATCCAGCTACTCCAGAACAGATGTCTAAGGATGATCCTAAACGCACCCAGATATACACCAATAGAAACTCTACATAACGAGACAAATATTCCCTTAATTAATACCGAAATATTTAATCTAACAGAAAAATTCCACAAGAAATTGAACGACGCCAGAGACGAAAGAACTGAGTCGATTGGAACGGTAATGCCGAGACGTTGGCATAAGTATAAAGTTCCCCTCAGTATTCTATACCAGCCATCATAGAGCAGCACAGTACGTGAACTCCGCAGGGGTTTTTTCACCATTAAGACCATCCTAGATGGTCATAGCCCTGGTTTTTCCCCTGAAAGTGAAATAAAAAGTGTCCCAAAAATAAACACCCTATCCTAACACCTAGAAGTTATACTACCGAAGGTAGTGGGACTTCAAACACAGCCGCAGAGGCAGCGAAAAAAAAAAAAAAAAAAAAAAAAAAGCAGTCGACGCATCAGATCTCATCTAATATCTGATGCGTCGACTGTGTTTAGCCAACTTTCTTCTACAGCCCTTGAGCTGCAGAATTCTTGATTGAAGTTTTTGCCTGTTTGGCATTTCCTTAATTTTCTCGTAGGGTGTTTCGATTAAGGAGATTCTCTCTATTTATTTGTCATTTGCTGTGGGCTCATTTAAATTTGTCTATAGGATTGATATTATATTTTTGGATTTGTCATTTGTTGCTCTCTATTGAAGTATGTAAAGCGGTCTTTTGTGCGGTCCTAGATTCACGTCATATTGGGCGAGTGTATTTATTGTCGGATTTGTATTTGTTTCTGCATTATTATAGAAAGCGGTTGCCAACTTCCGGTATCTATCTTTGAGTGTTTCAATTTCAGCTACCTGGTGTAGTTGATCAGCCGGGAACATTATTGGAAGGTGAAGAGCTCTTTCCAGAGCTTTATTTTGTAATCTCTGAAGAGTGTCCAAATGTGTTGCAGCCGTGTATGCCCAAACTGGGGAAGCGTATTCCATCAGTGGTCTCACAAGCGACTTATATAATTGAATTCCAGTTCTACTGCTGAGGGTGCTGGTGTGGTTGAGGACTGGATATAATTCTCCCAATCGGCGCTGTACCCTTTGTCGAACCTCTTCAACGTGAGCCTTCCATGTCAGCTTGGTATCTAGAGTGACGCCTAAATACCTGGCTGTATTCACCCAAGGGATTCTTTCATCAAAAAGTTCCAGTCTGGGTCGAGTTGGCATTCTTCTTTTTGTTAACCAGATGGCCTGGCTTTTAGACGCATTTATGCGTATTCTCCATTTTGTCACCCAGTCTTCAATCTCATACAGTGCGGTCTGAAGTCTCCGTCCAATCAACTCTGGGCTACGTGAAGTTTCAAAGACTGCTGTATCGTCAGCGTAAAGTGCAGTTTCAGTTCCTTGTTGCATGGGTAGATCAGCGGTATAGAGAGTATATAGTACTGGGCCCAGTACACTGCCCTTTGGGACCCCAGCACGTATTGTTCTTCGTGTGGACGTGATGTTTTCAACCTTTACTACAAATGTTCTTTGTTGTAGGTAACTGCTAATGATCTTCAGGAATCTGCCAGGCACGCCAAGGGTTGCCATTTTGTAGAGCAATCTCTCGTGCCAGACCGAATCAAAGGCTTTCGCCACATCTAGGAGTACCACCCCACAGTGATCCCGATAGTTAAATGCACCAGTTGCCTTTTCCACTAGTCGCATTAGTTGATGAACAGTTGAATGGTTAGTTCTAAAGCCATGTTGCACATCAGGTATCATGTTGCCCTCATCAATGTGGGCTTGTAGCCGTTTGAGAAGGAGACGTTCGAAAATTTTGCTGACTGCTGTCAGTAGACTAATGGGTCTGTAATTTTGCGGAGACTTTGGGTCTTTCCCTGGCTTAGGAACTGGTATGATTATTGCGTGCTTCCTTGCAGTTGGGTAGATGCCACTTTCAAATATTCTGTTAAACTTACTAACTAATTTATCTACGACAGCATGTGGTAGATTTTTAAGAATTCTGTTGGTAATGCCATCCTCTCCCGGCATTTTGTCCGGAGGTAAATTGGACACTACTTCCAGAAACTCCTGTCGGGTAAATGGAGTGATTTCATCATTGTCTCCTCTATCCCGGAGGTAACGGCGAAGGCGGCGTTTGACTAGTCTGATGTGCTGTTCATCTATCGGTTCATTGATGGGCTGAAAGTTTGCTTCAAAAGGATCAGCTAGAGCTTCCGCTTTTTCAGTTGGGTTACATAGTACTGTATTATCAGTTTGCAGAGGTGGTATTTGCACTCTCTTTCTCAGCAACCTCTTAGTTTCCCGCCAGGCCGTATTGTCCTCAACTTTGAGCGTCACAACTCTTGCTTCCCATTCCTTATTTCTTTGTGCTGTGATACGGGCTTTAATATCTCTAATTAGTCTGTTGAGTCTTCTCCTGTCTTCAGGTCGTCTGGTTTCATGCCATATCCGCGAAACTCTGTTTTTTTTCAGAAATAATTGCGAGAATGTCAGCCGGTAGCCCTTTCTGGCGCTTACCACTCTGTCTGATGGGGGCTGATTCGTCCGCTACCTTTTTGATGCAGCTGGTGAGTTGTTGGAGGTCTTTTTCCAGGTCTTCAGCATCTACCAGTTGTGCTACTTGATCTGTAAGATGTGACTTAAAGTTCGGCCAATTTATTCTGCGGTAGTTTCTTCTTGTTTCTTCATATTCAGTGACTGCTAGGGTGGGTACTTCAACAATCACCGGGTTATGGTCAGAGGAGAGTCGATTAAGAGCCCTGGCAGTCGGTGTGGCGGGCATACCCCTCGTAATGGCTATGTCCAAAACATCTCCACGTTGACGATGGTTATATGGCGTATGGGTAGGTACATTCGGTGCAACTACTTCGCAGCCATAGAGGTCGCAGGCCTGTCAGAGTCTTCTGCCGCTGAAATTAGTGCATCTGCTGTGCCATGTCTGATGCTTCGCATTGAGATCACTTGCAATAAGCAATTTCCCGCGGATTGATAACAAAGTGCCAAGGTCATTTACATCGATGTGCTGTCGCGGCTGATGATAGACAGCTATGATGGTGATTGGTCCATTGGTGGTCTCAACAACCACTCCAGTAGCTTCTATAGTCGTCATAGCTGGAATGAGGATCTTATAGTGCGGGAGTGAGGACCGGACCAGTATATCCGTACCTCCACCAGCTGTTAGCCGATCTACCCTGTACGTTCTGTAATTACGTGCCGTAAATTTGAGACCAGGCTTGAGGTGGGTCTCACATAATAAGCATATGTCGATTCCTTCTTGATGTATAAATTCTACTAATTCCCCCTTTTGCTGGAAAACTCCGTTGGCATTCCATGTGCAGAAAGTTAGATTGCTCAGTTGTGTATGCCTGTTTACGATAGGTTTCGCTTGCTGTTGAGTTGGCTGTGGGCACTGAACGTACTAGGAGTTTGTCCATTAGTTTGTCAATCTTAGTTGTTATCATTAAAGTCATAGTAGACTCTAGCATTTTAACTATGTTACTTTGCTCAGCTGTTGACAGGTTTTTTCTAGAGTTGCTGTTGGTTGGGACAACAGTGGAGAATGATTGCAGCGCTTCTGTAGTATGTAACGGTAAGGCAGGCCAGTTCTCTGAATTGATTGTTAGAGGGGGTGGCTCCATTGTTTGATCACCTCCTGTCCTGCTATCTGGCTGATTATTATTTACTGTAGTAGGAATCCTGCCTCTCAGACGTTGTCGTGCTTCTTTTGCAACAGGACAACCCCGGTAAGAGGCTACATGGCCCCCACCACAGTTGGCGCATTTGACGTTGGTAGCTTCTTTAGTCAGGTCACCCTTGTTTGTTGGATGATGTTGTCCACATTTAACACATCTGACTGGCATACTACAATACCGTTGTACATGTCCAAACGCTCGACAGCGATGACATTGTGGAGGTCCTTGGTTTGACCTCATTTTCTCCACAGAGATGGAGAGTCCTAGCATTTTTCTTGTTTGATAAATTTTCCTATTTTCAATCGTGTCTGGTAGGATAGTTGTAAATAATGGCATCACAGTGCCTGTTCCAGGTTTTTTCATTTGCACTACTGAGGGGATTTCATACCCCATAGCACTGAGTTCTGCCTTGATCTCTTCAACAGGGATTGTGCCAGGTATTCCACGCAGCACAACCTTCAGGTAATGGATTGGCTCCGAGTTGAAGGTAAAGTGCGGCACCTCGGCTGCAGTGAGTTCGTCCATGGTGGCTTTATAGTCTTCCACACCAAAAGTATTTATTTTAAATTTGTCAACACCTTGAGGTTTGACATTGATACTTCTGGAACACTTAGCCTGGAGCCTAAATAGATCTGGATGAGCCCAAGTAAGTAACCATGAATGGTGGAATATCTTTGTTGTGAGGTGGTAGACGAGTTTCCTCAGTTTCTGGAGCACTGTTCTCCTCGTTCAGGTTGCTAAATCTGTTGGAAACTTCCATGGCCTCAGAAGATTGTGTCTGTCTGAGCTTGACTGTTTTCTTAGGACGAAGAAACTGTTGATCTTCTTGGTCCAGTAATTGCTGTTGTTGCACTTCGTAGACCGGTGTGTTCTGATGTGTTACAGGTGGAGTTTTTTTTATTATCTATTCTCTTGTTGGGGGCTTGCGGTGGAGTATCAGCTGCGTTCTTCTTCCTTTTGCTTCTGTTACTCTGCTGGATCTGAGCAGGTGCATTGATAACATTACGGCCTGAGTTTATTGCTTCTGTCACATTCTGGTCTGAGTTCAGCGCTTCACTATGAGCGGCTGTCACTGTAGAGCTAGCTTTGTGAGTGGTTACATTTGTCATACTATGATCTGAAATGCTTGTCCTTTTCAGCGTCTCAGTAGAGGGAGTTGTAACGCTTGCACTGAAGATGATTTTTCTCATTATTCCCTGCCTGCTCTTCTTTGGGAGATGGCCAAGGATCATATCGAGTTCATGCTTATACAAAGGAAGGTACTGCAGTACTCTGGGATTTGCCTCAGTTCTTCCTTGTTGAGTAGGATTAGCCGTATCTTTTGATGTGGCTAGGGTGCATGATTTTGAAGTATTCATTGTTGAGGAGATCACTGTGGCATCACCATCACGAACAATATCTGATCTTCTTTCACTGCCAGTATCTGTTGATGCGGCGAAACTGCACGATTTAGCTGTATTCAATGATAAGGAATTCATTGTTGCATCACCATTGTTGCTTTGTAGATCCGGGTTGGTTCTTGTCTTGTTTCACTGCCAGTAGAGCCTGGACTTGCTGCATTAGGATACAGGCCGTATCCCTTTTCCGCCTGTGGGGGGCTCTGGTGTTTCAGCTATGCTTGAAGAATTTCGTGGTGGAGATGTTCCACCCACAGACGACGAGGAGTAGGTGGTGGCTTCTGGCGACGTTAGATGTGCAGGAGCGATAGGCCCGACCGCCGCAGAAGAGTGTATAACATCTCCATTATTGTCCATTCTTGCTGCGGCACCTAGCAGGAATGTTGTACTGGCCCCGTGTTATCACCGCTAGGTTCCAAGGACCAGTGACAACCCTAAAACTCACGCCAGCGGGAGAGGGCCGTGTGGCGGTAATTCCCTACTAACTCGGGCAGGGAGGGACCCTACAGCGAGAAATCCAGACTGCCGCACACCGCGAGCGATGAAACGAAGGCGGCGAACAAAGCACACAAGCTCAAAGAAAAATACTCTTTCGTCGTTAACGAGTGAAACCATCCGCCATCTTTTGCCAGGACACAATCTTCTGGGTTTTCTGCTGTCCCAGAGTGTGGGGAAGTTCTTACAATTGATTGCATCTCCTTCCAGTTCTTCTATTGTTGTCTTCTCGGTGGATGTGGCATTGCTGGATGTGTCACTTCCTGGTAGGCTGCATAATTTGCTATGACTTGTGTCATTAGCAGGTGCTGTTGCTGCAATAGCTTCATTATGGAATCAAGCTGGCATCTACTGTCGGTGTTCAGTGTGGCACGTTGATTGTGCTGCTGCCGCAGAATGGGCTGTTGCCGCAAAGGTTTGTGCCGGAATTGAGGGTCGATGAGAGACTTGCGTTGGGTGGTCGTCGACTTGTCAACAGGTAGGTTTTTCTTCATTGCACACCCACTGTAGCAGGCTGGGTGGTTGCCCATACAGTTGCAGCATGTAGGTTTTCCATCTCTTGGAATGTTGCAATTTGCAACATTGTGGGTCCCCGCGCATCTCACGCAACGCTCCTGACCGGTACAGTCGCGGGCAGGTGACCATGGCCCTGACAGCGAAAGCACTGAGCCAGGGCGAGCGGTGGTTTCTTCTTCACTTCCAGTTGGACCTTACGTCCAAGGAGAATCGTTGTCTTCTTTGCCCGCGGTACACGCTCCGTTGGCTGGAACGTGTAGAGCGGGAGGCGATCTTCAGTGCCCGGGCGACGCATCTGATGCACGTCCGAGGCGACGATACCACCTCTATTGAGCACAGCGGCCACCGTCTCCTCAGGCACATCAGCCGGAAGCCCGCGGACGACCAATCTCCTTGGCCGCCGAGGGAACTGTGGGGCGTGGCGGACGCCGCGCCCGTTCAGGAATCCCGTCAGACGACGGAGTTGTGTTGGGTGCTGCGGTAAGAAGCGCAGCCCCTCCTTTACTGGGAAGCAGAGAAGGTGGTCTTCTGTTTACCTGGAGAAGGCGGTCAGCAGTTCTATGAAGTTTCCTTCGTAGTATGCAGTAAGCGGGAGAACGGGGCACATTTCAACCAGTTGCAGTTGGATCACGTTGGTTTCTTTCGCCTCGAGATGGTTGTTGTCAACCGCCATCGCTTCAGGTGAGGGTGGCGTGGCAGCTTGAGGCTTAGATGTTGTCGGGCTTGAGTCTTGGAGCTTGGGTGTAGCCGGTGGCGACGGCCTGCTTGGAGCAGGTTTCTTGGTGTAGGTGGAGTTTCCATCTGGGTCGAAGCCGAAGATTCTAAACCTTTTCCTCAGAAGAAAAGTGTATTTCTCGAAGACGTATTGGCCGGAAAGCATGATTGGGAATACCAGTGCTTCCGGCCACACGGTTACCCTAGGCGGGAGAATCTTCTCGGCGAGATGGCTGTGCTCAGGTGCCGTCATGACTTTCTCAAAAGTCGAAAGGTTGTCGGTGGGTATGACCCAGACGAACTTGTAGTCATCTAGGAAGACAGCAATGGAGAGTTTCCACTTGCGAGGGTTGCCGTCGGACAGGCGGCGTCTCCAGGTCCGTATAGGGATGTCTTCCGGAGAGATGTTTTCATAACTTCTCTCAGTAGCTCTCTTGGGAAGATGAGAGACTTCCCCGATTACAGATATGGACTGCGGGAATGTAGCTGGAGAAGTTCCACGCTTCGGCATCGCACTGAGTATTCTAGCAGTCAGCGGGCGACTCCTTGTAGCTGGCTCAATATGTGGGCCGGAACAGCGCCGGGGTCAGCAGCTCGTAGATGGCTTCGACAAATCACTGGTCACTCGGTTACTCACTCGAGCAGCAGCAGCCGTGAGCGACGCACGCATCGTCCGCACGCCGAGCTTCAGAGACTGCCAGCAGAGCGCAGCAGCGCTGCGCCGACTACATCCTGCGTGAAGACTGAGCGCTGGCTCAGTCGCTCACTGGGAGCGACAGCGAGCGCATCGTAAGCTGCGTGGTCACTCGGTTACTCACTCGAGCAGCAGCAGCCGTGAGCGACGCACGCATCGTCCACACGCCGAGCTTCAGAGACTGCCAACAGAGCGCAGCAGCGCTGCGCCGACTACATCCTGCGTGAAGACTGAGCGCTGGCTCAGTCGCTCACTGGGAGCGACAGCGAGCGCATCGCTCTAAACGATCTCTCCACTGTGGGGAGCGCTTAGGGCCTGGCGGCCATCCCGCCATCAAAAGCAAAGTCGTCATTGTGGCTTGCCACAACCAAAGCAAATATTGTCGTCAGTCCATCCTGTCTGATAGGTTAGATACTGTGCAATAGGCACAGTGTTAGGGCCTGTTAGTTAGGGATTTAGTGAGCCAGGGGCCTGTTCACGTCAGATCACCCCGCGTTCACAGAGATTAGGCCAGGCGATTAGGTTAAGAGTAGGTTCATAGAATATAATTAGCATAAGTACTTCTCATACCCCGACCGCCACGGTGCCATGGCCCCCTCACCCGCACTATCCCAAACACCCAAACGCCAGCGTCCTGACGATTCGGGTACAGAAGTGATGGAAACCGGAGACCCGGCAACCATTGCTAATGTGCCCACGGGGAATAGATTTGAACCCCTCACAGACCTGAATAATGCCGCACCTGATACTCTATGTGAAAATCAAAGGTAGCAACCACGTCAGCCCAAGGTCCCACCCATAATAGTTTATGAAACCGCTGGGTACATGAAAACAGTTGAAGAACTGAAAACAATGCTCACAGGTAATTTGAATATTGCCTACCGATCTGGGAGCATCAAGTACCAGGTGTACAACCAACTAGATTTCAAAACAATTCATTCTTTCTTCACAAACAAAAACGTTCAGTTCCATACTTATGAACTGAATGCACAGATAAAACCACTCAAGGTAGTCATCAGGCAGATGCCGATAGACGTAAACACAACAGATATTCACAATCACCTCACTGCACTTGATTTGCCTGTCAAACAGGTTTCACAGCTCTCCAAGTTCGATAAAGAACGAAACGACCGTGTACCCATGCCATTATACCTAGTCAGTCTGGATAACACAGAAGAAGGTCGCAATATATATAAGATAGAAAGCTTCACAAAAGACTGTAATAAAACAAAAGAAGAGCCACCTAAGTGCTCTAACTGTTGTGGTCGGCATCCGGCTAGTTACCGGGGCTGTCCACACTATAAGAAAATAGTGCAGGCCCGAAAATCGAAACTGCAACAACTAAAACAGCAGAGAGAAGAAGCAAAAGCTTCCGAGGGCAATGACACTCCAAACGTGTCACACAAGACGCAGTTCCCTCCCCTTCCCGACAGACCAAATCCATGGAACAAAGACACAGACAACAAACAGAAAGATTCGACTGCAAACAATGAGAAGGCAGACGAAAACAAAAACACTCGCATACTAAAAAGACAAAGGGGGACAAGAAATCACACGACAATTCAGGCAACCAGTCTGGAGGGTCAGGTGGTTTCAAATCCGATCTACTAGAACTGGTTACTTTTCTGAAGGAGTTTGACCTCAAAAAGATGATGCATACAGTGAAAACTGTTGCAAAGAAACTCAAAAAGGCAACTACCCCCACAGAAAAGTCATTAGTTCTCCTAGAAGCCCTAGCTGACTACCTCAATGATGGAGATACAAAATAAACTGAGACTAAACATATAACTTGGAATGCTAACGGCATTACCACAAAAAGACTAGAACTGCTTGACTTCCTGGAACAACATGACATTGACATAGCACTCTTGGGGGAAACCCACCTGAAGCCAGGAAATGACTTCTGGATGAGGAATTACGTAGTGACTAGAACTGACCGACTGACGAGGGGAGGCGGCACTGCTGTCTTAACTAAATGCAGGCTGGTCCATAGAGATCTTCCTGCCGCACAAACAGGTGACCTGGAGCATACCGGCATTGAAATCAAGTTCAGGGGGGACCTCATCCATCTAGTAGCAGCTTACAATCCCCCGACCAAGATATCAAAGCCGGAAAACGTGCAAACTCAGCTAGATAGAAATAACATCGTGATACTGGGTGGTGACTTGAATGCCAAGAGCCAGATCTGGCATAGCCGCACTGCCAATCGGAATGGAAGGAGTTTGCGCACGGTGCTGCACGACAACAGAAATGTTGAAGTGCTAGCGCCGCGTGCGCCAACATACTTCCCGACTACGGCAGGATATCAACCAGATGTCCTGGATGTATTCGTAGTGAAAGGTCTAAAATGGCAGCGGGAGGTCTCAACCTACTGTCATCTCAGTTCCGATCACAATCCGATTCTTCTGTCAGTCACACTACAGACGCCAGAAAAACCACAAACTTGGACACGCTTCCACACCAACTGGGACAATTTTAAAGAGGATGTCTCGTTCCGCCTGGCGGACAAAGCACCTCCAAATACAACAGACCAAATAGAGGATGCCGTTGCCAAACTTAGCTCAGTCATCCAAGACTGTACTAAGCTTAATACCATCAAAATTGAGACAACTTTCACGCATGATCAGCTACCACAGCACATCAGAGCACTGATCAACCTAAAAAATCGGACACGGAAGCGATTGCAACAATGGCGTGACCCGGCTGACAGAAGGATGGTCAACCACCTGGTAGATGAAATCAGAGAGAATCTGAAACAACATAGAGGGATAGTCTGGGAAAGAAAACTGGAAGCAGCGCAAAATGACAGCAGAAAACTATGGAAATTAGCCAAGTCACTAACGAAAACAACAGAACCAATCAGACCACTGCAAGGTTCCCAAGGCCTCGTGTTCGACCCACCTGGGAAGGCAGAGGTTCTTGCGGACTCATTAGAAGCACAGTTCATGCCCAACGCGATCGAAAATGATGAAAGTGCAGAACATGCACAAGATGTACAAAAAGTGTTCGATCGCGTCATCAACAGTGACCGGTATGATATGGTGCAACAAACAACGGAAGGAGAGATTATTGACATCATCCGAAGGCTCAAATCCAAAAAAGCCTCCGGATATGACAATATCTCCCCAATCCAAATAAAAAACCTGCCCCCACCAGCCATTAGATTCCTAACAGAAATAATTAAGGCATGTCTGAACCGGTGCTACTTTCCTAAAGCCTGGAAAGTGGCTAAGGTAGTGGCACTACCCAAAGCCGGCAAAGACATCACCAAACCTCAAAATTTTAGGCCAATCTCCTTGTTTTCGATCCTGGCGAAAGTATATGAACGTGTAGTGCTAAATCGTCTAAACAGATTCCTAAACGAAAATAACATAATTATAGGACAACAATTTGGCTTTAGGAAAGAACACAGCACTGTGCACCAATGTACCAGGCTAGTGGAGCACATCTGCAAGGAAAAGCAGGCAGGAAATGGCACTGTTCCGGTTTTTCTAGACATAGAGAAAGCTTTTGATCGAGTTTGGCACCAGGGACTCATCTACAAGCTACACCGATATGGTGTCCCAGACTACCTGATATTGTTAATAAATTCCTATCTAGCAGAGAGAAAATTCTTCGTTAAACACGAAAACGCCCAAAGCACTATTAGAAAAATACATGCCGGCGTACCGCAAGGTAGTGTCCTCGGGCCAGTCTTATACAATATTTACGTAAACGACATACCACATCACATATTAAGCAATCTCTCACTATATGCGGACGACACAACTGTCTATGCCAGCGACAGGAATGTCAAATATGATATAAAGAAGGTGCAACGTCACCTAGAATTATTAACACAATGATGTAACCTCTGGAGAATTAAAATAAACAAAAATAAATGTCAGCCTATTGTTTTCTCAAACCAAATTAACACACCAGAACTACAGATCCAAATCGATGACGTAGACATTGCCTGGCAGGACTACGTAAAATATCTTGGGCTGCTACTAGACAAGCGGCTGTCGTGGAAAAAACACATAGATGATGTTAAGAACAAAAGTCGCGCCAAACTTGCCGGCCTCTACCCGGTTCTAAGAGGCGACGGCCTACGCACGGATACAAAAATGCTCCTGTTCCGTGCTGTAATCCAACCCACATTTTTATATGGTTCAGAAATATGGAGCATGGCAGCCGATTTTCACATTAAAAAACTGCAGGCACTCGAAAACAGGGCGCTGCGTGTTATCTTGGATGCACCGCGTTACCTACCTAACAGGGAAGTACGCCAAATGCTCAGTTGGCCAACCTTAACAGAGCAGATCAAATCAAAGTCACAAAAATTCTACCAAAAATGTTCTCAGTCCGCCCACCAACAAATTTCTGAAATTGGAAACGAGACAGCTGAAATGCATCCCCGAAAGAGACCTAAACTAACCTTGACTAGAGAATTTAACTTTTAAGACCCAAAAAACCTCCCAACTTCCTCCAACCCGCCAGTAAATTTAGTGGTAGGCCCCTCAACAGTTATGAGTAGGCCCACAGATTGATATTACCTCCATTAGTATTTTTAAGTAGGCCCTTCAATGTAAATATACCCACCAATAGATTTAAGTAGGCACTCTTGGTAGTCAGGCCCCATGTAAATACATATTAAGTTCTCCCCCACTAATTTTAGACCATCACAAAATATTTTAGAATTTTATTCAATCCCGACAATAACAAAAAGCTATTCTCAGTGTTATATAATCAGATATGTGTAGTAGGAATGTCCTGGCACACTGTAATCAGGATGGGCTACGCCCTTACCGATGACGTCTGTCTGTCTGTCTTCGACAAATCGCAAGACACTTCTATAAAAATTCCATTAAGACAAACAACCCAGTGGTACGTAACATCGGACAATATGACCCTAATATTGGCCGACATAAACGACCTCTAAACCTACTCTACTAAACTCACCATCATGAAGAACCACCATACGTGAAGGAAATGAAAAAAAAAAAACTTTGTTAATAGGAGAAAATGTCCCAGGACTAAACTCCACTAAACACTGCCAACAATAGAAAGGCAGAGACTGGTGACATGGCTCAGTCGCCGAGAGTAGCCAGTCAGTGAGTGGAGTAGTCTGCTGTTCAGCCTATTCACAGCTCCTTTGAGCTGGAGTACTGTGGAGTATTTTGTCCTGGGACATTGCCTCCAAGTCGTTTTGACGAGTCATATCTTCACAGTTGGTATGTCTTTTATGTTGGCTGTAGTTGTCGTCTTCAAAATGATGTTTCTTCACAAGATGGAGTGCCGGCGCATCTGCCATCTCAGAAATGGTCATCCGTTTTTGCTGTGGTGCCCTTAGGGCTGCCGCGGCGTGTTTCGTAAGTCTTCCTTTGAAGCCAGGTGGTTGACGAGGTTCTTTAGTAGATCGATGAGGGCATCCAGTCGGTCTTCTCGCTGTCCTGGAACTTGGCAGGTGTAGTAGTGGCTGGTGTGAGCTCTTGGATGAGTGGAGTAGTCGCGCGCCATGGCACCTTCACTGCCTTAGTTAACAGGCAGGTGGATGGCAGAGTTTTTGTCCGAAGACATTTACTCCATCGGAATTATGGGGTTGCAATGTATTACGGTTTGTGCGTCTGCTTTGTGGTGTCAATTACTTAGTAGGCTAAGTGGTCTTCTGTGTCTATCGACGCTAGTATCATAGCGGCCGATTGTGTTTACCACTGGGTTTCTGCATTGCCTTGTGCTTTTATAGAATGATTCCGCCAATTGTCGGAATCTGTCCCTCACTTTTGGAATTCCGGCTGCCTCATGGAGTGCCTCCGTGGGAAACCGGTGCGGAAGATGAAGGGCTCTCTTCAATGCCCTGTTTTGAATTATTTGGAGCTTTCGAATTTGACGGTCTGTAGCGTATGCCCACACTGGACATGCATATTCCATTATGGGACGTACGAGAGAGGTATATAGTTTGACTCCTGTTGCTGGAGCAAGCCGCCCTCCGCCATTCACTGCCATTATTTTCTTGGCAGTATACTATGGAGTTCTTGTCTCTCGACATTTTCTCCTTATTCATTTGATGGTGCATTACGTCACTTTGGGTGTGTCGTTTTGGTTGGCGTTATGTGATTAACTTTTTATTTTGACTTTTTAGTGTTGCCTGAGCAATGCTAACGGTCTTCTGTGCCAGCCGGTTGGAACTTCATATCGACCGCGCACGCTGACCAGTGGGTTGTTGCTCGTCTCAGCTTTCCGATAGAACGCCGTAGCGAGTGCTCGCAAGCGGTCTTTAATGGTAGGTACGCCTGCCGCCTCGTGCAGCGCCGCAGTCGGGAAGCGCGATGGCAGGTGTAGGGCGCGCTTCAGCGCCCTGTTCTGGATGACTTGAAGCCGGTTGACGTATTTGTCCGCCGCGTAGCCCCACACTGGGCAGGCGTACTCAAGAAGTGGCCTGACCAGTGTGAGGTAGATCTTCACGCCCAGTGCAGGTGGAAGCGCACTGGTTCTGTTCAGCAGGGGGTAAAGATCATGCAGTCTTCCGCTGGCCCTCCTGCGTACTTCATTTATGTGTTGTTGCCACGTGAGCTTGGAGTCGAGTGTGACTCCAAGGTATTTTAACGTTGTCTTCCATGGAATGTCTACTCCGTGGAGTTTCAGTACTGGATCCGCGTGGTTCCTGTTCCTCTGACCGTATTTCCTTGTGATGACAATCGCCTGGGTCTTCGCGGCATTTACTTCTATACGCCATCTGCGCGCCAAGGCCTCCGTCTGTTGGAGTATATCTTGTAGCCTTCTGGTGGCGATGGCTCTGCTACGGCTGCTGGTGACATAAGCTGCGTCATCAGCGTAGGTAGCCGTCTGCACTCGGACCGCCATGGGAACGTCGGCCGTGTAGAGGGAGTAGAGTGTTGGACCCAGTACGGACCCCTGAGGGACTCCTGCCATGATGCGCCTTCTCGTAGAAGTTTTCCCGTCGACTCTGACGTGGAAGGTTCTTCCAAGTAGGTACGAACGGATCATCTTCACTAACGGCCCCGGGAAGCCTTGTTGGTACAGTTTAAGTAAGAGCCCTGTGTGCCACACCGAATCAAACGCTCTTGCGATGTCGAGCGACACGAGGGCACAGTATTCCTTGTGCAGGAAAGCTCGGGTCGCGGACTCCACGATGCGTAGCACCTGTTGTGACGTGGAGTGGCCACGCCGAAAGCCGAACTGATGAGCGGGGAGGATGTTATTCGCCTCGATGTAGGAGTTAATCCTTTTCAGGAGAAGCCGCTCGAAAATCTTACTGACGGATGGCAAGAGGCTGATCGGCCGATAGTGCTGTGCGAAGATGGGATCTTTGCCGCTCTTGTGTACCGCCACGACTTCGGCGTGTTTCCACCGACGTGGGTATCTCTTCGTCAGCAGGATTCTGTTGAATAGGTTTGCTAGGTACACCGAGGCCTCGGGCGGCAGGTTCCTCAAGCAGCGATTTGCAATCCCATCGTGGCCGGGTGCTTTGTCCAGCTGTAGATTCGTCAAGCAACTGGCCACCTCCGCTGTGGAGATCGGTTCTATCTGCTCTTCACCATCATCAGCGTCGAGATATACTCGTAGACGGCGTCGAGCAGCACGCAGTTCCCGGCTACAAAAAGCACGCGCGGAAATGCGCAAGGCAAGAAGAGTATACCAACGTTGTTTGATTGCGACTGAAAGACCCGCCCTTCTCGACCGGTACAGGGAGAGGAAAAGTGCTTTCCGGGAGCTACTGGTACAAACAAAGCGGCAAAGTTGGGAGGCCTACGTTAAGACAAACCTTAGGTCGGACCCCTGGGGTATCCCCTACAAGATAGCAGCTGGTAAGATACGGCCTCCAACCATGTTGTCGACAGTGCAGAGGACTGACGGGACACGAACCACTGACTGGGGCACGACGGCGGAAGTACTGCTACACGAACTCTTGCCAGACGATGAAACAGATGCAGAAACGAACGAACAAAAGGAGTTACATACCAAAGCAGAGCGTATCTATACAACAGAAGTGATAGCAGATGAAATAACCGTAGAAGAAGTGATAAAAGCGATAAATACAATGTCGAAGAACAAGGCCCCCGGGCCAGATGGAATAGCGGCAGAGGTACTCCAGGCTCTAGTTGTTCAGTTAGCCCCACCGTTGTGCAATCTGTTTAATAAATGTTTACAGCAGGGAAGAATCCCTAATGCATGGAAACAAAGCGAGGTGATCATTTTAAAGAAAGGTGGTGGCAAGGATCCGACCCAGCCCAAGTCCTATCGGCCTATTTGCCTGCTCAACGTACTTGGTAAAGTTCAAGAGAAAATTCTTGTCTGGCGCCTACAAGCGCATAGGAATATAATAGGAATGAATGTAAACCAGTACGGATTCAGAGCAGGCAGATCGACAGAGGACGCTGTAAACAGAGCAATGCAACTGGTTGGAACATGCACTAGTGATTATTTACTGGCAATATCCGTTGACATTAAAGGGGCTTTTGATAATCTCTGGTGGCCAGGTTTGTTTGCTCGGCTCAGAGAATTAAAATGTCCAAGCAATATATACAACTCATTTAGGGATTACTGTAGAAACAGATATGCCAAACTGAGATGTCCACGGATGACCATTGAGAAAAAATTGTCTAAAGGGTGTCCTCAGGGATCGGTATGTGGCCCGATATTTTGGGATATATGTTTTGAAACTATATTGTGTAGACTGGAAGGACTAGAAGGGTTGTTAGGCTTGGTGGCCTTTGCTGATGATCTGCCTCTGCTGATACAGGGAGGAACAAGAAGAGAAATTGAGCAGAGAAGCAATACCATCCTGGAGCATCTTGACAAATGGTGCACGGAGGTCAAGCTTAAGCTCGCACCCCAGAAGACTCAGTATATGATTCTGCGCGGAAATCTGCAGCGGAATCCAACGATCAAGGTTAACGGAAACAGCATAAAAAGGACAAGCAAGTGCAAATATCTCGGCATTACCATCGATGAGCGTCTAACATTTATGGATCATATAGAAGAAGTGCCCAGCAGGGCGAAGGTCGTTATGCATAAACTCATCAGCGTTGGTCAAAGACGATTTCATCTTCCCATCCACGTGATGAGGCTCTATCATGACGCTATTCTGGCATCAATAGTGAGCTATGGAGCGAGTGTCTGGGCGAAACAACTGAAGAAAGTTAAGCCAAAAACAACGCTTAGAAGAGCCCAGAGGGGAGTCCTTTTAAGACTAAGTGGTGCATATAGCACCACCGCAACAGATGCTTTGACGACGGTTTTAGGTGTCTGGCCCCTAGACATGATGGTAAGAAAACGCGGTGCAATATACTGGCTAAAGTCTGGTGATAAGAGAGCAGCTGAAGAAATAGTAGGTCGACCGGTGGCAGCCAAAAAGGAAGTCATGTCGGCCCTCCTACAAGAATGGCAACATCAATGGAATATTAGCAGTACAGGTCGGAGAACTTACGGCATCTTTCCAGATGTCAAAGAACGGTTGGAACTGCAACATCTAAATCCTTCCGCCGGCTTAATACACTTCATAACCGGACATGGTCCTTATAACAGTTTGCTACACAGCAGGGGCCTCAAAGAATCGAGGCTATGCGAGTGTGGAGCGGAAGCGACACCTGAACATGTGGTTCTTGAATGCATTCTTCTTGCGGAAGCGAGGGAAATTGAATGTGAACAACTAATTGGGAAAGAGGTTCGAAGTATCATTAAAAACAGGGCTGACTGCGAAATTCTGATTCAAATAGCAGACAGGATTTCTATGCACTACAAAACAAAATACCTTGAGCAGTTAGCAAGATCGAGAAGGCACCAACAATGGAGAAATTAACTTCTAATCATGGCACTGAACATCAAAGGATATGTCATAAACAGACACAAGAACACTAGCACCCTTTGGAGACCGACGCACCCGGCTATTCCAGAAGATCCTTCTGATGGGCTGAACCCTGTGTTACCGGAGGACACCGTTTTCTGTTGGAGGCCGTTCCTCAAATACTGGACCGACAATTATTACAGTATCCGTAATAACTGAGTAGTTTATTTTGTAGTAGAGTAGGAAAAAGGAGAGAGAGAGAAAAAAAGAGAGATATTATTTGTTTTGTTGAAGGGCGTGTTATATAACGAAACATAATAATAATTGATACTGTAGTTAAAGACTTTTGTTGAAGTGCGTGTTACACAACGAAACATAACTGTAAACGATACCGTAGTCAAAGACTTCTTTCTCCTTAACATTTCGCTGCATTCAAGTCTTAGTCAGCTTATGGTATGCGGCGGATAGCCTGACAAAACATTACTACATCAGCAGGAAGGTATAATGCCTACTAAGCGGCGCGGGCATTGACTGCCAAGCGTTGCATGCCATGATGAAGAGGAAAAAGAGACTATTATTGTTTATTTTTCTCACTTGAAAAAAAAAAAAATTAAAATGATGTGGCAGCAAAATGGAAAGGAGACAGCTATCAAATTAAGTTCCTTACATAAGATACAAAAGAAATTATACAAGAGGAAACAAACAGTGACTTGATAGAACAAAGGAGATGTAATACACCTCCTCAGCACCGTATTGAACCAAATAGTATTTGGGATTCACAGCCACCGGAAGCCGGTGGCGACCCCTCTGAAGACCCTGGACGGTCTTGGTCATTCCAGAAATCGCATTACCGCATCTGATGGGCCAGACCTCAAGGAATTCCGGAGGACGTGGATCCCACTGAAGATCTATCCTAGGAAAACTGACTTTTATTCTGTAGTTAGCAGTAGCGTAGTAAAATTTGTAATAAACTAGTGGTGGTGGGTTAATTAAGGGGTTATGTTACTAATATTAGTTTTCTTTTATTAAAAAATTAACCTAAATGTAGTCAAGCACTTAAGTTTTTGTAATAAAATGCCTATACTTACAACAGTACTCTAACTGTAAACAACAATTCACTTGATTTCGCCAGGTAGCGGAAATCTATGTAACAACTTAATCATATTGTTATTGTAAATATGGCCTAATTTAGATACTAGATGTTAGGCTGTAAAAAGTTGTAACAAGATAAAAAATAAAAGTTCCCGGTCATTTACATTTGCTTCAGATGGGCGGAAGTTCCGTTCGAAGCTGTCAGCCAGGGCATTGGCCTTGGCCGCTGGCTTGTAGACGAGCCCATTCACGCCGTGCAATGGTGGGATGCGCTGTCTTCACTTTGTGAATTTTTGGGTCTGCTCCCACATGGTTCCATCGTCAGGCTTGAGCGAGGATACGCGGGCATCCCACTCCCGGTTCCGGTGCTCAACCAGTGCCGCTTTCAGTTCCTTCTGTAGCCTGTTTAGGAGTCTCCTAGTCACAGGATTTCTGGTGATCTTCCACTCCTTGCTGACACGGTTCTTGTGCCGGATAGCAGCGATTAGGTGTGGTGGAAGCCGTTGCGTAGGGACTGGTCTTCGATTGCGCAGAGGTGTGGATGCTGTCGTGGCGTCCTTGACTATTTCTTCGAAGGCGCGCAGTGCCGTATCCACGTCTTCGACTTGCTGGTTGGCTAGAGCAGTAGAGACAAGTTGTCGGTAGCTTGCCCAGTCGGTGTTGCGGAAATCCAGGTGGTTTTCATCTGTTTCCTGCCACGGTCCATCATCCACTGCGACTATCACCGGCGAATGGTCAGACGACATCCGGTTAATAGTGGTCGCGTCGATGAATCCAGTGAGGCCTTTGGTCACCGCTATGTCTATGACATCAGGCCGATAACAGCTGGCTGGGAAGTGTGTAGGCTCTTCTGGGCCCCACACACACATGTTGTGTCTGAGGGCCAGACGTCTCAATAAGTTGCCAGCTGGGTTCTTGATTCGACTGTTCCAATCGGGGTGTTTCGCATTGAAATCACCACCGATCAGAACCTTGCCCCTGATTGTCGCCAGCGCGGTGAGGTCGGCTTCCACCATCTGCCTGGTGGGGGGCCGGTAGACTGCAACGACCGTAAGTTTACCGGTAACAGTGGTCACCTCCACTCCGACGGCTTCTGTTTGCTGCATTGGCGGTAGAATCACTTGGCAGTGCGGTATTCTGCGTTTGATGAAGACTGCAACTCCTCCCCCGGCGGTGAGGCGGTCTCGTCTGTAGCAGCAGTAGTTAGCTGCTGAAACACGGAGTCCCGGCTTGAGGTGGGATTCGCTGATGAGGCAGACATCTATATCCTGCTCCCTCAGAAACTGCCGGAACTCAATCATCTGTGAATACATGCCATTGGCGTTCCATATGCAGAATTTGAGATTCCGTATGTGGGGTCCTCTATCCATTGTGGTTGTGGCATTTGCAAATGGGAGAGGCATGGGGGCATGCATGCTGCTTGTCATGGTGTCGAGTCTCTGCATCAGGGTGACCATCATATTCATTATGGTATTCATCATGGTGATGAGTTGCTCCATGGTGTCTGCAGGTGCTTGTGCGGCCCGCTGCATCCTTCGCTGGATGGTATTTGGTCTGGCTGCTGGTTGCCGTGGTTCTTGTATAGCAGTCTCTGTTGGTTCCCGCAACCCCCCTGGGCTGTCTGGAGGATTTCCATTTGGTGAACGGCAGAAGTAGCTGCAGCAAACGTACGGTTGTCTCTGCGGTTGTTGGTTATCTTCTTGGCAGGTTGCCTCTTGCCCATTGCTGCTTGCCCAGGTGTGGCTGCCAGCTGCCGCCACTGGTCTGCTGACTGTTCGTTCTTCTTTTCGAGGTTCTCTCTTGTGGTGTTCGTCCCACGAAGTCGATCGCGTGCCCTCTTATAAGCGCTGCAGCCCTTATAGCTGGCAACATGATTGCAACCACAGTTGTGGCATTTGGCGGTGTCCTTGGTCTTCGCTGCAGTGCAGTTGTTGGAGTCGTGCGGGCCGGCGCATTTTACACAGACCGACTTCATCCTGCAATGCCGGGCCACGTGCCCGAACAGCTGGCAGTTGTAGCATTGGGGAGGCCCGGCTGAGGAGCGTAGCTTCTCTGTGGTAACCTTCAGGTGGCATATACTTTCCACCTGGAAGATTTCACGGTTCTCCACAGTATCTGGTACTACTGCCAGAAAGAGCGGCATTTCGACGTTCGTTCCTGGGCGTCTTGGTTGGGCAACAGCTTGAACGTCGTAGCCCAAGGCAATCAGCTCTTCTTTGAGATCGGCGACTGGAAAAGAACGTGGTATTCCCCTGAACACCACCTTAAGTCGCTTAACTTCGCCAGTAGGGAACGTACAATACGGAGTTTGCAATTGGTCCAGTTGCTTCGTCACGGCGGAGTAGTCTTCCACGGTGGTAAACGTAAATTTAATTTTATCTCCGCCCGCTGTTTTGGCAGAGAATGGGTCTTTGGCAATCTTCTTCACCCATTCATGGAGCTTCTTATAACTCTCTTGGAATTCCACCACGATGGGCGGAATGTGTGGACTTCTGTTTATGGGAGGCTCTTCTTCTTGTAGCGGTGCAAACTGATTTGAGGTTTCCATCCGCTCGGGCTCAGGCGACGGCAGCGGCTTTCTCGTGCGGCGAGCCAACACGAACCCCTCGCTGTCGGGCAGATCTTCTGCTGTGCTGTATCCAGGCGTTGCAGTCTGGCAGCTGTTAGCGGCTATTTCTTCTTCAGTGGTCTTCCTGTAATTCATCTTCACAGCACCTCCGGGCCGAGCCGAGGTACTTGGCTCAGGGAAGCTGAAAGCCCCCTTGAGATTCTTCTTTGCAGCTTTCTTGCCTTTGCTAGGCGCCGAGAGCTGTGACACCGGCACGCTGATTTTATAGTTGACACCTCTCACATCATTCTTGGAAATCTTCGTCTTGCCGGAAGAAGGCGGAGAGGTTCTCCTCTTTGTAGCACGGTTGTCTACAGGACCGTGGGCTATCCCAGTCGTCAGCTGCGAGTAATAAGCGTTCCGATCAGAATCCATTTCCAAGTCCTTTGTGGTTTGCTGGGTCGTCATAGGCGGTGGCTGTATTGATCCATTTGAAGCCCCACTCAAGTCCGTTTCGGTATGCACAGTCGTCAACATTGCCGCGGTTGCCGCCGGCAAAGCTGAGTGCACTGGGGCACTCGGCCCGCCTGGCGCGGCAGCGCAGCTAGCACTTTCCTCATCGCTCGTCATAACAGCACGGCGGCAGACTCGGAACTGTCGCTGGAGCAAGCTTGCAGCAGTCCAGCCGAAATTCGAATGTCGTGTATAGAGGGTTGCCAGGACGCCCAATCAGCGCGCTGGAACTGAGGGTATCAGTGTTGCGGACTGCGTATGGAGCCAAAATGGTCACCCATCCAAGCGCTGACCACGCTCACCGTTGGTTAACCACACACACACAGCCACCATTCTCTGCCATTTCTTCAATTGGCATTGTTTTTGGGAGTTGTTATCCTAGGATATTTTCTCCAATTAATAAGGTTGGTCAATTCTTCTGAGTTGGTTGGTCTTTATTTTTGGTGCATTAATTTATTAAACTCAATGGTCTTTTATGTCGGTCTGCTAAAATGTCATACTGACCGATGTTTTTGACCATTAGATTTTTAGAATTCTGGGAGCTTTTGTAGAAAGATTTTGCCAGCAGCCTGAATCTATCCAGGAGCATAGGCAGTGCAGTAGCCTCGTGTAAGGCATCGGTCGGGAAATTTACGTGGCAAGTGTAGGGCTCTCTTCAATGCCCGATTTTGAATGACTTGTAGCTTTTTTAATTGATGATTTGCGGCCTATGCCCATACAGGGCATGCATATTCCATAATTGGGCGGATAAGGGTAGTGTAGATTTTGATTCCAACAGTTGGAGGTAGTCGGCTATTAAACTTGATGAGTGGGTAGATTTGCTGTAATCTCGCACTCGCTCAGCATCTGACTTCCTCTATGTGGGCGTGCCACGTTAATCTCCTATCCAGTGTGACCCCTAGATAGTGAACAGTTGTAGACCAGGTGATGTCCTTGCCATTGAGGTGTAGTAGAGGATGTGGTATCACCGGTAGCGCTGGATCGCATCTTCGCGTAAGCATAATAGCTTGCATTTTAGCAGGATTTATTTCTATTCTCCACCTCCTAGCACAAGCAAGAGTTTTCTGTAGGACTTCCTGGAGACGACGGGTTGCAATAGCTTTGATTCTGCTGAGAGAGAAGTATGCGGTGTCATCTGCGTAGGTCGCAATCTCTACACCGGGGTTATTTCTCACGTCAGCAGTGTACAATGTTTAAAGTACTGGTCCGAGAACCGACCTCTGAGGGACACCGGCCCGGATCCATCTTCTGGTAGAGAAAGCATTATTGACGCGGACACTGAATGTGCGGCCGGTGAGGTAGCTCCTAATAAGTTTCACATAAAAGTCCTGGGAACCCCTGCTCATAGAGCTTGAGGAGGAGTTCCGAGTGCCATACCAAATCGAATGCTCTGGAGATATCAAGTAACACCAACCCGCAGTATTCCTTGAAGTTAAAGGCTCTGGTGGCTTTCTCGACGACTCTCATGAGCTGCTGAGTGGTGGAATGGCCTTTTCTGAATCCTAGCTGGTGGTTTGGGATGATACTGTTTGCTTCTATGTGGTTGTACAGTCTTTTGAATAGCAGTCTCTCAAACACTTTACTGACAGCTGGAAGAAGGCTAATAGACCTGTAGTGTTGAGGGAAGAGTGGGTCCTTACCGCTCTTGTGTGTACCGACCACTTCTGCGTGCTTCCAGTTTCGTGGTTATTGTTGCAGTCTTAGAATTTTATTGAAGATCGCTGTCAGGAATGTTATCGCATCAGGTGGCCTACTTGTTCATTTATCAATTTCACTGGCCACCTTAACCTATTGTCAATGTGGTCCATGGATCCCAGTTGTCTGACTAGCGGGTTATTATGTTCCCTAGTCTTTGCATAGAGCTTTCGCGCTGCTGTTTTGTACCGGTCTGTCAATAGTGGGAGTCCGCTAATTTCGTGAAGAGTTTTAGTTGGCGTTTCTCGTGGCAGTTTATATGCGTATCGAATCGCCTTGTTTTGGATTGTTTGGAGCAACTTTAAGTGCGAAAGAGCAGCATTGCATCACACTGGTGCAGTAATTAATAATGCTCCCCCAGTAGAAGAGGTAGGTCCCAGTGTGGCGATGGACTTATTTGCGGGACTGGTGAATGAAGCAGCAGATCTAGTGACTCCACCAGCACGACAACTTAGAGAGATGTCCAGGCAGTTACCTCCGGACATCAGACAGGCAATCACGCACAAGAACCGCATGATGAGATACTGGCAAGTCACCAGAGATCCTGCCACAAAACGTGTAATTAATAGACTGCAGAGGGAAATAAAGGCTGCTGTCGAGAAACACAGGAATCAAGAATGGGCTGGTCTTATCGGAACACTCAGAGCTGATGACGGTTCATCCTGGAAAGTAACAAAACGCATGCTTCGCCGCCGGCAAAGAATACCACCGTTAGTAGTAGGCAACAGAATAGTCTGTGAACCTACAGACAAGGCGAATGCAATTGCCGACAACTTCCAAGCAAACTTCCCACCAATAGAAGACCCGCGAGATGACGCCCATATCAACTTGGTCACACAACGCCTGCAACAGTACCTCTCAGTTGATCCACTACCGGAGGACGACATTGACCCGACTACAACTGAGGAGGTCCACGCACTTCTGAAACGAGTTGAAATTAATAAAGCAGCCGGACATGACCAAATTAGTGGCCAGCTTCCACCATCGGCGACTGAGTACATCAAGTCGGCATTCAACAGCATAATGGCTACTGGTGAATACCCGAAAGTATGGAAGCACGCGGAAATTGTCCCTGTGCCCAAGTCTCGCAAAGACAAGCGCTCCACGAAATCTTACAGACCAATAAGTCTTCTCTCCATCCTGTCAAAAGTATTTGAGAGAATTTACCTACGCAGACTTCACAGGCACATCGAAGATGAAGGTATTCTCCCGAATGAGCAATTTGGGTTTCGGCGCAACCACTCCACGCCTCAACAACTATTACGACTCACTGAGTATGCCATGGGAGCCTTCGAGAGAAGGGAGTATTTTGGTGCCGTCTTTCTGGATGTCTCCCGGGCATTCGATTCTGTCTGGCACGACGGCCTACTTTATAAGCTGCTGACGCAGGGATTCCAGCTGCAACACGTCAGACTAATTAAAAACTATCTGACTGGAAGAAGTTTCCGAGTGGTAACGGAGGATGCTGTCTCGGCAGTAAAAACTATCCAAGCTGGGGTCCCTAAAGGATCTGTCCTTGGGCCGGTCCTCTATAACTTATACACTGCCGATGTGCCGAGAACTGAGCAACTGGAAACTGGTCTATATGCAGATGATACCACTCTTTACACTCGTAGTATCAGAGCCACTCACTTGCGCAACAAACTGCAGTGGGGATGTAACAACATCGAAAGCTGGGCGACCAAGTGGAGGCTGGCATTCAATGCCACCAAAAGCCAAGCGATCATAATAACAAGGAAAAGTGTACGCCCACTACAGCCAGTTCGACTGTTTGGAGAAGACATCAAGTGGACCAACACGGCGCTCTACCTTGGTGTCACACTAGACATACGAATGACCTGGAAGACGCATATCAGAAATATCCGCGCCAAAGCATTAGGTAGGATGAGGGAACTGTACTCCGTACTAAATCCAACAACCACATTGCACCCTACTACAGCAAGACTGCTGTATACAACAACTATTAGGCCGATACTAGAATATGCTGAATATGTTGCCGTCTGTTTTTTTTTTTTTTTTTTTTTTTTTTTTTTTTTTTTTTTTTTTTCCCCGCTGCCTCAACGGCGTTATGTAGCCCCGCTACTGTCTGTAGCTTTATCTACTGTATCATATTGGTTGGTTTGGGGATCATAATGTACACGTTAGGGAAAAACCCGGCTTTGGCCATTAATAATGACCTTAGAGGGAAACCCTTGCTTATTCTTATCGGCTGGTAGGGATGAGCGTAGTTAACAACTGCGTGAGCAGTTGTACGACCATCCTTAGTTGATTTTCTTGTGGCTGGCATTGACAACGGTTGTTGTGTGGATGCTCATCGTGTCTGGTCAGGTGGTTATGCTTGGTCAGGTGGCCTTGGGTGGTCTTGGGTGGTCTTATCCTTCGTCGATCTTGGTGGCGTCGTGATCTTCTCTTTGCTGGTTTGGGGGCGGCTGCTGTTGATGGCCGCTTGTAGCTTCCTCCTCAGTGGGCAGCCCCCGTAGCTGGCCGCGTGATCCATGGCGCAGTTGGCGCAAGTTGGTGTCGCTTCGCGTGGTCTGGTGCACACCAACACGCTGTGATTTTCCCCACAGCGAACGCACCGAACTTGGTTTCGGCAATCCTTCGATCGATGCCAGAACCCCTGGCACCTGAAGCATTGATCAACGGTTTACAATGATGATTTCTTGCTGCGGGGTTTCTTCTTGGTGCTCCGGCCGTTTTGTTTCTTGACTTGGATATTGGCTGCCTCAACAGCCTTGATTTCCGATGGCGTTGACTGCTTGGGTTCTGTGGGTGATGGGAGGCTTTCATATCGTGTGACCCCCGTTCCTCGGTTGGTTGCTTCCTCTGATGACGCAGTGCTTGAGATGCTATCACTTTTCGGAAGCCCTGCACCTCCATACTGGACGAGCTGGAATTGAATGCTGTGGCTCTCGAGGAAATCCTTAACCGCCGCTAACTCTGATGGGCTCGCACATGTTACCAGCAGGTTGCCCGGTGTCAACTCTGTCGGCGCCCGCGATGTCTCGTCTTGGTGGTTTGCACTAGGTATGGCGTCGAGGTGCTTGGGCATGAGGGAACTGTACTCCGTACTAAATCCAACAACCACATTGCACCCTACTACAGCAAGACTGCTGTATACAACAACTATTAGGCCGCTACTAGAATATGCTGTATATGTTGCCGTCTGTTTTTTTTTTTTTAATCATTGCCTCAACGGCGTTATACAGCCCCCCTACGATTTGTAGCTTTATCTGTGGTTACACTGATGGTGATGGATTTTATTTTCGCGAAATGTGCACTTTGGGGGAAAACCGGCTTTGACCGTAGTGATTACGGCCTGTGTGGAAACCCTTTTGATATTCCTATTTGTTCGATAGTTAACTGATTTCATGTGGTCAGTTGGGGATCATTGCCGCAATTAGTTGTGTTACAACTCGACGATTTTCCCCAGCTGATTTGCTCGTCTTGGCTCTTGATTACAGCATTGGTGATCATGTTGGTCATTTGAGTTGGGCGGCGGATGATTATTGAAGTGGCTTGATGACCATCTTTGTGGTCCTTCCGGTCTTCCCATTTGTTGGGAGTGACTGGGTTGACGCTGGCGTTGACGACTTCTGATGGTTGCTTGTAGCTTTCTTCTTATGGGGAATCCCCCATAACTGGCGGCATGGTTAGAGCCACAGTTTGCACACGTCGGCGTTGCATCACGCGGACGTGTGCAAACCAGGTTGTTATGACTCCCTCCGCAGCGAACGCTGCGCACTTGCTTGAGACAGTCAGAAGCTTCATGCCCAAAGCCTTGGCAGCGGAAGCATTGATGTAACGTTGCCATTGGTCTCCGCTTCTGTGGCCTCTTGTTGGAATTCAGTATACTCCTTTTCATGACTTGGTTGCTGGCCTGGGGCGGATGTCTTGATTGCCTCAGGCTTTCTCGTATCTGGTGCAGGGCGTGAGGAGGAATTGTCATCTTGGAGTTTTCCCTCATCCATGTTGCAGGAGTCTATTGAAGCTGTTTCTTTTTGATGAACCCCCGTTGTTGAATACCGAGTGTTTTCTTGGAAGTCCATGTAACTTATGTTCCTAGTTTCTAGGAAATGCTTGATATCTTCGAGGTCCACTTGGCTTATACAGGTGACCAGCAGCTGGGCTGGCAATGAGCATGTATGCGCCAATGAGGACTCATTCTGATGAGCGTCTCTTGACGGAGGACGATCTTGGTCATGTCTGGTGCTTTCCTGGTGCACGAAGTCCCCGTGGTTTGAAGTCAATGATGCCTCTTGCTCCATCGCTTCCTCTACATTGTTGCTTGGGCTCCGGGGGCTGTAGAGCGTTCGAAGAAGGTCTGCAAAGTACTCCTCCTCCTTGAAGTTCTTGGCGAGGACAAGTGGTAGTTTAATATGGCGAGACCAGTCTTTCTTCTTTGAGATGATGGGCTTGGCGTTTAGTGCTTGTGCCGGATCCGAGAGAGTTTGCTTGAGTTTCTTGAAGCTCTTGCTAGGGATATCCCACGCAAACAGCATTTCCCCGGCTTTGACTCGGAGCTGCACTTGAAGCGGAGATTCGTCGGCGTAATAGAAATTCTCGAACTTCCTCGGTGTGAAGGGCTTGAACTTGTACTTATTGCATGCGCTCTCGCAGTAGAAGTAAATGACGTTCTCCTCTTTCTTGAAATCGTCGTGGTCGATGAGAGCGGCTTTAGGTGACGACCATGATACCCACGATGACTCGTCCGTTCCAGACACCTTCGACCAGGAATCCTCTTGGCGATTCGCAGCAGGGGTGTCGTACTGGGCGGGATTCTCACCGGCGTTGACTTCTGCCGAATGCCGTGGCGTACTTGTATCCCGAGGCGAGGGTTGCTTCGGTGATGCAACCTCTTGAAACGATATCGACTCAACTCGGCGCGAAGGGCCAGACTGCGACGATACAGGACGCTGCTTCCGTACCATACTTGATGCTCGTGGAGTGCGTTACGTTGATAACGAGTTCGTCTTCTCGCCGCTGTTGCCGTCTGGCGCTGGAGCTGCTGCCCTAGGCACCGTAGCGGACTGCGTATGGAGCCGCTGTTGCTTGGCTGCCTGTTTTCGCAGGTTGCGTTGTGCTTTGCAGCCGGCTTATGCGCTGGAATGCGCTTCCCCACAGTTGGCGCACGTTGGTGTTGCATCTCGAGGGAGGCTGCATTTTTTAACGCTGTGTTCGCTCCCACAACGAACACAACGTTCCGCCGCTTTGCAGTCTTTCGCCTGGTGAGAGAATCTTTGGCAACGATAGCACTGCTGCAGTGCAGCAGGTGGGCGCTTCTTAGGTTCGACACGCACTTCCGTGCCGAGTAGCGTCTTCACCTGAAGGGCTGCCGTGGCTGGCGGGTCCGCCGTGAAGGCTACGAGGGGCAGTCGCTCCTCGGTGCCCGGCTTCACCATGGGGTTTACATCCCGCACGGCAACACCGAGCTCCGCGAAGCCCTTGGTGACTTCCTCGGAAGTGGTGGTTTCCGGTAGTCCGCGGACCACCAAGCGGCGCGGCTTGCCAGCTTGCTTAATGGCAAAGTATAAGCCTCTGCTCTCCAGCAGTTTGGTGACCACGTCGTAATCTGAGGGGCACGAGCAGCTGACCAAAAGCCCGCCAGCGACAGGCAAGGTGTGGACTGCCAGTTCTGTCTCTTCCGTCGTCTCCGGAGTTTTTTTTTTTTTTTTGTCTGTGTGTGTCTCTGGCTCAACGGCGTGTTTGTGCATGTCCAGCTACCTAGGTAGCTCTACTGCTATGAGTTTTGAGTCTAGTGTGACGCCCAGATATTTTGTTTGTCTATGCCACTCAAGTTCTTGGCCCATAATTTTCAGTTTTTTGGTTAGAGCTGGCCGTTTTTTCGTGAAGTAAACCGCTACACATTAAGTGGGGTTTACTTTAATTTTGTTTATTCGACACCACTTGTCGAGTAGATGGAGGCTCCGCTGTAGTCTGTTGATGGTAACATCATGTTTGCATCCAGTGGCATAAATCGTGGTGTCGTCTGCAAATTGCGCCATTTTAACCCGAGGTGCTACTGGTGCGTCGTTGACATACCCACTGAAAAGGACTGGTGCGAGTGGAGATCCTTGTGGAATTCCCACCGGGATTGGATGTAGGCCAAATCTTTGTCCTTGTATGGCTACGAAAAATTGTCGGTTGGCGAGGTAGCTTCCGATTAACTGAACGTAACAGTGACGGATAGTCGTCTGTGTTCGTAGCTTTTGATAAGGTTGGCGTGCCACACCTTGTCGAACTCTTTTTCAATGTCTATGAACACAGCGGCCGTCGAGTTGCTCATGTTAAATCCCCTAGATACGTCTTCAGTTAATCGGAGGTGTTGGCTAGTGCTACCGACTCGGCTTTGGAAGCCGAATTGCTCCTTGCGTATAGTTTTTGCCGCCTCTAAGCTTGCATTCATTCGCTTAAGTACTAGCCTCTCTAGTACCTTAGAGGCGGAGGGGAGTAGGCTTATTGGCCTGTAATTAGCCGGGTGACGTTGGTCCTTCCCACGTTTCGGAATAGCAGTCACCTTAGCTGTTTTCCAGCTGTCGGGGAAGTATCGCTTGAGCATACATGCATTGTAGACTCTGGTGAGGAGGACTAGTCCTTTTGTTGGTAACTTTTTCAGATGCATGTTGGTTATGTGGTCTGCTCCTGGTGATTTATTTGTGCTCAGCTTTTTTATTATGGATCGTACTTCCCCGCGTGTGGCAAGTTCGGGTTCGTCCTCAGGCGGTGCGGCTAGAATTTCTCTTGCAGTCTGTTGGATGTTGTCGGCTGTCTGCTTTTCTGTTTCTCGTCTCCGGAGGTTTTTTTTTTTTTTTTTTTTGTGTGTGTGTGTGTCTGTGCCTCAACGGCTTGTTTGTGAAAAAGTTCCGTTGCCGGGGCAACACTACTTAATGTGTCTCTTTGTAAAGGAAAGGTTAGTTTGGGGACACTTTTTATTACTCATTGAGGGGAAAACATGACTACGGTTCGTCAGAGACGACCTTATGTGAAAAACCCCTACAGTTTTCTTACAGTCATATCAGTTCTATTCAGGCTGATATATGATGCTTAGTGGTACTTTATATTTGTGCCAGTGCCTTGGATTGGTTGTGCCAAGGGTATGGAGCCTTTCATCATGTTCTCTGGTTTGTTCTATACGCTGGTAAAACTTTTCGGTTTGCCTGTGGATTTCAACGTAGATCCGGTTTACGCCGGCTTGGTCGTGTAGGGCGTCTGTTGGTGTATACACGCAGAATGACCCGCAGGCACCGGTTTTGGAGTCTCTGAAGTTGGTCAATATTTGTTTTGGATGCAGTTCCTCACACCTGGCATCCATAGAGGATGTAGGGGAGGATGACTGATTTATAGATGCGGATTTTGATTTCGACGGCTAATTCTCGGCTGTAGAGGATGGGAAACAGGTTGTTTAGTATCGCGGTGCCCTGTCTTCTTCGGTCTAGGATGTGTCTCCTGAACAGTAATTTTTATCTATCGTGACACCAAGGTATTTTGTGTCATTGGACCATTCGACTTCTTGGCCCATGATTGTCAGTTTTTTGTCGATTATTGGTCTCTTCCGGGTGAAGTAGACTGCTGCACATTTTGTAGGGTTGATCTTGACCTTATTTATGCGACACCATTTCTCTAGTTGGTCCAGGCCATGTTGCAGGTGGTTGATGTTCAACTCGTGTCTCCTGCCCGACGCGTAGACCGTTGTATCGTCCGCAAACTGAGCGATATTAACATACGGTGGTGTCGGTATGTCGTTTACTGCTATAGAGAATAGTATTGGGGCCAGAACAGACCCTTGCGGTATTCCGGCAGGTATCGCGTAGGTTGGGGAGTTTTGCCCTTCCACTGACACGAAGAACCTTCTGTTTTCCAGGTAGCTTCCGATCAACTGAACGTAGCAATGTCGTATGGACGTCTGTGTTCTTAGTTTAGTGATTAGGTTGGCATCCCACACCTTGTCATAGGCCTTCTCGATGTCCAAGAACACAGCCGCCGTCGACTTACTGTAATTAAATCCCCGTGACACGTCTTCAGTCAATCGGAGGAGCTGGCTTGTGCTTCCTACCCTGCTCTGGAAGCCAAACTGTTCTTTCCTAATTGTTCTTTCCGCTTCCAAGGTGTCGTTAATCCGCTTGAGCAGAACTCGTTCCAGCACCTTGGATGCGGAGGGGAGTAGGCTTATAGGCCTGTAGTTAGATGGCAATCGTTTATCTTTCCCTCGTTTTGGGATGGCCGTCAACTTGGCAATTTTCCATGAATCTGGGAAGTGCCTTTGAATTAGGCATGCGTTGATTATTCTTGTTAGCAGCACAATTCCTTTGGTTGGCAGTTTCTTGAGGTGTAAGTTGGAAATCTTGTCAGCTCCTGGGGCTTTGTTACTAGCCAACTTCTTTATTATTCTCCGGATTTCCCCTGGTGTGGTTAGCTCGGGCTCATCCTCTGGTTGTTCGGTCATGATGTTGCGTGCGGTATTTGTAATGTCGACTGCCGTGCGTGCTTCTGCTTCGGTCAGATCGTACTCTACTTCTCTGTGTTGATTGGCGAAGTATTCCGCCAGCACCTCTGCCTTGGCCACCGGCAGGAAACAAGGCCCTGCTGGTCCGGTTATGGCGATGTTCGGCTCCTTGGGCTCCTTGATTGCGCGCACTAGTTGCCATGCGTCCCTGTTGTTCAGGGTGAGGGTTGTCATCCTGGCCTCCCACTTCTCTGCCCTGTGTTCTGTCATGCGGCCTCTCAGTTCTGCTGTTAGCTGTTTATATCTCCTTCTATCTTGGTGGTCCCGGAATCGCTGCCATAGTTTACGGGCCATGTTTTTTAGCTATCGAATGTTTTCGATGTCCGGAGGCAGGTCGTCGGTGTATGGTGGGTGGATTGTCGTGGTTGAGGCTCTCTTATCTGCTTCCGTTACCACGGTGTTTAGGTGGTTTATGGCTTCCTCGATATTTTCTTTTGATCCCAAGTTGAAGGTGGTTCTTATTTGGTCATGCACTGTTCTCCTGAACTGGTCCCAGTCCACTTCTTTGGTTTTTCTTTCGGTTGTGTGGGGTAGGACCCAGTTCTTGATTTGAAGCAGAACTGGTTGGTGATCGGATGACAGGTCGTTGACTGTTGTAAGTTTTATCCTGCGTGTGATGTCCTTTGCGATGGCCATGTCAAGGACATCTGGCCGGTGTCGTCTGTTGTGGGAGATGTATGTGGCTGATTTTGGGCCCAGCACCTGTATGTTGCGCCTCTCTGCTAGTGTCAAGAGCAGGTCTCCTTTTGTGTTATTTACCCTTGAATTCCAGGCTGGATTTTTGGAGTTTAGATCTCCTCCAATGATCACCCTTCTACCTGTTGCCAGCAGTGCGTGGAGGTCCTGTTCGTAGAGGACTCTGTTGGGTGCCAGCGAAGCCGACAACAAGACAATGTGGCCCTCGACAGAGTTGATTTTGATTGCTGTGGCCTCCAAGTCGCATAGCTGGGGTGTCTGGACGGGTTCACGCCGCCGTGAGCATTTTCTGCTTTTCCTTTGCTAAGCAGTTGTGGTGAAGTTTGTTGTCATTAGACATTTCCTTCAATCTTACAGATTTAGTCACTTTACTGGTGGTTTGCCTTTTGGTTGCTCTTTGTTTTTCTCAGTTATTAGTTAGAATTGACAGTGGTCTTTTGTGTTTGTCAAAGGTAGTAAAATACTGGCCAAGATTTGCTATTAGTGGGTTAGTCGACTTTCTTGATGTCCTATAGAAAGATTTGGTAATTTCCATAATTCTTTCTTGGAGCATTGGGACACCTGCTGCTTCGTGCAGGTCTGCTGTGGGAAATCGGTTTGGCACATGTAGTGCTCGACGAAGTGATCTGTTCTGCATCGTTTGCAAACGGTTTATTTGGGCCTTGGATGCATACCCCCACACAGGGCACGCATATTCAATCACCGGTCGTATTAGGCTACAGTATACACTGACGCCGGTGCAGGCTGACAATGAGCTATCCCTGTTGAGTATTGGGTATAACTCTTGTAGCCTAGCTGCAACTTTTCGTCGTGTCTCCTCAATGTGATGTTTCCAGGTTAGACGAGTGTCCAAAATCACGCCGAGGTATTTAGCTGTGGTTGTCCATTCGATGTCTTCACCATTTAGGTGTAGGTTACGCATGCGGTTTTGCCGACGGTCACGCTTCCCCAGGCGCCTGGTCAGCATAATAGCTTGAGTCTTTGTCGAGTTTATAGTTATTCTCCAACGTCTTGCCCAGGCTTCATTCTGCTGGAGGACTTCTTGTAATCTTCTGATTGCAGTGGCTTTATTTCTGTGCGCGGTAAAGAACGCAGTGTCGTCTGCATATAGGGCAGTACGTACTGTGGCTGGGGCTGGTATATCCGCGGTATATAGATTATACAGTACCGGACCTAGGACCGAACCTTGCGGTACTCCAGCTCTTATGGGGCGGCGACTTGACAGATTATTGCCAACCCTCACTTTGAAAGATCTCCCAGATATATAGCTCTTGATCAGCTTTACAAGAGGGCCGGGGAAACCCTGGTTATAAAGTTTGTAGAGCAAACCGCTATGCCAGACGGAGTCGAATGCCCGTGCGACATCTAACAATACTAGCGGGCAGTAGCCACGAAAATTGAAGGTAGTAGTGGCACGTTCCACTATTCTCATAATTTGCTGGCTTGCAGAGT
The DNA here is from genome assembly GCA_031002005.1 of Vandiemenella viatica. Classification (NCBI taxonomy): domain Eukaryota; kingdom Metazoa; phylum Arthropoda; class Insecta; order Orthoptera; family Morabidae; genus Vandiemenella; species Vandiemenella viatica. The sequence continues at coordinate 97,891 of JARYHS010006863.1, forward strand.
GTCTTTTTTGGAACCCAAATTGAAACTCCGGGATGATGTTTTCGGTCCTGATTTGTGCCTCTAGTCTCTTTAACAATAATCTCTCGAAGATTTTACTCATTGAGGGGAGCAGGCTGATAGGGCGGTAGTTCTGGGGGAATGTCGTATTCTTCCCAGGTTTTGGCACAGCAACAACTGTAGCCTGCTTCCAGCATCTTGGATAGTGCTGGCGGCGTAGAACTATGTTAAAGATTTCTGTGAGGTGTTCAATCGCCTGTAGTGGAAGGTTCTTCAGTAGTTGGTTGCTTATATTGTCAATTCCTGGAGCCTTCCTGGGGTGTAGTTTACTCAATATGTTTCGAACATTCATCAGGTGTGATCTCTTCTATTATGTAGTCGTCGTCGTCAGCTGCTAGAAAACGGGCAAGTCTTCGGCGGATGTCTGCAGATTCTTCTTCATCATTATCTTGAGAAGGTCTGAATTGCTTCTCAAAGTGGTCCGCCAGAGCATTGGCCTTGTCTGAGTCGCTAAACACAAGGCCTCTTTCGCCATGAAGTGGGGGCAATCTGGTACGCCGCTTTGTAAAACGTCGGGTCTCTACCCAAAGGTTTCCGTCTTTAACGTCTAGGGAGGCCAGACGTGACGACCACTCTCGGTTTCTATGCTCTTCGAGCGCCGCTTTCAGCTCGCGTTGGAGTCGATTTAGTAACCGCCTTGTTTCAGGGCGCCTATTTAGTCGCCATTCCTTAGCCACCCTGTTTTTATGTCTTATCTGTGCTAGTAGGTGTGGCGGGAGTTTGCGAGACCTGGGTCTTTCAGTTACAGGAGGCGTTGCTGTGTTAGCCGCTCTAATGATGGTTTTGGAGACCTGTTTGATAGCAGTCTCTATTAGTGTCGCATCTAGGGGCCTCAGGCGGTGAAGGGATTCCGTGATCTCTTCACGGAAATTCTCCCAGTTGGTCTTGCTGTAGTTCTTTATGCTGGTAGTTGTTGGTCTCCACGGGCCTACGTCTATATCTATCAGGACTGGAGAGTGATCTGACGAAAGCCTGTTCATTGTGTGCGCGGAGATGAAGCCCGCAATCCCCCGTGTGATCACAATGTCCAGGACATCTGGACGACCGCCATTCCAGGAGTGGTGTGTTGGTTCCACCGGGCCCCAGACTAGCAAGTTGCGTCTGACTGCAATCCTGTGGAGCAGCTGTCCTGCTGGGTTTGTAGTTCTCGAGTGCCAATCGGGGTGTTTCGAATTAAGATCACCCCCGATGATCAGTTTGCCTCGGATTGAAAGAAGACGATCAAAGTCCTCTGCAATTGGCTGTCTCCGTGGTGGTCTATATGCTGATACTATTGTGACTGGCCCAGTGGAAGTTTCCACTTCTATAGCCCTGATTTCTATTTGGTTGGTTTGTGGCGACAGTATTTCATGATGAGGGATACCACGCTTTGTATATATTGCCACACCTCCTCCTGCAGTTGGCCTGTCATTCCGATAGCAGCAATAGTTGGCTACTGTGGCGTTAAGGCCTTGTTTGAGGTGGGTTTCTGAGACAAGGCAAATATCTACGTCCTCATCACGCAGAAATTGCCTAAACTCTCCAAGTTGTTGTCGGATGCCATTGGCATTCCAAACACACAGAGATAAACCTTGTATATGTGTCCTATTCATTATTGGTCGGGGATTTCTCTGATTGTTCGGCTGCTGGAACCGTCTTAACTGCGGTCTTTATATCCGCGGCGAGCTGGTCAAACTTGGCGAGGAGAGACGTCAACATGTTGAGTAGGCTACCTACTATGTTTAATAGATGGTCCATCGTGTCGCTGTTGTTTGCTGATTGAGGAGTGGGCGAGTGTTGGCATTTCTGGCAGGTTTCTTGAGAGTTTTTCTTCTCCGCTGCAGTTTGCTTAGTCCCTTTTGGTGGTGTTTTTCCAGATGTCTTTTCGGCATAAGTTGTGGCCATCGAATGATTAGCCGATTGTTGAGTCGTGCTCTTCTTATTTGCAGACTGTTGAGCCATGTTCTTCTTATTTCCTTTTTGCATTCCTTTGCCTGATTTTTGGGGGGTCTCTTTTCGTTCTGTTCAGGAGGGGGCTTATTCTTGTTCTCTCGCTGTTGACTAGGATAGTCGGCGGCGGGTGATTGTTGGACAGCTGTGTCCTTGGTCGTCTTGTCATCAGTCTTCTTGTTTTCTCTAGAGGAGTGGACACAGGTGATTCCTCGTTGCCAATCTCTGGCACGTTTGTACGCGGGACACCCTTTGTAGCTGGCAACATGACTTCCTTGACAGTTAGCGCATTTTGGTGTGCTGTCCCCCTTCTTCATGGTGCAGTCATTGGATAAATGTGCCCCAGCACATTTAACGCATACCGAGGGCATGTTACAATGGCGTGCTACATGTCCTAGGGCTTGGCAGTTAAAGCATTGAGTAGGGCCATTGGAAGATCTTAATTTCTCGATGGACATGCGTAGTGACATCAGTGATTCCAGGGAAAAGATTTTTCTATTCTGTGGCCTATCTGGTAGAACCACAAGAAAGAGAGGCATTAGGTCTGAACCGCCTGGTCTTTTCATCTGTGTCACTGTGCGAATGTCGAATCCGCTGTCTTCGAGTTCTTCTTTTATGTCTTCAGACGGCATGTTTGAAGGCATCCCGCGGATTACCACTTTTAGTATCTTCTCTGCTGCGGAGGGAAAAGTATAATAGGGTATGTTTGCCCTTTGCAGTGCAGCAGTCACTTCCAAGTAATCATTTGTAGAGTTGAAGGTTAATTTAACCTTATCGCCCCCAGCAGTCTTCGCTTGGAATGGCCTGTCTTGGAGGATCCCCTTGACCATCTGATGCATTTCTTTGTAGCTTCTGGGGAACTGTACTACTATGGGTGGTATCTGATGCCTTGGATGTTGTGTCTGTTCCTGTTGCTGCTGCTGTGGCTGCGGCTGCTGTTGTGGCTCTTGAGCAGGCTCTTCTTGATTCAGTACGTTATATGGGTTGCTTGTTTCAATATTGTTCGGATCCAGTGAAGGTGGGGGCTTGCTGGTGCGGTGGGCCAGCATAAAGCCATCTCCGTCAGACTGGTCTCCAGGAGAGTTTACTTTGCGGTTGGAGTTGGTTTTCTTTGCAATAGCGCAGTTGTGTTGGTCAGTGACCGTCGGTGAGGGAAAGCTGAAAGCTCCCTTAATTTTCTTGTATACAGCTTTCTTGTCCCTGTTAGTAGGGTTAAACTGCGACACTGGAACACCAAATTTTGCAGAATTTCCAAGTCGCTTAGCTGGGGTGTCTGGACGGGTTCATGGTAGCCACTGCATACTTGTCGGCTGGGTGCGGGCTGCATATGTGGCCCACTTCGTTCGCTTGTTTTCTTCCTGCTACGTTGCTGCTTCCATGCTCTGCAGCCACGATAAGAAGCGGCGTGTGATGAACCGCAGTTACAGCAGACGGCGTCCTCTCGACGCCGGTGAGTGCAGCAGCCACAGCCTAGTAACTGCTCCGTTGAGCAGAATGTAGTGGAGTTTTTGTCGTTAGACATTTACTCCTCTTGCATTTAGATTGGTTGTAACTTCGCTGTCGGTGTGTCTTCGCGGTAGGCTGTCAGGGATTTTCTTCTCTATTGGTTGCCACCGCGTCCTTCCTTGTTTCATCATAAGTGGTACGCCGCGTCTTATGTGGTGGTGTTAGGGCTGCCTCAAGGAGGCAGTCATGTCTTCTTTTGTAGTCAGGTGATTTATCAGCTGCGTGAGAAGGGCGATGAGTTCGTCTAATCTTCTTTCTCGTTGATCGGCAACATGTCTGGAGAAGGAGTCGTCGCATGTTGCTCTGCCTCGTCCGCTGCCTTCACCTCTGGTGATCTTCGGCCTTTCTTGTTTTTGTAATGGCCCGCTGTCTGGTAGTAGCAGCACGATGCCCAGTTGATTCCGCTGTCGTAGATCTTCTCCGTTGTTGTCTTGGCTGCGAGTAGACTTCACGGCACTGCTCAGTGCGTGTTGTCACTGGAGGGTAGGCATGCAGCACAGCACCGTCACTGCCTTATCTTTTTAGGCAGATGGAGGTGGAGGATGTTGTCCTTAGACATTGCCTCCAGAAGTATATGGGTGAGGCAAAACTTCTCTGTTGGTGTGGCTTCTCGGTGGTGTATATTAGTTAATTAGATTTAGAGGTCTCTTATGACGATCAATGGTTGTATCATAGCGACCGATGTTGTGTATTTCCGGGTTTTTGCTTCTATTTGAACTCTTATAGAAGACTTCAGCTAGTTGTTTGAACCTGTCATGTAGATATGGAACTCCAGTGGCTTCATGGAGTGCATAGGTAGGAAATCTGGCTGGAAGATGTAGGGCTCTCTTCAGTGCCCAGTTTTGTATAGTTTGAGTATATGGCTGTCGGCAGCGTATGCCCACACTGGACAGGCGTACTCAATAATCGGTCTTACTAGGGTGGTGTATATCTTAATGCCGGTGCTTGGGGCTAAATTGTTGTCTTTGTTAAGAAGCGAGTAGAGGCTGTGGAGCCTCGCATTTTCTTTCCTGCGGATGTCATTTATATGAGCTTGCCAGGTACGTCTCCTGTCTAGCAACACTCCTAGGTAGCGGGCAGTAGCTGACCATGGTATGTCTTTCCCGTGAAGGTGAAGAACGGGGTCCGGTTGACGTGGTCGACGGGGCCCAAGTCTTTTACTGATCATTATTGACTGAGTCTTGGCTGGGTTAATGTCAATCCTCCATCTCCGGGCCCAGGCCTCCGTTACCTGGAGGACTTCCTGAAGACGGCGAGTGGCTATAATTTTGCTGCGGCTGGCTGCGAGGTAAGCTGTATCGTCAGCGTATGTTGCGACCAAAACTCCATTGGATGTGGGAACATCAGCAGTATATAATGAGTATAGAGTCGGACCCAGAACTGAGCCTTGGGGAACACCTGTCCAGACACATATCACCTAGGATTCTTCTCTCCTAGGGTGCGGGGATGTTCTTGCGCAGTTGTGCGCATCTCCTTCCATTTTTTGCTTAATTTGTCCTTAAGATTTGGCTGATTTCTTTACTAGGCATGTCAGGCCCGGATGGTTTTGTTTGTAATATTTAGAGTGCCCTGATCTTTCGCTCAGGGGCCTACTTGTTCGTTTATCAATTTCACTGGCCACCTTAACCTATTGTCAATGTGGTCCATGGATCCTAGTTGTCTGACTAGCGGGTTATTATGTTCCCTAGTCTTTGCATAGAGCTTTCGCGCTGCTGTTTTGTAGCGGTCTGTCAATAGTGGGAGTCCGCTAATTTCATGAAGGGTTTTAGTTGGCGTTTCTCGTGGCAGTTTATATGCGTATCGAATCGCCCTGTTTTGGATTGTTTGGAGCAACTTTAAGTGTGAGAGAGCAGCGTTGCCCCACACTGGTGCAGCATATTCTAGTAGCGGCCTAATGGTTGTTGTATATAGCAGTCTTGCTGTAGTAGGGTGCAATGTTGTAGTTGGATTTAGTACGGAGTACAGCTCCCTCATCCTACCTAATGCTTTGGCGCGGATATTTCTGATATGCGTCTTCCAGGTCATTCGTTTGTCTAGTGTGACACCAAGGTAGAGCGCCGTGTTGGTCCACTTGATGTCTTCTCCAAACAGTCGAACTGGCTGTAGTGGGGGTACACTTCTCCTTGTTATTACGATCGCTTGGCTTTTGGTGGCATTGAATGCCAGCCTCCACTTGGTCGCCCAGCTTTCGATGTTGTTACATCCCCGCTGCAGTTTGTTGCGCAAGTGCGTGGCTCTGATACTACGAGTGTAAAGAGTGGTATCATCTGCATATAGACCAGTTTCCAGTTGCTCAGTTCTCGGCACATCGGCAGTGTATAAGTTATAGAGGACCGGCCCAAGGACAGATCCTTGAGGGACCCCAGCTTGGATAGTTTTTACCGCCGAGACAGCATCCTCCGTTACCACTCGGAAACTTCTTCCAGTCAGATAGTTTTTAATTAGTCTGACGTGTTGCAGCGGGAAATACCTGCCATGTCAGCCTAGTTACAGCTCACCATTGAGCTGGTGTAAGGTGGAGTATATTGCCCTAAGGCATTGACTCCAAGTATTTTGGACGGAACAGATCTTCGCTGTCGGTGCGTCTTCATTTTGGCTGTAGATGTCGTCTTCGAATGGTGTTTCTTCACAAGATGGAGTGCCGGCGCATCTGCCATCTCAGAAATGGTCATCCGTTTTTGCTGTGGTGCCCTCAGGGTTGCCGCTGCGTGTTTCGTAAGTCTTGCTTTGAAGCAAGGTGATTGACGAGGTTCTTGAGTAAGTCGATGAGGGCATCCAGTCGGTCTTCTCGCTGTACTGGGTCTTGGCAGTTGCAGGAGTGGCTGGTGTGGGCTCTATCGAACTTATGAGGCTCCGATTTCTGCTTCTGTCTTGCTGCTGGATGGTGGATAGGAACTCGACGCTGCTCTCGCGATCCATTGCTCGACTGCCGCTGCTGTGGGCGTGTCTTGCGCACTTCCCGACTTGGTGCGGGCTGCGTATGGAGCCTTGGACGAGTCTTGCGAAGTTGCTGCTTCCACTTGTCACAACCGCGGAAAGAAGCTGCGTGCCTGAATCCGCAGTTTTTTTTTTTTTTTTTTTTTTCGCTGCCTCAACGGCGTTATGTAGCCCCGCTACTGTCTGTAGCTTAGTCTACTGTATCATATTGGTTGGTTTTGGGGACATAATATACACGTTAGGGAAAAACCCGGCTTTGGCCATTACATAATGACCTTAGAGGGAAACCCTTCCTTATTCTTATCGCCTGGTAGGGATGAGCGTAGTTATCACCTGCGTGAGCAGTTGTACGACCATCCCTAGTTGATTTTCTTGTGGCTGGCATTGACAACGGTTGTTGTGTAGATGCTCATCGTGTCTGGTTAGGTGGTTATGCTTGGTCAGATGGCCGTGGGCGGTCTTATCCTTCGACGATCTGGGTGGCGTCGTGATCTTCTCTGTGCTGGTTTGGGGGCGGCTTCTGTTGATGGCCGCTTGCAGCTTCCTCCTCAGTGGGCAGCCCCCGTAGCTAGCCGCGTGGTCCATGGCGCAGTTGGCGCAAGTTGGTGTCGCTTCGCGCGATCTGGTGCACACCAACACGCTGTGATTTTCCCCGCAGCGAACGCACCGAACTTGGTTCCGGCAATCCTTCGATCGATGCCAGTATCCCTGGCACCTGAAGCATTTATCAACGGTTGACAATGATGATTTCTTCCTGCGGGGATTCTTCTTGGTGCTCCGGCCGTTTTGCTTCTTGACTTGGATATTGGCTGCCTCAACAGCCTTGACTTCCGATGGCGTTAACTGCTTGGGTTCTGTGGGTGGTGGGAGGCTTTCATCTCGGGTGACCTCCGTTCCTCGGTTGGTTGCTTCGTCTGGTGAAGCAGTGTTTGGGATACTATCACTTTTCGGAAGCCCTGCGCCTCCATACTGGACGAGCTGGAATTGAATGCTGTGGCTCTCGAGGAAATCCTTAACCGCCGCTAACTCTGATGGGCTCGCACATGTTACGAGCAGGTTGCCCGGTATCAACCCTGTCGGCGCGCAGTAACAGACGTCATCGTCCAGGAATCTTCAGACCTGGAGTGCGGGGAAGTTCTTGCGAGGTTATCGCATCTCCTTCCCTTTAATGTTTATTGGGATTACATTAGGGGTGTGGCATTTTTTAGAGTTGTCAGCTCTTGGTGGTGAGTCGTCTTATCTGAGTAGGTGTACGGGCCACCTTATGTTTTCATGAAGATGTTGTGTTGTGCCTAGTCGTGCAATCAGTTGATTGCTGGATTTAGGGCACTTTTCGTAGAAGGTCTTGGCGGATTTCTTTATTATCTCTTTCAGCGTTTGCAGCCCGCAGTACGGCGCTGGGCGCTGGGCGTGTCCCTCGGCATCTTGTAGGCGTATCTGATGGAGCGATTCTGAATGACTTGTAGTCTCTTGATGTGTGTGGTGGCAGCGTTACCCCACACTACACCAGCATACTCTAGGATGGGTCTAACTAATGTCGAGTATAGTTTAATGGCTTGGTCCGGTTTTATTGAGGTGGAAGGGTTTAGGAGCGGATAGAGGGTCCTCATCCTTCCCTCTGCTTTAGCTCGTGTGTTGTTGATGTGCTGCTTCCAGGTCAATTTGCTGTCTAGGGTGACACCAAGATACATAGCTGTTTTAGTCCATTTAACATCCTCGTTGAAGAGCTTAAGTGGTTGTAGTTGATGTGGTATTTTTCGCCTGGCGATCATGACACCTTGGCTTTTGGTGGGGTTGAAAGCTAGGCGCCACTTTTTTGCCCACCGTTCTACATTGCAGCAGGCTCTTTGCAGCTTAGTTCTCACATGGGTTGCTCTGATGCTCCGCGTGAATAGAGCCGTATCGTCGGCGTAGAGGCCTGTGTCAACCTGTTCCGTCTTCGGTATGTCTGCAGTATACAGGTTGTACAGAATCGGACCGATGACAGAGCCCTGTGGGACTCCTGCATTGATGTGTTTGATGGATGACACTGCGTCTTCTGATATCACTCTGAACGTCCTGTTGGAGAGGTAGCTTTTCAGCAGCTTAACGTGTGGTAGAGGGACACCCTGTATGAGGAGCTTGTATAGTAGGCCCTCGTGCCACACAGAGTCGAACGCGCGTGAGACATCCAAGAGTACTGCGCCAAAGTACTCCTTCTTGTCCATGGCTCCCAAAGCGTGTTCAGTTAGCCGAAGTAGCTGCTGCGGCGTAGAGTGTTCCTTCCGGAAGCCGAATTGTTCTTCCGGAAGTAGCTGCTCTTGGTCGATGTGTGACTGCAGTCTTTTCAGATAGAGCTTCTCAAATACTTTGGAGGTGGTAGGTAGCAGGCTGATGGGACGGTATGATCTCGGGGATCTCCTGTCCTTTCCGGGTTTTGGGATGGCAGTCGGCGCGCAGCTTTTTTTTTTTTTTTTTTTTTTTTTTTTTTTTTTTTTTTATGTGTCTGTGCCTCAACGGCTTGTTTGTGTAAAAAGTTCCGTTGCCGGGGCAACACTACTTAATGTGTCTCTCTGTATTGGATAGGTTATTTTGGGGACACTTTTTATTACTCATTGAGGGGAAAACATGACCACGGTTCGTCAGAGACGACCTTATGTGAAAAACCCCTACAGTTTTCTTACAATCATATCAGTTCTATTCAGGCTGATATATGATGCTTAGTGGTACTTTGTATTTGTGCCAGTGCCTTGGTTTGGTTGTGCCAAGGGTATGGAGCCTTTCATCCTGTTCTCTGTTTTGTTCAACTCGCTGATAGAATTTTTCTGTTTGCTGGTAGATCTCGACGTAGATCCGGTTTACGCCGGCTTGGTCGTGTAGGGCGTCTGTCGGTGTGTACCTTGATGCGCGCAGAATGACCCGCAGGCATCGGTTTTGGAGCCTTTGGAGTTGGTCGATGTTTGTTTTGGAGGCCGTTCCCCACACCTGGCAGCCATAGAGGATGTAGGGAAGGATGACTGACTTGTATATTCTGATTTTTGTTTTGGTGGCTAGCTGTTGGCTGTAGAGAATAGGGAACAGATTGTTTAGTATCGCGGTGCCCTGTCTTCTTCTATCTAGGATATGCTTCCTGAACAGTAGCTTTTTGTCTATGGTGACTCCTAGGTATTTTGTGTCTGGGGACCAGTCAACTTCTTGTCCCATGATAGTCACTTTCGTATTGATTTCTGGTCTCTTCCGTGTGAAATAGACGGCCGCACACTTTGTTGGGTTTATCTTGACCTTATTTATGCGACACCATTTCTCTAGTTGGTCCAGGCCATGCTGCAGGTGGTTGATATTCAGATCGTGTCTCCTGACCGTAGCGTATGCCGTTGTATCGTCCGCAAATTGCGCGATGTTAACATGCGGTGGTGTCGGTATGTCGTTAACGCCAATTGAGAAAAGTATTGGGACCAGAACAGAGCCTTGCGGTATTCCGGCCGGTATCGCATGTGTTGAAGAGTTTTGCCCTTCCACTGACACGAAGAACCTTCTGTTTTCCAGGTAGCTCCCGATTAACTGAACGTAGCAATGTCGTATGGACGTCTGTGTTCTTAGCTTAGTGATTAGGTTGGCATGCCACACCTTGTCGTAGGCCTTCTCGATGTCCAAGAACACAGCCGCCGTCGACTTACTGTAATTGAATCCCCGTGACACGTCTTCAGTTAATCGGAGGAGCTGGCTTGCGCTTCCAACTCTGCTTTGGAAGCCAAACTGTTCTTTTCTAATTGTTTTTTCCGCATCCAAGGTGTCTTTGATCCGTTTAAGCAGTACTCGTTCCAGCACCTTGGATGCGGAGGGGAGTAGGCTTATTGGCCTGTAGTTTGATGGTATTCGCTTGTCTTTCCCTCGCTTTGGGATGGCCGTCACTTTGGCGATTTTCCATGAGTCTGGGAAATGCCTTTGAATTAGGCATGCGTTAATTATTCGGGTTAGCAGCACAATTCCTTTTTTTGGTAATTTCTTCAGGTGTATGTTAGATATTTTGTCGGCTCCTGGGGCTTTGTTACTAGCCAATTTCTTAATTATCCTCCGGACTTCTCCTGGTGTGGTTAGCTCGGGCTCGTCCTCTGGATGTTCGTTCATGATGTTGCGTGCGGTATTTGTGATGTCGTCTGCCGTACGTACTTCTGCTTCGGTCAGATCGTACTCTACTTCTCTGTGTTGGCTGGCGAAATATTCCGCCAGCACCTCTGCCTTAGCTACAGGGAGGAAGACTGGCCCTGTTGGCCCTGTTATTGCGATGTTCGGTTCCTTGGGCTCCTTAATGGCGCGCACTAGTTGCCATGCATCCCTGTTGTTCAGGGTGAGGGTTGTCATCCTGGTTTCCCATTTCTCTGCCCTGTGTTCTATCATGCGACCTCTCAGTTCTGTTGATAGCTGTTTATATCTTCTTTTATCTTGGGGGTCCCGGAATCTCTGCCATAACTTGCGAGCCGTGTTTCTTAGTTGCCGGATGTTTACGATGTCTGGCGGTAGGTCATCGATGACTGCTGGGCGGATTGTGGTGGTTGAAGCTCTCTTATCTGCTTCCGCTACCACGGTGTTTAGGTGGTTTACGGCTTCCTCGATGTTGTCTATTGTCCCCAAATTAAAAGTCGTTCTTGTTTGGTTGTGTACTATTGTACTGAACTGGTCCCAGTCCACTTCTTTGGATTTTCTCTCGGTTGTGTGGGGTAGGACCCAGTTCTTGATTTGTAACAGAACTGGTTGGTGGTCGGATGACAGGTCGTTGATTGTTGTGAGTTTTATCCGTCGTGTGATGTCCTTCGCTATGGCCATGTCCAGGACATCTGGTCGGTGTCGTCTGTTGTGGGGGATGTGTGTGGCTGATTTTGGGCCAAGCACCTGTATGTTGCGCCTCTCTGCTAGCGCCAGGAGCAAGTCTCCTTTTGTGTTGTTTACTCTTGAGTTCCAGGCTTGATTTTTGGAGTTCAGGTCTCCACCAATAATCACCCTTCTGCCTGTTGCTAGCAGTGCGTCGAGGTCCTGTTCGTAGAGGACTCTGTTGGGTGCTAGGTAAGCCGACAACAAAACAATGTGGCCCTCGACAGAGTTGATTTTAACTGCAGTGGCCTCCATGTTGATTAGCTGGGGTGTCTGGATGGGTTCATGTGTTATTTTCTTGTTTATGATGATCGCTGTTCCTCCGCCCTGTTGGCCCTGCCTGTCGTTTCGATATATTGTGTGGCCCGCTATCCTTTACATTTTGTCTGTTGTTTTGTCAGTGTAGGTTTCCTTTGGGTTTTTGCTGTTTGTGGCTTTGTTTGTTAGATGTTTTCTCTGCATGGGCTCCTTGTGGATTTTTGCCTTCGTTGTGTTCTTTATCTTGTTGGCTGCCTCACTGTAGCTGCCTGTCTCCGTACTGGTTGTTGCCTTTTGGTGATTGACGGGTCTTTGCTGTTTGGGATGGTTTTGTTGTTCTTTATTCTTGTTGGTAGTTTTCCTCTTTTCCCTTTCCCCGGGTTTTCCTGGGGGTTTTAGTGCTGCTTGAAAGACAGGGCAGCCGCGATATGATGCGGGATGCTCGCCTTCGCAGTTTGCGCACTTTGCTTTTTCTGTCGAGGGTAGTTTGCACTCTTTGCTGTCGTGCATCCCTGCGCACTTGACGCAGCGACTGGCTAGGTGGCAGAAATTTTTTGTGTGCCCGAGCCTTTGGCATTTTACACATTGTGGTGGTCCGTTCTTTTGCTTGTATCGTTCCACTTGGATCATGGTGTAGAGTAGCGATACTTCATTGTAAATTTTTTCAGCATTTGTGTTTGGTTTCAGAGTCACTGAGAATGTGGCCATCGGGATAAGTTCCCTTGTTGCTACATCTCTTTTCTTGAATTGATGGACATAAATCACTTCGTAACCTTTAGTTGTCAGTTCTGTTTTGATTTCCTCCTCTGTCACTGTTATTGGTAGTCCTTTGATGACTACTTGAACGGATCTTTCATCAGGGATTTGATGACTGAAGTGTTGGATATTTTTCTCCTTGAAGTTATCAGTTAGGATTCTGTGGTCTTCCTTATTCTCAGTGTAGTATCTGGCGGTGTTGCCGGCGTTTCTGATGATTAGTTTTCCTGTCATTTTGTTTTGTAGAGTTGCATTCAGCTGTGTGTAGTTCTTCGGGGTTGGTATTACCACTGGGGGTATCCTCACCTTAGGTGGTGGGTGTGCCTCCTCGCGGCTTTGGCCCGTTTGTCTGGTGCTGTTGGTCTCTTCTGTTTCAGATCCCAGGATAGCGTAGCGGTTTTGGGTCGTTACGACGTCCACTGTCTTGACATGTTTGGTTGCTAGTTTTGGGCTGTTCTCTTCGCTGCGTCGTCTTTTCCCCTTCCCTTTTGCCATCGGTGGGAAATCTGCGTCGTAGTTTGGTTGCCTTCCTTTCGGAGCGCAAAATGTCTCGTCTGCTTCCTCTTGGTCGCTTGTATCCGGGTCTTCATTGTGCTGGTATTGGTTTTCATCGTCACTGTCAGACGAGTCCGCCTTCCCTGCATCCCTCGGTTCGCTAGGAGATCGTGGGCTGTCAGTTGATGCTTCTTGTCTGCTGCTAGTGGACGCCAGTTCTTGCGTACGATGTTTCCCTTTGCGGCGGGTCATGACTCTACTTCCCTAATTGGGAATGTTGCTCTCGCCTTAGTTGTCACCGTAAGGTTTCCAACGAGAAACAACCCTAGTGCTCTCACTCGGGGGTTCCACTCCGTGCAGGAGTGGGCCGTGGAGTGGTAAAACCCTAATATACGGAGGGAGAGAAGTAGAGACGACCGTTGGTAGCGCAGGAGCGAGCTCCTAAGTGCCCGCGCACGGCGTGGCCGCCGGGCCCCAAGCGCTCCCCACTTGGGAGAGACCACTCGGAGCGATCCTACCACTGCTAGTGCCTAGCAGTGACTGAGCCAGCACCCAGCGCGCAGGCAGGGTATGGACGCGCGGCGCTGTTGCACCCTGGTGGCGCTCAGCGGAGTCAGACGCTCCCAGTGCTCCCCCTCAGGAGGCACCGCTCAGAGCGATGTGTTCGCTACCGGTGCCCGGTAGCGAATGGCTCTGCGCCCAACGCACTGTCAACGTATAGGTGGCGCGGCGCTACTGCGCCCTGGTGGCGCTACGCGGAGTTGAGCGGAGGATGCGCGCGTCGCTCAGTACGTCCTCACTAGGCGCGCTCTCCCACTCGAATGCCCGGCGCGCAGCTTTACCGCAAGCCGAGGGTATCAGTGTTGCGGACTGCGTAATGAGCCATATGCGGTCACCCATCCAAGCACTCGCCACGTTTAACGTTGCTTAACCTGTAGACGTAAGTGCTGGCAAACTATGTCCATGGCGTCAGTTTGCTTCTATTTGGCCTTGTTGGGAAGATTTTTGTTTTTTTTTAGATATAGATCCTTAATAATTGGTCTCCAGGCTTCACTTAAATACAGTCCACTGTCCCTATTGATGTTATTATCGTTAAGTTGACTCAGTGGTTAACGCGTCTGATCGGAGATCGGAATGTCCCCGGATCGAATCCCTATCCCGGCGGAGATTATCAAAAGCGCTTAAGCCGACCTTCACCTCTGGCACAGTTTGCTGTGTAATGTGAAGTACGGCAGAAAGCTTCCGGGGTTTGGATTCCACGTTAAACTGTAGACCTCCTGTACTCGGTAGGATTGCCGGGTGAGGTTAAGGCGGCTACGACAGAGGCGGAATGCGCAGCCAATAGAAACTAGATAGATCATTATGACCACACAGAATTATTTTTTTATCTATTTGTGTAGCAGAAGGCGAAAATAATTTTGTTCTAAAATAGGTAATAAAAGTTTATTAATATTTATAATAGTTTTATTTTATATTTAAATAGTATACGACAGGGCGCAACTTTGTTGCTTGCCCTAGGTGCCATTACCGGTTGGTACGCCTCTGCCTGGAATTCCTGCTACTGATTAGGAGAAGACTTTGCGAATTTTGAGTTTACTTTAATACATCTACATATATACTCTGCAAATCACAAAACTGTGGGTGGCAGAGGGTGCTCAGCACCAAACCTAATCTCTTTGTTGTGCATTCCAATCCCTAATGGTACGAGGAAAAAAGGAATTCATATAAGAATCCGTGCGGCACCTTATTTCTCTAATTTTATCTTTCCTGTCATGCCGACCGAAATAGGTTGGTGGACGAAGTATTTCACTACACTCGTAAGTGAAACAAAACACGAACAAAAGGTAACTGATCAGGGGTTGGAGTGGGAATCATTGGAAAATAGAAGGAGGTTTGGGGAAGTGCTGTGGGTACGTTGGCGATGAGGTTCGGGGTGGATCTTGGTGAAAGAATTAGGAATAGTGCGTAAAAGACTATCAGTAGGAGCCGGCACTGGATTTCTTCCATAAGGGAGTGGGTAAATTTTATGTATCTCCATCTTGGCCACAGGCGAGTCTCAGGCATTCTATAACGAATCAGCATGTTGTGTGCTTGGCACTGCCTTAGCGTGACTCGAGTTTTATCACACAGGACTGGCGTACTTCGATTCGACAGGGGTGAAATTAGTAAGATTAACAGACAGTATTTCGTTCCTGGAGTATACGTGCAGTGCTGTAAAATACAGTTAAAGGTGGGTATATCTCTCTGTTTCTAGTCAATCACTGATGTGTCACAAGGGATTGATTGGAATATTAGACTAAGTGTAGCTAAGGACACTCAATTAGGGATTGATTACGAAAGCATAGCAGAATTGATACATAGATTGATCTGAATAGACAAACGAAAAAGGTTTGACCTTGATGGCAACAATTACGAGTGCGATGAAATATTTCATACCACTGACATCAGAGATAAGATTAAGGAAATAAGGTGTCGTACTGATGCTTATATGCAATCCTTCTTCCCTCGTTACATTCCATGAGTTTGCCATGGTCTAGCTTTGGTGTGGGAAAGGTTTTGTTAATCATTTCACAAATATTTTCAAGTGGCCTTGTCCAAAGACAGGGTTGAGATATAGGCTTGAAATTATTACAGACTGATATGTGAGAGATTAACATGTATTCACTTCAGAAATGTCTGTAGGGAAAAAAACTGGTTTTCAAATCGAGGCTCTCAAGTCATCGAGGTTATACTTACATGCATCAGTAAAACCCTTCAATGCCTCTTTGAGTTCAAAAGTGTCTTTGTTGTTGGTCTGTTTCATTACACATAATTTAATACATCCTTTAAAATAACGAATCCAACATGATGTAAAAAAGTGAGTTTGTTTCCCGTCTCGTCGTCGGTGAATTAATTATACATGTTTGCCTGCTTCGATGAACGGAATTTATGGTTTTCCCTACCTTCGTCGGTGAATGTCTGTCGGTTTCAATGAAAGGATTTCACCCATTGATGGGTTTTTGAGGCTACGAATTTTGAAAGGAATAGCGTATTTGTGGTAATACTATACTTTATCACAATAATTTCATGAAAACAGGTACAGATAGATTTTATATCTTTCCAATTTGCTGAGTTTATGACGTTTTTTTCCCATTTCGAACGTTAACGTATTTTAAAGGAAAAATGTATGCTCTTCAACTTATTTTTTTATTGAATTATAACAAAGCAAGCTGGCGCCATACCCTCTTGGTGTGGAAACTAAAATTTTGATTTTCGTTTTGAAATTGACGAGTTGGAACGGCTTTTTCAATAATATCTCAAAACACTTAAACACCCATACCCGCGGTCAGACTCGAATCGGCGACCTTCGGCACTCTAGCCCCAACGCTACCGATGTCTGTTTACGTAATATCCGTTGATGGGCCTCGCATTCGGGAGGACGGCGGTTCGAATCCCCGTCCGGGCTTCCAGATTTGGGTTTTCCATGGTTTCCCAAATCACTCCAGGCAAATGCCGGGATGCTTCCTTAAAAAGGCCATGGCCGAATTCCTTCCCATTCCTTGCCCCCCGTCCTTTCCCGTCTCTAAAGAACTTGCTGTTGAGAGATGTAAAGCAATTTAAAAAAAACTAACATCAACTCTACCTCCTGCTTTGAAAGAACTAACCTTCAGATTTCCACGTCAATCGGACCATAAGCAGCAAAGCTATTGTGGTGAAAGTGACGCTACTTGTGCTATGTGGAAAAAAATGTATAAAAACGAATTTCGTGTGTTGATCAAAGATTCCTATTTAATGGGAAAAATACCGTGCAAGCTCAGTAATTGATTGAAAAAATGTTATCCAGGCTCTGCTCCGTCGAAAACAATCATTTACCGGTGGTATGCTGATTTAAAGCGCGGTCGTATGGATACAAATGAAGAGAAATGCTCGGGTAGTTCAAATGAAGCCCTTACTCCGGAAAATGTGAAACAAGTTTTGAAAACCGAGATGGGTGACTGCAAAGTGAAAGTTCGTGAGATTGAATTTTCGGAGGAATAACGTATGTGTGGTATTGCTATACTTTATCACGAAATAATTTCATGAAAACAGGTACACATAGATTTTATACCTTTCCAAATTGCTGTGTTTATGACTTTTATTTCCATTTCGAACGTTAACTTATTTTAATGGAAAAATGTATGCTTTTCAACTTATTTTTTATTCAATTATAACAAGGCAAGCTGGCACCATACTCTCTAGGTGTGGAAACTAAAATTTTGATTTTCGTTTTGAAAATGACGAGTTGGAACGGCTTTTTCAATAATATCTCAAAACCCATACCCGCGGCCGGACTCGAACCGGCAACCTTCGGCACTCTAACCCCAACGCTACCGATGTCTGTTTACGTAATATCCGTTGATGTGGACTTTTTTTTGTTTTTAGTAAAAACTCGCAGTGGTTCACGCTTAAGTATATTTCACGACACAGAACCGAAGAAAATACTTGCAACTTCCTGTCGATAGTAGCCAAGATGTTTCGCAGCGCAAACAAGTGCTTGCCTAACGGGACGCCAGTCAGCACGGCACACATTTCGCAATGCCTAATGGAGAGCAAACAGAGCGTGTTTACGCAGGCCCGAAAACGGGGTTACCGAACTATTTCACGCATGTGAAGTATGCCAGGCCATGTAGTGGTGACTATAGCCTCTAGGTGCTGCCATCTAGTGACAGTGATGCAAGGCGCGCGCGATGTCTCGGCTGAGCAAGTCGACACCTGTAGCAATGTCTAATGGATAGCAAACAGAGCGCGTATCCTGTGTAAACACGCCCTGGGCGGCGGGATTCCCCCGCTAGCTTTCACTCTCCTGGGGGAGTGGAATATCTGCGCCCAAAGAAATTAAGCCCTTGGGAGATGCTACAATCTAGCGGCCGGTCAAAGAACTAACGGTCCGCCATCTTGTGACGTCACGGAGGGAAGGGGAGGGGAGGGGAGGGAGGTCCCCCCTACCACACCGACGGTGATGCAACCTGGCGGCGCACCAGCTAAGACAAACTCCATCTACTCAGGAGCCGCTCTGCGCGGAGAGTCGGATCCCATACGTGCCAATAACAGCACAAATAATAACGCAGGGACTCGTGCCAATGGCAGGGATGGTGGTTTTTTAACGAGATTATAACAGTCACCAAAATAACTCAGTATTGCGTGGAACATCTGATATGTGTGAAGATCTGTACCACCTTGTATAAAGTGGTTCTTGTAACGATGTATTTCCAATATAGAAATAAAATAGATGAATATTTAGAAAAGCTGCACCGCATTTGCAGTGAGATGGCTGGACACAGGATCATAGTAATAGCTGATACAAATGCGAGATCAACGCTCTGGTTCAATGACGGCACAGATGAAAGAGGTGAGCTGCTGGAAGAGACGATCAATGAGTTTCAGCTGGAGGTTTGGAATATGCCGGATAATCTACCAAAATATAACAACACTCAAGGAGCGGAATTAAATGTAGATGTAATGTTGACCAATGAGTTGGTAGGAAATATGTTGAAAAGGTGGCAAGTTTCTGATCACCTAAACATCAGTGATCATAACGTTATTTGATTCGAGTTGACCAGAGAAAGGGTGATAGACATAGTAGGAAATTATACTGTGAGGAAATATTACCTGCGGAAAGCATCTATGCATAGGTTACGTCAAGGGTTCTGTCTGCCGGAGGTACTCATGGTGGGGCAGGATGTAGACTATCAAGCTAGGGAACTAACAAGGGCCATACAAAGAGCCATGAAGGAGGCAATACCTCTCAGGAGGAATGTGGATTTACGTGATATTCCATGAGATTGCAGAAATTGAGAAGTGATATGCGCAAACTATGGAGGGAGTACCAGAAGTGTCTTGTAGCCCCTGATAGAAAAAATCTTCTTGAGAGGTATAGGGAGAAAAAGAGGCAATTTGGGGATCTGTTAATAAAAACAAAAATGAGAAGCTGGGAATGTTATGTCCTATCTAATATAAGATCGGATCCTTGGGGTATCCCCTACAAGTTCGCAGCAGCAGCAACTGGGGCGAAACAGCAGTGGAATTACTGAATGCTTTACTCCTGGATGGTACCATGGTAAACTAGACAAATGAGCAAAAATTTGATCGAGAACAGTTAGAACAAATATACATTACTGAGGCAACCTCAGGTGAAACAGGAGTTGAGGAAGTAATAGCGACAATTAATTCAATGTAAAGGAACAAGGCACCAGGCCCTGATGAAATATCAGCTGAAGTGCTGCAGGCGATGGTGGTCCAGCTGGTTCGGTCCCTGACAGATTTATTTAATAACTGTCTCCAGCATGGGGAAGTGCATAATATTTGGAAACAGAGTGAGGTGGTGATCTTGAATAAGGAGGACAACAAGGATCCGACTCTTGCTAAGTCCTATCGGCCGATCTGCCTTCTTAACGTGCTATGGAAAGTCTATCAGAAAGTAATTATCACGCGGTTGCATGCTCATAGGGAAGCTTGTGGGTTGAATGAAAATCAATATGGTTTTAGGCCAGGCAGATTGACCGAGGATGCTATAAATATATTTGGTAGTATGGTAATTAATAATAAGTCGGAATACGTAGTGGGAATCTTCGTGGACAACTCAGGGGCTTTTGAAAACTTATGGTGGCCGGCATTGTTTAGCTGTTTAAGGCAAATTCAATGTCCAAGTCTTTTGAACGTGGTTATTAAGGATTATTTTAAAGATAGATATGCTACCCTGAGATGTCCCCGAGAGATAATTGAGAAAAAGCTAACAAAGGGTTGCCCTCAGGGCTCTATTGGTGGTCCAGAAATGTTGAACACGAACATTGAAAGAGCTTTGGAAAGATTGGAGGATTTACAAGGGCTTCTATCATCAGTGGCTTTTGCTGATGACCTGCTTGTGCTAATAGAAGGTAACAACAGGAAGGAAGTTGAGTCTAGGCGCAGAGCTGCTGTGGAGCGTCTGGGCAGTTGGTGTTCAGAGGTAAAACTCCAACTCGCCCCGCACAAGACACAGTATATGATGTTGCGAGGGTGGCCCAAAAGAGATCCAATTACTAAGATTGGCAACTCTTCGATCAAGAGAGTTAATACCTGCAGATATCTAGGGGTAACTCTAGATTAGCGGCTAAATTTCACTCAGCACATCACGGAGGTTTGTGACCGTGGAGAAGTGGTATTAAATTAATTAATTAGCATTGGCCACAGGAGATTTCATCTACCAATGAAAACAATAAGAAGATACCATGACTAAGGATTGCAATCCCGCAGTGTTTTCAATCCCGCGGGATCCGCACGAGATTTGCACCAATCCCGCGGGATCCCGCGGGATCCGTGCGGGATTGGCACAAAAGCTTTTTAACGCTTATATTTAAAACATATTTACTTAAAACGTTAATAAATTAAATAATAATTAAATTAATAAATCAATTTTAATGTTGAATTATAAAAATTAATAGTTAACAATATTTTAATTTACAAAATGACATTAAAACTTTTTATCATGTCTGAAGTACATTTCGAGGTTTTATATTTTTGTTTATTAATCTAAACCAATTTTTAAATAATAATAAAAAATGGAAAATATTCAGTGTTGGGTCATATTATGTGCCTTACAATACATCACATGAATTTAAAAACATTTTTTGCTTAGTGGCCAAGTTACCACAGTTTTTTTTAATTCTAAATAAACTTTGCATAACACAGAGAGAAAGCATTCCATTTCACAAAGTGAAGTGAATATAATCTGTAGACTTGGCTCAGAACAAGATCTCACAACTTTTTGTCACTGCACAAGCACGAGACTTGGCTTTTTTTACAAAAATTGTTTCTGTGGGATTCATTATTATATCTCCTGATTCCTTGATTTATCTTACAGTTGATTCAATGTTATTAAAGGAAACTAATCACCAACACTTAAACTGTCAAGTATTTCAATTTTACATTTGTGGTGTAACGACGTTTTAAGAGTGGAAATTATTACTTTTTAATAAGAAAGGAGACTTTCTCGGCGAACGATTGCAGTGAAGTTTTCATAGGTTGTATCTCCGGATTTCATTGTAAAAACACGAGATTTCACACGCGAGGGAGACGGCGCAGGCAGCCCTCAAAGTATGGTGTTCCTACAACACAATTCGTCGATACACCCGTGAAAACTTCATTATAACTTTTTTTGCCTTTAGTGGAAATAATAACAAGGAGAAGAGGTATTAATCTATAGCCTGAGCGGCACATGTAAACAGGCGGCTTTCGTCAAAGAAACGCATTGAGGTCGCAGCCAAAACAGCAAAGGATATACAATATGGTATTTGACTACTTCTTGAAAATGGTTTTAAATTGTTTATTGGTACACCTTATTCACCGAGTGAAGAGATTTTTTGACAAAAGTGCATTATTTTGCGAAAAATTCAAAGTTAAAATTTAAGGAATTTAAAAGCCTGCCAAAACGCTCATTTGCTGCCTGGCGCGTGCAACGGCAGTCGTGACGTCACCCGTCTGTAAACGCTGCCACTGGGAATGGAGCGTTTCCTATTACCCAAGTTTTCAACTATTTTTTATTGTTTGTTGCTGGTTATTTCTTGTTATTAATGAAGGTTCGATTCGAATATAAAATCGAAAACAATTTGGAAAAGCCTACAGCGGAAAAATATTGAAAGTAGACGCCTTATTTGTGGGCCTAGCTATAGAAACAACCACTGAGTTTTATTCTGTGGAGCTTAAAAATGTAACAACTTCAATTTGATATTGCAACAAAGTCACTTACGATTTTCTGTGAATCTCATTTACACCGCAATTTCGTAGAGCAAATGTAATACGTTGTTTAAGGCGAGAATTATTAGGGTTGGTCCTAAGGTTCGATCCTCGCTTCGGAATATTTTCAGTTGGTTTTCTTTTGTCATTTTCTTTGGATACTAGTTGCTGTTGGTTGCATTGCATAATAATTTTTTCCCCGAAAATACACCAGAAAATCAATTTAATTTTTCTTTTCTTTTTTCTGAAGGCTTCACAAATTTTTGGATAACAAGCGAATTACAAGCATTTGAAACAGCCAAAGAAGATTTCAAAAAGGAAATTGGACGTTATTTGCACACCGAAATAAAGTTTTTTTTTTTTTTAAATTAAAATGACTTGCACATTAAAAGTAAATATCGCCTAACTAGCCTCCTACCCGCGACTTCGTACGCGTGGATTAAGAATTTTTTTGCCAGAATTAAATATAGTAAGTTGTTGGTAACGAAGGATTAGTCCCAAACAATATCGAGTCGGCATAATATGACAGGAAAGCTATCGCTATATCATTCTACCGTCGAACCTGCCTCTTGAAGAGAATTAATTTCCAACATATTTCTGTCACTATTCGATAAGATCTCAAAATTTCGTGACTACAACTGTTAATCATACTGGAAAAAATATCCTGTGCCCTTCATACACATTTCCTTATAAAATTACATCACAACGATATAGCCATTTAGTCGTCAAAACGTAACAAAAAGACAGAGACTTACTTCCGTATTTATAATAATATTACTGTGGCTCACACTCACACACTGACTGTGAACAACACCTGAGGGATCATTATACACCTGCAACATTGCAAGACTACCTACGATTTGCCTCGCATTGCGCCCCTAACTTTCTAATATCTACAGTTTAACATTCAATCCGAATAACCTACGACCCAGGCCTGACTCTTACGATGAAAAACAATTTTTAAAAATCTTATCCCCGACGGAGATTTCAACCGGAGACCACGACGTTCGTAAGCAAGCTCTTTAGCCACTGAGCTTCCAGCTCACTACACGGAAACACGGTCTGAAGACGTGCATATCCAACGTGTCTGTCTATCGCCGTATTTCCAAGTTATGAGAATCAATTTCCAACATATTTCTGTCACCATTCGATAAGGTCTCAAAATTTCGTGACTACAACTGTTAATCATACTGGAAAAAATATCCTGTGCCCTTCATACAGATTTCCTTATAAAATTCCATCACAACGATATAGCCAATTGGGCGTCATAACGTATCAAAAAGACAGAGACTTACATCCCCATTTATAATAGTATTACTGTGGTTCACACTTACACACTGACTGCGAACAAAACCTGAGGGATCATTATAACGTAAAAGAGTATACACTTACAACATTGCAAGAATACCTACGATTTGCCTCGCATTGCACCCCTAACTTTCTAATATCTACGGTTTAACATTCAATCCGAATAACCTACGGCCCAGGCCTGACTCTTACGATGAAAAACAATTTTTTAAAATCTTATCCCCGACGGAGATTCGAACCGGAAACCACGACGTTCGTAAGCCAGCGCTTTAGCCACTCAGCTGCCAGGCCACTACTCGTAAACTCGGTACGGAGTCGTTCACATCCAAAGTGTCTGTCTACCGCCGTATTTTGCAGTTATGAGACAAATGTGTTATTTATACAGACAATTTTTCAACCAAATGTAGACAGTATTTTTCTCCTTGTTTCAAAGGATAAGTGTGCAAAGTTTCATCGAGAACGGATAAAAACTGTGGATTTGTATGAAGAACAAACAAACCAACAAACCAACAAATAAACAAACAAACATACATTCATCTTTATATATGAAGATAGACGCAGTTATGTCACGAAGGTAACCTACAGTTGTATCGTCACGTAAAAATTCCAACGAAAAGGACACAGAGCGTTCCGGAACTGTTGAAAGATTGGCATGAAATTTCTACATGTGATGTCACTTCTAAAATAAATTCCATTGTTTACTGCCGTGCACCTGTATTTTTTGCATGATATTCTCTCTCTGGTAAGTTTAAAAATTAAAACTTTTCATATATGGTAGCAATTTGTTTCAAACACTTGCATGACGCTTAGCAACTATTATGAATTCTTCGAATATAAACGTGGTAGTACAAAAAACAGCAAACAAATACCGAAAAAAATTCACACAAAAAATATTATTCCAACCAAGGTTCTTCGAAGGTAGGACGTTCTGAATTCCATTACCACTCTTCAATCACGCAGCTATCCTGACACTACTTTTTAATAGCTTCTCTTTATGTTAATAGTGAACACTTCACAGTTTCTTCATGTGAGATGAAGTGAAACGAGGTAGGTAAATGAATAAACAAACAAATTCAATTTTATTGACAAAAAACTATTATTTATCCATAATCTTTAATCTAAAATTAAGAAAAATGACCCACAACATCCAGTTAGTTATTTATATTCAAAGTAGATGAACCATCCTACTCGGAACAAAGGTTTATTTTCAACTAATTCACGCCTAACAATAGAAAAAATAGTTTGAACAATGGGCTTCCTGTGATCTATCGATCAAGCGCTTCAGTCGGCCGCGATAATCCATTGAGTTTGGTTGATGATTACGCTGTATTTCTGCGTGTTAGTAGTGATTTGTGTGTTGCTATTGCTTTTGGCGAGCTTCAAGGTAAGTTTACGCATGTTTTTTCCGTGATACAATAGCATCATTAAAACAAAACAAGATTATTAAAAAAAAAAAAAAAAAAAAAAAAAAAAAAAACTACTAAGCCATTTTCATATTGAGTTTTAGTTCATTATACCACATTATACCGATCTCTTACTATATTTATGTGAAAGAGCTGCTTATTAGATACAAGAAATACCTTAATTTGTTTGCGCATATTTGCGACACCCATACAACTTTTCTTTATTTTCAGCATGACTGCACAATTTTCGCGTACAGAATTTTTCGACGTATGGTTTGCTAACGAAAAACAATCAATCTCTAACTTTCAATTTAAATATAAATGAGTCTCAAATAGAAGCTGTTACATTTTTAAGCTCAGTAGAATAAAAGTCAGTTTTTTTTTTTTATTCTGTTGACAGCCCCACAAATAAGGCATCTATTTTCGTTATTTTTCCGCTGTAGGCTTTTACATAATGTTCTCGATTTTGTATTGAAAATGAAATTTCATTAATAACAAGAAATGACCAGCAACAAACAATGAAAATAGTAGAAAACTTGGATAATAGGAAACGCTCCATTCCTAGCCGCAACGTTTACAGACGTGTGACGTCACTCAAGCGACCACCAATCCTAGAGCGTTTTATGTCACGTGACCAGAGATAAGAGAAGTCTAATTTTTATTTCGCTTTTTTATTAAAAATAATCCACTTTTCTTTTCAAAATTTAAAAAATCAGCTTCCTGAAGTATTTATAATATTTTTTACTATTGTCAAATAGCCTCTTGCCTTTTGATTGCTGCCAAATAAATAGGTATGCGATTAAAATTACGATAACATTAGTTTCCTATCAACGAATAATCAAATTTTCAGCCGCAAAAAAGGAAATTGTCACCATAAGTTTATCTGCAAATATAGAAAATGGGAATAATGAAACCGTGAATAAAAAAGCAGTAACTTTGTAGTTTATATAACGTTTGCAACACATAAAAAATAATTATATGGTTACAAAATCGTACTAAATACCCAACATAACTCAAATTACAGAAATGTGTACTCGAAAATGAATACGTAAAAGTGTATCTATTTACTTTCGAATGACGAAGGTTGATAAAAACAAACGTTTGTTCACACGCACCAAATGCCAACTGGAAGGGTATAGGCAAACTGCAATACATCCGATAGAGACCAAGTGGGGCAGCGAGTCACACACTGACAAGCGTTTTATCCGCATTTTGCGGATCCGCTTAATTTTGTGCGGGATCCGCTAGACTGTCTAATGATGCGGGATCCCGCTTTGATGGTGTGCAATCCCTAACCATGACTCAATCCTGGCGTCACTAGTCGGATACGCGGCAAGTAGCTGGGCACATAGACTTCAATTGGTCAAACCGAAGGAGGCTCTGAGAAGTGTTCAAAGAGGAATTTTAATAAGACTATGTGGCGCATACAGCACGGTATACACAAACGCTCTTACAGTTGTGAATATGGCCGCTGGACCTCGAAGTGAGACGCAGAGGGGCAATGTATTGGCTGAGGACCGGAAACCTGGCTAAGGTGCAAGAAATAGTTGGAGTACCGGCGACTTCTAAAACAGGAAATTGTGCACGCATTATTGTAGGAACGGCAGTTGCAATGGCAGGATAGTGCAACTCAGTGGCGGCCGAAGTGATTTGATCAGGTAGTGACAGCAATAAAATGTTTCGGCGGTTTACTTGTTATTGAAGTGAAAGGTGCCTGTAAAAACAGCTCAGAGCGACATAAAGATTTGTAACCTGTGAAAGTCTTTAACTGCAATTACTGTCGGATTAAAGAAATGATATCGAATTAAATCAAAGACAAATGTTTTGAAATTGACCAAACATTTAGTGATTTACCAAAAACCGACAAGTTGATCTACAAGCGGTGCTGGATTACCCAATAGACAGGACTAGACACGACTAGGCAGTAGCCTGGAGCACATGAGTTTTGAAGACCCCCTGAAAGTTCACCTTTTTTTCACTAAATAAAAATAATAAAGAAGATAATCATCCAAAATAAAACAATCAAAGTAATATGATAGCCATGAAAATTATTATTTTTTGTGTCATTGTAGTGTACGATAAAAAGAGTTAGTTTCAAAATACCATAAATTTTAAAATTCTTTTGTTAAGAATAAAAAATATGATAAATTCTATTAATTATCTATAAAAACCTTTTTTTGTACTTATAAAATACAGATAATTATTTTCAAAATTTTTAGAGTGCCTAGGGCCTCATACTTTCGTATCCGGCAATGCCTTTAATGACCACAACGACAATGAAATACATTTCACTTCAGAATCTTTTCCTGTTACGTGCATTCATAAACTCACGTAATTCTCCTTCTGAGAATCTAAGATATACAAGGAATATTGCCTGCTCTCATTGACAAATTTTCCAAGCCAGCTGTATCCAAACTTTTTACAACCTAGGGGTAGTAAAATTTCAAAAAGAATTCTGCGGGCCTCTAACTAACAAGAGCTATTTTTTTCCCTTTTGTTTCAGCCGAGGATTACGCTACTTCGATTCCTCTTCTGAGTTTCCTTTTTCCGTCGCCAGTAACCTCCGCAACTTTTCCTCTGAATAGTTCCCTGTCTTTAATGTCTTCCACTCTGGGCCTAATTTTATTTTCCATATTGTTATTATTAACATCTCGGACATTATAACATAATAAATCTAAAACCATGTTTTGAACTCCCATGAAAACGCAGATATAAAACTTTATGTGAACTATCAAAAGATTTGTTTTTTTTTTTTTTTTTTTTTTTTTTTTTTTTTTTTTTTTTTTTTTGCTGTTTTCAGTCTTTAGACTGGTTTGATGCAATCCTCCATCCCTTCCTATCCTGTGCTAACCTCTTCATTTCTACATACCCCCTACAACCCACGTCCTCAATTATCTGCTTCATATATTCTAATCTCTGTCTTCCTCTACAGTTCTTACCTTCCACTGTTCCCTCCAATAACAAATTAACCAATCCAGCGTGTCTCAAAATATGACCTACCAGCCTGTCTCTTCTTCCTGTAAGCTTCTTCCATAAACTTCTTTTCTCACCCATCATTTCCAAAACTCGTTCATTTCTTACTTTGTCTGTCCACTTAATTTTCAGCATTCTTCTGTAGCACCACATTTCAAATGCTTCAAATTTCTTTCTTTCCGGTATTCCTAAAGTCCATGTTTCGCTGCCGTAAAGTGCTGTGCTCCACACATAGAGTTTTAAAAAGTTCTTTCTGATTCCAAGATCAATATTCGAAACTAAAAGGTTTCTCTTTTTCATGAAGGCTCTTTTTGCTAGTGCTATTCTGCTTTTAACATCATTCCTGCTTCGGCCATCGGTTGTAATTTTGCTTCCCAAGTAACAGAACTCACTTACTTCTCCTATTGCATCCGATCCTATTTTTATATTTAATCTGCTAGTATTGGCATCATTTCTGCTACATTTCATCACTTTTGTCTTACTTTGATTTATATTCAGTCCAAAATCTTCATTCAGTATTTTGTTCATGCCATTCAATAACTTCTCAATATCCTCAGCCCTCTCTGCTAACAAGACAATGTCATCAGCAAATCGTAGCATACTGATTTTTTCTCTCTGAAAACTTATGCCACATGGAAATTTTTCTTTGACTTTCTTCATTTCTTCTTCTACATACAAGTTGAATATTGACGGCGACAGACTACAACCTTGTCTCACACCCTTTTTAACTGATGCATGTCTTTCGTGATTCTCTACTTTTATTACAGCCACTTGATTCTTATATAGTTTATAGAGTATTCTTCTATCTCGATACTTTAGACCTGACTTCTTTAAAATTTTGAACATCTTGTCCCACCTAACATTATCAAAAGCTTTTTCTAAATCAACAAATGCCATAAAAGTATCTTTGTTTTTCTTGATCCGCCCTTCAAGTATTAATCTTAAAGACAGAATTGCTTCCCTTGTATCGTGATTTTTTTTAAACCCAAACTGATCTTCTCCTACTATCTCTTCGACTACCCTTTGCATCCTTCTGTATATTATTCTGGTCAGTAATTTTGAAGCATGTGATGTTAGACTAATTGTGCGATAATTCTCACATTTGTCGGCTTGTGCTTTCTTTGGAAGTGTGAAGATGATATTTTTATTAAAATCAGTTGGAATTTCTCCTGTATCATAACTTTTTGATATCAGCTTGAATAATCTTTCGATTCCTTCCTCTCCTAGAGATTTAAGAAGTTCTGCAGGGATCTCATCAATTCCAACTGCCTTATTTGCTTTCAAGTCATTCAGAGCTTTATTAAATTCTGTCCTCAAAACAGGATCTCCTATGTCATTCATGTCAACATCGCCTTCCTTATTACATGTTAATCAGACCAAACCAGATAAATAATGTTACTACAGTCTGGACTACAGTATACCACCAGCCTACACCCATAAACTAAAATAAAAGTAAGAGACGTTAAAAAAAATAATAATAATAAAAAAAAAGACGCTTGACTGTACGTCTTTTATTTTTGTTAATTCACTACTCGCGTTAACAATCATACCACCTACCGCAGTTCCTCATACCCATTTAAAACCCTTAGTAAACCGTCATTTACTTAATCTCTAGACAAACCGCGCTCTTTCTGATGCTAAATGGTTGCCAGGTCATTGAAATATTCAAGGTTTTAAAATAATTGGGCATACGAATATGGTATAAAAGTTTATGATGATATGCCTGTGGAACTCCTAAACTGTGTTCGCGGACCACCAGTAATTAGTGAACCACAGGTTGAGAAGCACGGATCCAGGAGATGCTGCGCTCTACCGGCAGTGTTACTAACTAAATCGAGCTGCGTGTGACGAAACAAAGTTTTCTCCATTCGCCATTAACAAAGCGAACCCCAACTCCCGAATATTTCCACGAAAATGCTAGAGCGCATGCACGATTGGTGACACTCGGAGAGTGTCCTCACAACAGCGAAATACTTCACTGATGTTGTCAACAGATGGAATTCAATGTTTTCCTTGCTGTCATAAGTTAACATAGAGTAGAGAATGCCGGATTTATAAATATTTATTTTTCTTTCACTACATTTAATTTTTAATTTATTCTTGATTAGAGGTGGTGACAAGTCACACTGTCACTACGCCTAGGGCCGCCACTGGTGAAACTGGAAGAAGAACATATTCCATTATACCTGACGTTCAAGAAAATTTGAGGTGGTAACATCTTGACCTATCACCGGGATTATTGCATTATATTACGGGTAATAGTCCATATAGCAGTACGTTACATTAGAGAGGGCTGAGTGAAACGAGTCTGTGCGAATGTGGTGAGGAGGGTACCCCGGAACACGTGGTCTGGCACTGTGTCATAACAGAAGCCGCCAGAATACCTGAGTGCAATCAGCTGCAAGATATACCAATCCATGATATCATTCAAGATGTGGAAAAGTGGCTGATGCTGAACCGCGTGACCGATGAGGTCTCGAAGCTCCACAAGCGGCTCTATCTGGAAAGGTTTGAACAGCAGAGACAGGGAGGTTTCCGGCAACATGAAGTTCGAGACTGAAGAGATGACCTGGACAGCGCGACACTGTCGGAGTTCAATAAGTAGGTACACCCTACGACCTGAAGAGTATCTATATTATAAGCGAATTCCAGGTGGAGGGTGGGAATTGTATTTAATATAGTTTAGGACTTGTTTTGGATGTACTGTAGTCATCGGAGTAGAACACTCCACCACTCGAAGAGTAGCAATCCCTACTGCTCTGAATTCCAGCAGAGGAGTGTAAGGCAAATACCGGTGGTGGTGGTGTAATTTTGTATGTCTGTTTCTGTGTATAGTTTTTAGTATTAGTGTTTAGAAGTAGTAGTAGTAGTAGTAGTTAGTGGTGATGGTTTAATGTTGTTGAAGTAGAATAGTTTTATATTCTTGTACATTAGATAGCGAAGAGGTAAACTTGTTAATTTGTGAAATAGTATTAGTTTTGAAATCTTTGGCCAAATCTTACATTTAATTAAATTATTTTAGTTGTTATTTATGTTTTGTGGTTGCGCTAGTTAGTAGATTCTGGTTCGCCACCCCGTGGTGATGACGGGAACCTGTGGAACCATTCCACAGAGCTAAGATGCCAGATAATATAAATTGATACTGACAATTGTCAGCTAACGCACTTTTAATTTTTTTTTTTTCATTTGGAAATGTCAAATAGGGCCTAATATATTCTTAGGTGTTAGGCTATGTAATTGTAAGTAAATAAATAAATTTAAAAAATGTCACTCTAGAAATTAAGTTGACCTATAAGGCACATGTTGATGAGGTCCAACAGAGGGTACAGCGCCTACTAGGTGAAATATGTCCAATGCTCAATCATACCAGCACCTTCGACACAAGAACTGGCGTCCAACTATACAAGGCACCTGTCAGACCATTGATGGAATACGCATCCTCAGTTTGGGCATATGCAGCTGCAACTCATCTTGACTCCCTGCAAAGACTGCAAAACAGGGCATTCTCTACCTACCCATAATGTTCCCAACTATTCAACTTCATCAGGTAGCTGACATTGAAATGCTTAACGTTAGATAACGGAAACGGACAACCGCTTTTTACAATTAGGCACAAACGAGTAAGATCCCAACAATCAATTCACTCTCAAAATAAGAATTAAATCAAGGATAGTAGATGGGACTCGTGCGTGGGGGCTACAGGGGCTCTTATGGACCTACATGGTGGCTACAACCGTGGACCAAAAAAGTGTAATCGAGACTCCCTCCCCTCCTTGTAACAGATACCTTCCTCCCCCTCCTCTCCATGTAACCTGATACTCCCTCCCCTCCCCTCCTTGAAACCAGACACCATTCCGCTGACCTTGAAACCACAGTTTCCCCTCTTTGTAACCTGATACCCCCTCCCATCCCATCCTTATAACCTGACACCATTCCGCTGACCTTGAAACCTCCCCCTCTCCTCCTTGTAACTGATACACTCCTCCCCTCCCCCCGTCCTTACAATCTCACACTATTCCGCTAACATTGAAACCTCACTTTCCCCTCTTTGTAACCTGATACTCCCTCCACTCCGCTCCTTGTAACCTGACACCATTCCGCTGACCTTGAAACCCCAGTTTCCCCTCTTTGTAACCTGATACACCACGGTGTAACCTTGAAACCCGATACTCTATGCAGGTGTGTTCCAGTATCACCTGAAACCCTTCTGCTGGCGTTGAAACCTGATACCCCGCGGTGTAACCTGATATCCTACCGTTGGCCTTGTAATCTGATACTGTATGCAGATGTTTCTTACGTGTTGTAACCTGATACTCTATGCAGGTGTTCCTTCCGTGTTACCTGATACCCTTTGCAGGTACAAACCTGTTGTAACCTGATACGCTACCGCTGACCTTGAATTCGAAACCGCGGGCAAACCTGTTGTAACCTGATACCCTGCCTCTGACTTTGAATTCAAAACCCCTCGCCAGCAACCGGTTTGTAATCGATACGCCTAGCAAGAAACCGGTTTGTAGAGAGGGCTGGCGACCAAAAACCGGTTCTCGCTACCTGGAAACGTGCTGGGGTAAGACGATCACGTATTTACGCCTGGCTAGTCGACTCACGCCCTTTGTATGATATTAGTAAGAATTAAGACATTCATGAATTGAAGTTTAATAATAATAAATTTAGATGTTAGTATAAATAAAAACACATTGTATTTAATTTGATTTGTTTTTATTTCACCCACCATTGGGCAATTTAAAATACATTTTCAACGGCACATACAGCATTACAAAATATGTGTCATTTACAAAGTTTTATCAAATTATTTTTCTTGAGTTTAGTTATTTAAAGATGAATGAGAATAAAAATAATGATAACAACGCCAACCCGGACTACACTGCACGTATTTTCACTGATTTAATGAAATTCACTTTCAACTCTCGTAGTTCTAGGGTACAAACTATATTTAAGGATAGTGCAACTTTTCTAACAGTCATCATATAGTTAGGTGAAACTTTCTGACGAATTTTTATGAGTAGCTATGTATTGGAGATCTCATTTTAATGTCTCCATTTTATTCCTCGATAGTTCTTAACTCATATGGCAGTTACTTTCTGTTACTATAAAAGCGTCTCACGTAATTACAGATCTTTTAGCGCCAGAGCAACTTAGGGGTTAAAGCGTCTGACTGGAGACTGAAAGCTCCCCGGTTCGAATTTCCGTATCGGTGGTGGATACTCATAGGCATGTAACCAGACATAGCTTGCTGTGAAGTATTCATGGTTCATTTTTCTACGTTAAACTGCAGGTGCCCTTAAGTAAGATAAGGAAGGAAGGAACTACCCACCCTATCTCCAATATATCTCCTTCTGTAAGGTTCCAACCAGAAACTTAAAGTACTTCACTTTTAATTGTGCGCTCTAAGAGTAAGTGGCTGTTTAGAAAATTTAACTCCGCAAACACTGTCGTAGCGTTCACGAAGCGTCGTTGATGGTTGTACGTAGAGCTTGAATCGAAAATATATGCCGCTACTTCATTGTAATAAATTAATTAGGTGGAATATACCGATTCCACCAGGATCATCCTGTACTAAGAATTGTTCCCAAGACGAATGCAGAGGTGTTTCCTAGTGACCAAGACCTACTAACCGCGATAAGTTCGGCGAAAGACGTTTGTGACGGCGAGTGTTTTGGACAAAGTTTTGTGCATATTCTTACGGCTAAGACCGAGTGTGGTTGATGAACGGTTAATTATCTGGCCTCGCATTTGGGAGGACGCGGGTTCGAATCCCCGTCCAGGCATCCAAATTTGGGTTTTAGATGGTTTACCTAAATCATTCCAAGCGATTGCCGGGATGCTTCCTTTAAAAAGGCGATGGCCGAATACCTTCCCGTTCCTTGTCTCCTGCCTGTAATGACCTCGATTTCGACGAGGCGTAAAACCATAAGTAAAAGCAAAAAAATCTTAAGCCCAGTACTTTTTCCATTACATTAGAATTACCGTTAATATTTTCTATTGCGGGGACTAAATGCTGATGTGCGCCGTGCGGCATTCAATTGGCTCTTTGTGCTTTCAATGCCTCGCATAAACCTAAGCAGAATATTGATGAGAGACGGTTCTAAATAGTTTCATCTCTTACTAGCAATCATTATACAAGAAATATTCTTCATAAAGTTTGCTCAATAGCAGCAGAAGTCAGAAGTCAGAAGCCTTGATGGAGTTGAAGTTACTACCGATTTACTACTGGAAGGATGTATGCGGTTCAAATCCACCTTTCTGAGTTGTTCATCATTAATGTAATGACACGAATCCAGGGAACCCAGATGGGTGTTACTAGTCATGTAGATATGGTGAAAAGCGTAAGCACAACAAAGAAATGTTAACGATCTAAATCATTTGATTGTAACTCATAATTGCCTGCGTTTACCATTTACGAAGTTATGTTACTATTTTGAGGAAAAGTTGCATATGGGACATGCGCATACGAACTGTGTATCGAAATGTTAGATGAAAGTTAACTAACAGCAATGGTTCAAATAATTCACGCACAGTCGCTTTTACTTGTGCGCGCTAAGAGTGAGTGGCTGGTTAGAAAATAGAAGATAGTGTGGATTATCAATAGCCGACTCAATGGGCTAAGACATTAAAATTAAGGTATTTCGATTTTAGTGAATTATGAATGAAACTAAATTCGAGAATTTGGTGCAACAACTAACAGGAAGCGCAATTTGTTTAACAGTAAATTAGAATTTCCGATGTCGAAGCTAAGTGGATCATAGAATACCGAGCCTGGTGGGTGAGCAGTAATGTTCGGATGTATCGTTCTCGAGGATATGCAGCACGGTTTTACAGTCAGATTTTCTTTCGTTTCCCAAAAATCACTCGAGGTGAATGCTGGGATCGTTCTGGTGCAGTAATCCTTCAGAGTAATTTCTTATATGCCGATCTAGCTATCATGTCTGGTAGGAGGGTTTTTAACGATGGGGACTGTCATGTGGAGGTGGAGGGTTCGATTCCCGACCTGGCTGTTCATTAGAATCTGTTGTAGCACTACTATAGAAACAAATAGCCGTTTATCGCCTATAGTAGCTGCAACAACGAAAAACACGTTTAGTGGTGTTTTTGTCGGTAGGGAGGGGTGATTTATTTTATATATATATATATATATACAGTATATATATATATATTAGTAGCCATTTGAGGCAATTTTTTCTTGTATTTTTGGCCTGGAGTCCTCGAAACGTTATTCACATTCAAAAGTAACAGAGTTTCGACTTTCCACGCGCTCTGTCTATGTCGTGGCTAACAAGTCTACGGTAATGCGTTTCGACATGGGCAGAGAAGCCCTTAAATACTACAGTGCTTTCTTCTTCACTCTTCAGCAAAACACGTAAAAATTCTCTCACTTTACACTGATTTCAAAATCCCTACGGTCGTAATGCATCGGTTTAAGGAGGAATACACCTAAGATAATGTCCACTAACGTGTAGATGATGACCGGGCTCTAGTGGGTGAGCAGTAACGTTCGGATCTATAGTTGGCGAGGATATACAGCACAGTTTTACAGTCAGGTTTTCTTTCCGTTTTCCAAAAATCACATGAGGCGAGTGCTTGAGTTCTTCGTCGTGCTTTCAGAGTTATTGTTTTAAATGCTGACCTAAATATCGGGCATGATGGGCTAGTTTTTAACGTTCGGGACTGTCATGTGGGAGGTTCTATTACCAGTCCGGATGTTTATTATTGTTGTTGTAGTACTTTAGACACAAATAGCCGTTTTTCGCCTAGAGTCACTGCTATAACTTTGACAACGAAAAACGCGTTTAATGGTGTTTGTATCGGTAGGAAGGGATGATTTTTTTATTTATTGCCATTTGAGACAATTTTTCTTTGCTTATTTGGCCGGGAGTCCTCAAATAGCTATCCACATTAGAAAGTAACAGAGTTTCGATTTGCTAAGCGCTCCGTCTATGTCGTGACTAACAAGCCTACAGTAATGTGTTTCGGGTTGGGCAGAGAAGCCCTTAAACAATATCGTTTTTGTGGACGGGTCATTTGATCTTCACTCTTCAGCTAGCATACTGTAAGACGCGTAAAAAAATTATCTCACTTTACACTTCTTTAAAAATCCCTACGGTCGCAACACAGGAATTCGCCGGAGATAACCTCCACTATGTTGTAGAAAATATTTGATCATTTTTTAATGGTCACTAGAAAACACCTTTGCATCCGTCCTGGGAACATTTCTTAGTACAGGATGATCCCATAAAAACAATTCTTGTAAAAATAGGCCAAGTCTCGTGCTCGTGCAGTGACAAAAAGTAATGAGATCTTCTTCTGAGCCAAGTCTACACTTTACAGTGTGTATTCACTTCTTCACTTCACTTTATGAAACAGAATGTTTTTTTTTCGGTATCATAGATCGTTTATTTAAGATAAAAAATCTGATGACTTGGCCACTATGCACGCCACGTTTTAGCTAACCTACACAAACTTATAAAAACGTAAAAGCCAAGATTTCCCTCGCTATTATTCGAATTTGACAAGTATATATATTATTCCCTCAATTTAAGTTCAAATTATGACATGCATATGGCCAAGTCATCAGATTTTTTATCTTAAATAAACGATCTATGATACCGAAAAAAAACATTCTGTTTCATAAAGTGAAGTGAATACACACTGTAAAGTGTAGACTTGGCTCAGAAGAAGATCTCATAACTTTTTGTCACTGCACGAACACGAGACTTGGCCTATTTTTACAAGAATTGTTTTGTGGGATCTCATTTCTTTTTGTAAGTTTATCGCTTATCCTGAATCACCGATCAAATGTAATGATTCCACTTGAAAATCGGTTATTAAGAACATTTCAGATTTTAAGACATAAATATACGTTTACCAACAATGAACCAATCACTGAAAACAATTGATGTGCCCGATAGCCGAGCAATGCAGATTGCCGCTGGCTTAACTATCACCATAAATAAATTAATGGTAACTTACAAACTAAACATAAGACCAAAGTAAAATTTAAGATATCCCTTAAACTTTCTTATCTCTTAGCATTAAAAAATTCTCAGCCATGTAGCTTCATCGGGAGCAAAGCAATTAAGCCGCAAATATGTGCCAGAATTTTTCATGTTTGGGATTTTAATTGAATAAATACGGTATAAAACTCCAATATTAGAATTTTCTCATGATATTGGGATGAAATCATATATGTATACCAAATTACTTGTTTCTGGGATGACTGGAGGTACAGTGGAATTTTGATATCGGGGTGTCGTAGTCGAAATAAAATTTTGAATTTCAGTAACTTCCAGAGTAAGAAAAGCAAATGAGTAAAATTTAACACATTAGTTGAACTTAGTAAGCTCACTCTACAATTGAAATCTGAAGTGTATAAACTTATTAGGGTAGGAAGCGATCTCACGTTAAGGGTGAGTAAGGGGTAGATATATGGAAATTTACGAGTTTGTGGGTATGTATGTGAGTAAAATTTTATCTGTGTAGTAAATTTCAGCTTTACATAACTACGGGAAGAACCTTAGAGTTTTGATGATCATCAGTCAGTCAGTGAGTGAATGAGTGACAAAATCGCTGTAGTTTGCATCATAACAACAACCGAACTAAGAACACTATCGAAAAAAAAAATTAGTAAGTTTGCTAAGATTGCTGATATCTATGCACAACAGAAATTTGATACATGTAGCATAAATACGACCGAAGAAATTGAGGTTCAACAATGGCCCGAATCGCTTCGAGGGTAGGCAGTGCCGCCGTTGACTCGACTTGTCGGGTGCACTGCCGTGGACTCAAATTATAAATGCGGAAGATGGTCTCTGTCTTTTTGTTACGTTTTGACGACTAAATGTCTATACCAATAATGATGGAATTTGACAAGGAAATACTATGTATCTGTAGGAAGGAAAGCGGAAATATTGTTTCGGTATGAATAACAGTTGTATTCACGAAATTTTTAGAACTTATCGAATGGTGACGTGTGTTAGTTTGTAATGATACATCGGTTGCTCAAGCTTTACTTCTCGCGCGATTGTTAGTGTATCATTTGTTATTAAATTTTGTTTAGAGATAAATCGTATTATTTAGTCTAGAGTTCGATTTGCTCTGCACTGTACTATTATTTTGTGTCTGCTTAAAAGTTTCTGGCACCAGTTTATTTTGTCTTCTTTTTTGACATTGCTTGCTGGCTTAGACCTAGCCTATAGTGTAGCTCTAGCAGAACGCGAGCAGCTAAAGTTATTAGAACCCAAGAACTGGATGCTCATGTTAAAGAAAGAAGAAAAGACCAAGCTGAAATAAAGCTGCCCTTAATTAAACACCCCCCCCTCCCATACACACACACACAAACACATACACATTCCCGCACACCCTCCCCCCCCCCTTCTTTGTTTTTCTGTTTTTAAATATGTTGGAAATTGATTCTCTTCATGAGAGACGTTCGACGGTTTGAGCATACTGATTCATCCAGAACAAAGCAATTAACCTGCAAATATGTACTGAAACGTTTCATGTTTGGGTTTCCATTGAATAAATACAAGGAACTTCAGCAACATCATTTCCAACAATGCCCCAATCTCTGGAAACAATTAATGTACGTCGTAGCCTAGGAATGAGCATTGCCGCTGGTTTATCTACCACCTCAAATAAATAACAAGTAACTTCCAAACTAACCATAGGAACCAAGTAAAATTTAAAGCGTTTTTTTAAACTTGTTTGCCTCTATAAAGTATAGAATTTTCAGGTTTATAGCTTCATGCGGAACAAAGTAATTAAGCCGCAAATATGTGCCAGAATTTTCATGTTTGGGATTATAATTCAATTAGCTGATACCTGCCACTTCGTACGCGTGGATTAAGAATTTCTTTTGTCAGAATAGAATATAGAAAGTTTTTGGTAACGAAGGATTGGTCCCAAACAACACCAATCGGCATAATATGACAGGAAAGCCATCACTATATCATTCTACCGTCGAACCTGTCTCTTTAGGAGAAAAAGTTCCCAATATATTTAAAAAAAAACAAAAAAAAACGAAGGTGTTGGGATTGGGGGGGGGGGGGGAGTGTTAACTAAGGGCAGGTTTATTTCAGATAGGTCTTTTCTTCTTTTTTCAGCATGAGAATCCGATTCTTGGGTTCTAATAACTTTAGCTGCTCGTGCTCTGCTAGAGCTACAACTAAGGCCAGTTTACGCCCGCAAGGCATGTCAAAAAAGAAGGCGAATAAAACTGGTGCCAGCAACATTTTAAACAGACGCAAAGTAAGAGGACAGAGAAAATCTACATCTGTACTAAATAATACGTTTTTTTCTCTAAACGCAAGTTATTAAGAAATTATTCACTAACATAATGCGCGAGAAACACACTTTGAGCAACCGACCTAACATCACATACTAACACACACATCCGTCTCTCTGTCCCTTTCGACAAGTTCTCAAAATTTCGTGACTACAACTGTCAATCATACCAAAAAAAAATGTTCTGTGAGTAGGTAGATGGCCTGTTTTCTAGGAATATTCTGGGTTTCCCCATGACGTCACAAGGGAGGGGAGTGGGGTGGGCACGGCGAGAATGACGTGTTTTAGTTCACCAACCCGCCACCAGAGGGCGCCACCTGTCATCCAACACGGCTTGTCATCACCGTTAACCTCAATTTGCACGACTATTTCTGGGATGTACCGCTAACCTATGACGCGACAGCAAGGACACTCAATCTAAGTATTTCTGACACAACGCTCCCACAGGCGAACAGTGGAAATATCACACGCCATTTTATTTTCAGCGCTACTGGAACTAAACTCTTGTACACTGTTTGGTCAAAGTCATTTGTTAAAAGCAGCTTCTGAAAGACTTATTTGGGTCAACCTGCCCAGGCGGGCGTGGCGAGACAGGACGCCCCCTCCTCACGGACAGAAATACCGCAATATGCCGGATCTAAAATCGCGGTCTTCGACGAATAACCGCATTTTTCCGACTGGGGCCTAATACCGGTAACCGCATTTGTAGGACCACACCGAGGACCAGAATTTCGAAGCGGGTGAAAGCGGTTATGAGCGCCGGTATACCGACATACAAACACGATATACGCGCCCGCTGTGAGGTGGGTGCCCTGTCTCGCCACGCCCGCCTGGGCAGGTTGACCCAAATAAGTTTTTCAGAAGCTGCTTTTAACAAATGACTTTTACCAAACAGTGTACAAGAGTTTAGTTCCAGTAGCCATCTATAATGATGGCACATGAAATCAGGTGAGTGTGCTGAGCATTGAGGTGTATTGTAAAGACATGCTGTCCTCTGATCATCCTGTAACATCTCAGTCTGGACGTGAAATGTGGAGTTCCTTTCCTCCAGTTACTTGTATGTTTGTGGTAACATATAGAATTGTGGTGTATGCATGGACATATGTGTGTGTGCATGTTCCTATATGGTTGTGTGTCTATTTATGGCGATAGGAGTCTACTCCATATCGAGATTTCACCATCAGTGACCATCAGTGTTGATGGTGGACGTAATCAGTTGGGTGTGATGAGCACTGATGTGTGTGACAAAGACATATCATACTTCATACATGCCGCACCTATTCGGTCTGAATGTAGGGTGTTCAGTCCCTTTCCTGTATGTGTGTAGTGATGTATGGAATTGTGTGTATGCATGGGCATGTGTGTGTGTCTTTCTATGTGGTTGTGTGTCTATCATGATACTATTATACTCTACTTTGAGATTTCACAATGACTGGCTACTTATTTGTTGATGATACATGCAATCAATTGGGTGTGATGAATAATCCATATGGCATAAGTATTGGGATGGATGGCTACAACTTGTCATCCGTTGCACACACCTCTAACACGTCTGTCTGATGATTTTTGGCCAGTCATGTGTCATGTCTGTTCAACTTTTTCGTTGTCATGCTTGGCCTAGTTGCTGTGTCGAGATCGCTGTAGGCGTAGAAATACACGTGTGTGTGCTTCTTTCTGTGTATGCATGTGTAAATATAGTGATACCTTCCTTCAACTCGTTTGTCTGGATATATGATGTGATGATCCTGCACTTATGTTTGTGTGTGCTTATATGTGGTGACGTATGGATATCTTGGTGAGACCTAGTATGAATATGTGAATTATGACATCTGTCTGATGACCAAGTGTCTACTGCTACTCATGGTACCTGGGGCATATGTTACTTTATGTCCGAAAAGGCTTAGGTGTGGGATAAACGTGGTGGTGCTGATGTGAACAGTTTTGTACCTAGGACACATGATACTGGATGGTAGAGATGTCTGTAGTGTGAGATAAATGAGACGATTTTGATGTGAAGAATTTGGTACCTTGCACACATGTTACTGATGATTTTTTGGTTAGTCATGAGCCATTAGGGTTTTACACCACTTTTTCGTTGCCGTAATTGGGATGGTTGTTGTGTCGATATCACTGTAGGCATGGAAATGTAAGTGTGAGTGCGTCTGTCCTCTGTGTCTGTATGTGTGAATATGGTGATACATTACTTAAACTCATCTATCTGGAAGTATGATTTGCTGTAACTCCACTTAAGTTTCTTTGTGCTTGTGTGTTGAGACGTATGGATTTGTTGGTGGGGTATAGTATGAATATGGGGGGTTCTTGTATCTGCTGATAGTCAAGTGTCTATTGCAACTCATGGTACCTGGAGGGCCACTGTTAATGAATGGCTGAAAGTATTGTGTTGTGGATGAGACGTGTTGGTGACCTGATTGTTGATGATACATGTAATTCAATTGTGTCTGATTAACACTATTAATGGGATAAACACTGAGGTGTGTTGGCGAAAACATCTTTTGCACACCGTCTCTCTCTCGTCAGGCCGATGATATGTGAGAAGAGTTCTGTTTTTCAGTCAGTCATGAGGCAAGAGAGTTCTTCACCACTATTTCGTTTCCATGATTGGTGCAGGTAGTTGTGCTGAACTCGCTGTAGACATGGACATGTGTATCTGCGTCACTCTTTGTGCATGTAAATGTATGTATGGCGATATCTGCCTTTAACTCGTCTGACTGATGATTTTGTAACGAGAGTTCTGTCCAGTTAATCAGTGGTAACGAAAATTCTGTCCAACTTCATCACTTCCATGATGCTTGCTGTTGTTTATGTCGAACTCGCTGTATGGATGTACGTGTGTATGTGTTTTGTGTATACGTCTCTCTCTGGATATGTATGCGTAAATATGGTCAGACCTTCCTTTAACTCGTTTGTCTGGATGTAGGATGCGCAGTTCATTTCCTCCACTAATGTGTGTGTATGTCTTCTTCCTCTGTGTGAGTTCTATCTTGGTGCTGTTGTGTGTAGGCATGGAAATGTGCGTGTGTGCGT
Organism: Vandiemenella viatica; assembly: GCA_031002005.1. Lineage (NCBI taxonomy): Eukaryota > Metazoa > Arthropoda > Insecta > Orthoptera > Morabidae > Vandiemenella > Vandiemenella viatica. Next base: position 139,437 of record JARYHS010006863.1, read on the forward strand.
GATTCCTCTGTGGATTTGAGTCTAAAATATTTGGTTATAGAATTATACCCACCATCAATGTGTGTTTCTAACCATTGTTTCAGGGCTTAGGCACTATCCCATTCCACTGTGCTGTTTACAGTTTACTGCTGTTTGTGTTGGCATACGAACTGTGTTTCTTACGTTTTTCACTATATGCACTTCGTGGTAAAAAATCATTTAATGGAGATGGTGCTGAGGGGGGTGTATCAGAGAACCAAAGTACTTGGGTACAAACCACAGTCAGGCTATAGTGGTGTAGTATGGAGTCCACATTTTTTGTACAACAAATGTAGGTTGCAAAGGAGGCTAGCTAGATTTATTAGTGGAAAAACATTCAACAAGTGACATAATAAGGGAGCTGGGCTGGATGTGACTGGAAGGTTTGAAGAGTGTTGTGATTGCTGTATATGGCGTATAATGATGTTAGAATGGATATTGGCAGAATAATTCTGAGTGGTGTATGGAGCCTAAGTTGGCCATGACCACAATCTGGCATTAGACTTTAGGTGATGAGGCCTGAGTGGATAAAATATCCAAACACGCACTTTCGCATATGAATGACCTAACAATTTACGACAGTTTAAGTATGGGCGCTATCTTCAGCGTAATAGAACTACATCTATGGTGACGTTTTGGAAACTTGTCAATGTGTAGGGATTTACTATGAAAAATGTGGGTATGATGTCTGTTGATGACCATGAAACTATCAGTTAGTGCATTATGGTAACTTTATCGTGTGTGATGTGTTTTTTCCCATACCTTTGTATGTGAATGAATTTTTAACAATTATGTGTTTTGTCGCGGCTATCTTAACATCCCAGTCTACCGTGTATTATTACTGGCACAGTGCTGTCGTTACACAGACAATTTCAACGACCATCCAAAATTCTAGTATTTCCAGCGTATCAGGCTTTTTTTCGGGCTCGTCGATGTCATTGTCATTAGAGGTGAGAAGGATGTATGGCAAGGAACGGTGAAGAATTCGGCCATGGACTTTTGAAGGTCTCTTTCCCTGCATTCGTCTGGAGTGATTACAGGAATCCAAGCACTCTTCCATTTCACTGTTCTGTTTACAGTTTGCTACCGTTATTTTTGGGGATACGCACTGTTTTTATCAGGTTGTTCACTATATGTCCTTCGGGGCAGCAAAAATCGTGATGATTGGATGTACCAGAGAAGGAAGAACTTGTGTTACAAAACCACAGTCAGACCTTGCTTGTATGTAGTGGTGTAAATGTGGGATCCACAGTTTTTGGACTTGAAATGCGGTGTGCACGGGAAGGCAGCTAGAGTGTAAATATGGTGATTCCTTTCTTTCATTCGCCAGTCGGAGTGTAGTGTGTGTAGTTCATTTCCACCACTAATGTGTGTTTTGTGACGTATACAGCTGTGAGTGAGCATCAAAAGTACGACATTGCCGCCTGTGTTAAGAAAGGCTCTTGAATCTACTCATGTCTTTATGGTACTAGGGTCACATGTTACTGGATGGCCTGTGGCTATGTGGGTGATATGAGATGATGCTGATGTAAACAGTTTCGTACTTGTGCACTTGCTACTAGATGGTTAAGTTGGCTGAGTTGAGTGAGAGGCGAGGCGATGCTAATGTAATCAGTTTGGTACCTGCGGGGTAGCTGTTACCGATGGCTTTTTCTGGTTCCATTGTAATGTGAAGTCCACAGTTTTTGGAATTGAAATGCTGTTTGCGAGGGACGGCAGCTAGAGTGTAAATATGGTGATATCTTTCTTTCACTCGTCTGTCTGCGTGAGTGTGTGTAGTTAATTTCCACCACTAATGTGAGTGTGTGTGTGTGCGTCTTTCAGTGTATGTCTCTCTCTGCGTATGTATGCGTAAATATGTTCAGACCTTCCTTTAACTCGTTTGTCTGGATGTAGGGTGTGCGGTTTCATCTCTTCCACTAATGTGTGTGTGTGTGTGTCTTTTCTGTGTATGTCTCGCTCTGCGTATGTATGCGTAAATATGGTCAGACCTTCCTTTAACTCGTTTGTCTGGATGTAGGATGTGCGGTTCATCTCCTGCATTAATGTGTGTGTCAGTGTGTGTGTTTTGCGACGTATGTAGCTGTGAGTGAGTATCCACAGTACGACATTGCCGCCTGTGTTAAGAAATGCTCTTGAATCTACTCATGCCTTTGTGGTACTAGGGGCACATGTTACTAGATGGCTTGTTGTTATGTGGGTGATATGAGATGATGCTGATGTGAATAGTTTCATGCTTGTGCACATGCTACTAGATGCAAAGATGGCTCATGTGTGTGAGTAGGCGAGGCGATACTAATGTGAAACAGTGTGGTACCTGGTAGCTGTTACTGATGGATTTTTTCTGGTTCCAGTGATAATGATACTATAGAAAAAGTGTGTATATATCCTCATCAAGTATTCTCACTGTTTGCTGTATATTATTTACAATTACCACTCGTGTTTCACCTACAGTGCCCATAGCTAGATCCATTTGCCTTATACCTACCCAAATCCTTCCTAAAACTTATCCCTTAATGAGTGCGGGTGTGTTTTTTTTATGTATAGAGCAATATGTTGAGCTCAGAGACAAGAGATGATTGTGATATTAAAATTGTTCAACCGACTGGCTGACTGTTTGCTCCTCCCCCTCAATGCAGTATGAATGCTCGTTTAGGTCACGTTAGGCCTTCGTCTGTTTTGAATCTTTGCTTTTGAAAGTGTACACAACCATATAGTTGTTATCCTTAGAAGAGACCTACAGTTTAACGTGGAATCCGAGCCACAGAAGCGTTCTGTACCAGAGGTGAAGGTGGGTTAAGGGCTTATGAAAATCACCGCCCAGACAGGGATTCGAACCGAAGACCTTTCTATCTCCGGTCAGACGCCTTAACCACTGAGGCACTGTCGAGATTTGATGTTTATACCAGTTCTTTCTTCCCTCGTGACATTCGAGTTTGAGATACACCCGTAAGTTGCTTGTCTATGTTATTCACAGCAATGTGTGACAGAGAGTATGTGTCACCCACATAAATATATTTCTCATCTCATAAACATTAACAACGTGTAAAAGGTATACATGCTTTGGCATGGAATTTAATAACGTGTAAGGCAATAATGGATATTAAGTGAAGACTCAGGTAAAGAAAGGGGGGGGGGGTAGGATGTGAATGCAAGAGAGGCCTATGACACACATGGAATCATAAGTATTGAATGATGTATTATATTGCAATAAAATGTATTTTAAAATTTCAATAAATCAGTAACATTTATCAAGAAATTATGTTTTTTATTTAAAGAATCCCCTACCCAAATTTTTTTTATATTCCTTGAGTATGATGGATTAGTATAGTATTTTTATTACGAGTATGAAATACTAGAAATAAAAAGAGAACAGCGTTTAAAACTGACATATCACAAAAGGCGTGTTGAGGTAATAAGACAACTTGGAGTAAGTTTAAAAAAAAATGGCAGCTACAAATAAATGACCTTACATAATGTACAACGAACAGGACTTGTTATTTGAACCAATAATACTGTTTGCAGAAGGCAACAATAGTCGCGTTGGGTATCATTGAAAGACATGAAGCAGATGAAATAGAGCTCTGTGAGTGTATAAGTAACACATTGGTAATGAGGATGTTGGGATGAAATAAACAGCCAATAAATATCACCGAAAATTCCATTAAATGTGATGTTAAGAGCAATAAGACAATTGGAGTGGTAAAAGAATGGCTGTTAGATCCATAGAAGGAAATGACCTTACAAAATGTGTATGAGGTATAAGAAGGAGATGAGTGGGGGGGGGGGGATTTTCAAGTAAGGACTTATTGGTGCCAAATAATAGTATTTGCAGAAGGAAACAATTAGTTTTGCCCAAAAACTATGAAAATAAATAATTTTTGAAGTTAATTTATGGTAATTTAACAATCAAAGAATTAAAATACTTCAATATATCAATAACACATGACAAAATACTAGGAAGAAATTTCATAACGAACGTTAACAGCAAGCAAGCGGATTTCCTAATGTTATTCTTGATAGCGGTGTCCTGTGACGTCGCTAATTGTGCGCTGAAAATAAAATGGCGTGTGATACTTCCACTGTTCGCCTGCGGGAGCGTTGTGTCAGAAATACTTAGATTGAGTGTCCTTGCTGTCGCGTCATAGGTTAGCGGTACATCCCGGAAATAGTCGTGCAAATTGAGGTCAGCGGTGATGACAAGCCGTGTGGATGACAGGTGGCGCCCTCTGGTGGCGGGTTGGTGAACTAAACACGTCATTCTCGCCGTGCCCACCCCACTCCCCTCCCTTGTGACGTCATGGGGAAACCCAGAATATTCCTAGAAAACAGGCCATCTACCTACTTCTGTGCTCTGACTGCAGATTTTCTTGTTCAATTTTCTCAATACCGGAATAGTCATTTAGTCGTCAGAACGTAACAAAAAGAAAGAGACCTACATCCGCATTTATAGTATTATTACTGCAGAGCACACGCACACTGACTGCGAATCACCCCTGTGGGTCAATATAACGTAAAAAAGTGTGCATCTACAGCATTGCAAGACTACTTACGATTTTCCTCGCATTACACCCCTAAGGTCTGTGATATCTACAGTTTATCATACAATCCGAATAACCGACGGTCCAGGCGTGACTCTTACGATCAAAAACAATTTTTTAAAATCTTTGTCTACCTTGGGATTTGATCCGGCGGTATACACATTAGTAAGCAAGCGCATAACCAATGGGCCACCAGCCCACAATTGTGTATGGAACTACAGAGTCTTCCACATCCTAAACGTCGGTATATGTTCGTTTCGGTAATTTTTCAAAATTATGTGACAATATCACAGGAAATTGTTCAACCAAATGTAAACAGTATTTTTCTCCATGTTTTCAAAGGATAAGTGTGCAAAGTTTCATCGAAATCGGATGAAAACTGTGGATTTGTATGAAGAATAAACAAACAAACATTCATCTTTTTATGTATAATAAATACTGGGAAAAACTCCAATATCAGATTTTTCTTATGATTTTGGGATATATGTGTACCAAAATACTTGTTTCTAGGATTACTGTAAGTACAGTGGAATTTTGATATCGGGGTGTTGTGCCGAAATAAAATTTTGAATTTCAATAACTTCAAAAGTAAGAAAAGGAAAGAAGTACATATAAAGAGTTTAGTTAAACATATTAAGCTCACTCTACAGTGAAAATTAGAGGTTTATAAAGTAATTAGGATAGAAAGCGATTTCACGTTAGGGGTACGAAAGGGGGTAGGTATATGAAAATTTACGAGTTTCAGACTTTTCTTATAATATGTGGGTAAAATTTTATCTGTGTACCACATTTCAGCTTTTTATGGCTACGGGAAGTGCCTTAGAATTTTGATGATCAGTCAGTGAGTGAGTGAGTGAGTGACAAAATCTCTGAAGTTTTGCATCCGAATAACTTACGAACTAAGAACAGTAATAGAATAAAATTAAGTACGTTTGCTAAGAACGCTGATATCTATGCATAACAGAAATTTGAGACATATAGCATAAATATGACCGAAGAAATTGAGGTTCAAAAATTGCCCGAATCGCTTCGAGAAAAGGGTAGGCAGTGCCGCCGTTGACTCGACTTGGCGGGTGCACTGCCGTGCACCTAAATCCTAGTAGACGTACAACCATCAACGACGCTTCGTGAACTCTACGGCGTTGTCTGCGGAGTTTAATTTTCTAAACAGCCACTTACTCTTAGAGCACACAATTAAAGTGAAGT